>OY755246.1:66710611-67100690 GCA_963576725.1 Azorinus chamasolen | reverse complement strand
CAGCTTCTGTCTGAGGCAAAATGCCCCATGTTCATATGCCATTCTAAAAATGATCTTATCAATATTCACGATGTCATTATTTCCTACATGAATATTCACCAGGGAAAGGGTTAATCACGGATTCGCCCGTATCAGGTTCAAGGGTTATATAGTAGAGCCTCGTTAAAGCGCCCATATAATTTTGTTAACATATCAGCTTGTGAAAACAGGTGGTTGCTTAATACAGGACAAAAGTAGTGTAGAAAACATATATAGGAGTTTTTTTTGCTTTTACTCTGTTTTGATCTACCACCCGTTTTAAAATCCAGAATTTAACATCTTTTGAGTGGTCATATTAACAAGACTTTACTGTATATCCCATTGAGGATCTTGACTATTTTTGGTTAAAAAATAAAAAATAAATAAAAATAATAAATACATAATAATAAAAATAATGATATTAATAATTATTATAATAAAGATAATAAAAAAAAAATATACTACATGTATATGAAATTAATATAAATTTATAATAATGATAATATAATAGAATTAATAATAATAATAATACAGAAATATAATAAAAATCCATAAATAAAATAATAATAAGAAGACGAGGAACAAGAAGGAGCAACAAGAAGAACAAAAACAAAAGAAAAAGAATAATAAAAAAATAATGATAAGAAGGAGATGAAGAAGAATCAGACAACGTGACATAAATTTTAGGGAAAATGACTTAATAACAAAAATAACAACTACAATGTAAAATATAAAGAAGATAAAATATTTTAAAACTAAAGGATAAACACTATAAACAAGTAACAAAACTACCCTGGACTAAATATACAGACGTTAAAATATATGGTTAATAAGCACAACATTCAATTTAACTGAATTAAAGCTTAACCCTTTCGGCGCCAAATTTCTAATTGTCGTCTGCAATCCAAGTTTGTTGAATCATTCAGTAAAATAAGGAAATGCAAATTTCAAAGGAATAAAACACATATATAGAAATAGAGAGATTGAGACAAATAGGGAAGTCCCTGATCAGACGCCGCCTTTTCAAGGCGGCGTCTGATCTGGGACTGCACTATTTGTCGTGGTGCATTTATGCGACTGCGGCGGTGAAAGGGTTAAAGAAAAGCGTGAATTTAGCACTATAGAGTATCCATAAGAGGTTTGAAGCTGAGGTCCGTATATAACATCTTCCATTCGAACACCCAGTCTGTGAACTGTATATGACCTGAAATGTCACTTGGCTGCCTTCAGCATCCGAGTCTCATGACTTTCAGAAAGATATATACATTTCTGCAGTCATAATGTATAACATATCAGTTTGCAGATCCTTTGTGGTGTTAGCTATGAATCTGATTATCAATCAATGAAAATAAAAAATAGGTTTCAAGGTAAAATCGGAAGAATTTCAGTGTAAAACATTTCCGACTATAATAAATACAATATACGTTCAAAATGCGATTATTTTCTCCCATAGTTTATACAGAGTAGTAACAAGGATACGAAATCACAAATGAGAGAGTCATAATGCCCCTATATCCCATGTATGCCACTAGAATGAAAAATCAATGTTTCATCATGTCATTTTCTTTAAGTTTATGGTTTAGTCATTAATCTACCACGCTCAAGCAACGAAATTGAGTTAATACGGCAAAACGTCTCTAAACCATTCGTTTAATTTAGTATAAACATCGGTCTTGGAGATAGATGGCAGCTTAATACAGAGTGAAAGCCATGCAGAAAGCTCGTCTAGGAGTTTTCTGCATGACCGTAACCCTGCAATAAGCAGCCACTTGTCTAAAAGTATAGCTAAATTGATTTCAACTAGACTTCCGGTTTAAAGGGGTTTTACTGTACATTAATCACACAATTATCTAATACATTTAGTGGTTATGGGGATGTCGTTGATCTCTGTTTTCCTTTTTCGAAATCAGTTTTAACCCTTCTTACCTATATATATGCACATATACATTTAACTGGGACCATTTATAAAACTGTCTAAGGACCATTCCTGTGGAATTTAGCCAACGGCCATACACCGGTTAAAGAGGTGATCTTAAAAAAAATGTTGTTTAAAATATTGTTTTCACTCATATGACTTACTTATGCAGCGAACAGGAAATATTGGCAAATATTTGATAGAATATAACCAAAAGAAACAGTCCTGGCTCTAGTTATTGTTTAGGCGGAAATATTACAGTAGAACCCCGCTAATGCGACCACTTAATGAATAAACATGGGTGCCTTTATAAGCAGGTGGTTGCTTAATGCAGGACAAAAGTAATGCAGAAAGCTCCTCTAGGAGCTTTCTGCATTACTTTTGTCCTGCATTAAGCTACCACCTGCATCTAGCACACATAATTATACCTCTTTTAAGTGGTCGCATTAGCGGAACTTTACTGTATTTAACTGTTAATTACAGTTTATTTCTTAGCTCCCGTTCCCTATATGTGGCATGTGTTATAATGTATTTCCAGAAGATAGCATGAGAACTATAATAAGTCCCCCTAACCTTTTTATGCAGCGGCCCGAGAACTATGATTGATCCCATTGACCTTCTTATACAGCGGCCTGAGAACTATAACTAACTCCCTTGACCATCTTATACAGCGGCCTGATAACTATAACTGGTCCCTTGACCTTCTTATGCAGAGGCATGAGAACTATAGCTGGCCCCTTGACCATCTTATACAGCGGCCTGAGAACTATAACCGACCCCTTGACCCTCTTATACAGAGGTCTGATAACTATAACTGGCCCCTTGACCTTCTTATACAGAGGCCTGAGAACTATAGCTGGTATCATGACCATCTTATACAACGGCATGAGAACTATGACCGGTCCCTTGACCTTCTTATACAGAGGTCTGAGAACTATAGCTGGTCCCATTGACCTTCTTATACAGCGGTCTGAGAACTATACCTGATCCTTTTACCTTCTTATACAGCGACCTGTAACGATTTATACATGTATTACTGTGTTCAAGGGTAACATAGGGATAAATTTTGATTTAAGTCCAATTAGCTATTTTGAAGACGATGTCATTTAAAGACGTTGTTGAACAAACGACGGATGAAATAGCTCCCCGTGCCAGATGAGATATGAATAAAACAAGTTATAGTAGATTATCGGTTTTACTAAGAATTAAAGTTTTACTATGTCAATCTAATTATAAATAAGCCGTCTTAGTATCACATCTAGTCAGAGTGTTGGGTCTGTCGTGTAGTATTCTCAAAACGATTGTGTTGATACCGTATATGTTTCTGTAGTATTTCATCTACTTTTTAACATATAGCTGAAACTAATAGCAATACCTAGCATCTCAATCTAAAACTCATTTAAGTCACTTTGTTGTTTCAGTGCATTTTGAGTGAGTTCGAACTGAGACCACATGGCGTTACTCGGTTCACGTGTGTCTTGCAATGCATTAAAATATTCGACTACACAAATTCTCACCAACCTCGAAATTTACCACCACTTTATCCACACTGCGTACGCCATGCAACACTTCTTTGACAGCAATTTAAACTACGGTTGTTTGTTATTTGCTATGCAATGTCGAATTTTGACACATGCTATGAGTAAATAAGAATAATAAAGTACCTGTTTGTCTTACATGTAATCTGTCTCAAATTCAAGTGTTTTAACCCTTTATTCCAAAAACACGCCTTTCCACGCCATTGCAAACAGAGTAGATGGCTGATATAGAAGCCATTTGACCAGGGTCTGCTCTGTTTGCTTATGATGTAATATATATATGATTCTACATATTCTGACATGGCCAACAATTCATTTGTCCATGTGCTATTTTAACAAATTAATCTAATATTCATATTGTTTTTATTTCTTACATGAATATTCAAGGAGTAAAGGGTTAAACACACATTGAAGTAATGCTGTTTAGACTATTTAATTAGTTTCCCCCGAACAATTTCATAAATCACATTAATGAATCAATAATATCGGTTTATATCGCCTCTCGTAGTTTCATGTTCTAGAACACGATATCATTGCGATATTGTGATTAACTAACTCGAGCGGATTTAATCGGAACAACTCAGGGAACCAATCGGAACATCTCGAGGAATCAATCGGAACACCACGTGGAACCAATCGGAACACCTCGTAGAACGCTTTACTTCATATAAACGCATGTTCAAGCATTTGCAAACAGAGTAGACTAAGACTAAATGGCTTCTGTATGAGACGTCTGATCAGGGTCTGTTCTGTTTGCATGTGGCAAAATATAGATACAATTCTACAGTGTATGTAATGGTAAATGTTCTCTTGTTCATGATGCCATTATAAAACTCAGCTAATTAATATTCATGAGGTCAATCTTTCTTACTACGCGTTCAAGAATTAAAGGGTTAAATATTCTTCTGAAAGTAAAGCAATGCGTTTTTGCCAGCCATGTTGAGAATGTGATGAATAAAACTGATCGAATAAACGATGAAAGACAAAACTTCTATGTGTTTTATATCGAATACCCTGATTTTATTTGCTGATGTATTAGTGCTGTTTGTTTATTCGGGTTTTGTTTTTTAGTTTTTTAACTTCCCGACAAAGGCCAACAATATTTAAATTCTAAGATCGGCGAAAACGGTTTATTTTGTATCACAGGAGCATTTTCCGATATAACTTCAAATTGACAATCTTCATAAGAATGATTAAACATAACAAATACCATGTTTTATTAAGTTATTGAAAAAACGCATTTATTCTAGTGACTATCACTTTAAATATGCAAATGAAGTGTAATATTGTCTTAAAATGGTTTATTTTTGTCTCTTTGTGAGACAGATTTCAAACTCTCTCAACTGGAAAAGTAGCAAAAACGTAGATGTTTAGGCTAATTGCAGTCAAGTTTTGACAGGATAACAGGAAATTTGTCATATTCAAATCCAGATTTCTTATTGCAGAGATATGTTTGCATATTGTAATTTGTGAAAAGCAGACTTGTCATTCAAGTTCAATTAGATTGTATTCAACAAACCCTGTGAAATGATCGTTTGAAATTCTTTTTCATTTGCATTAATTAGGCCCAACAAACTTAATAGATACATTTAGATATACTTCGCATATATTTTACATCCTAGATGCATCCTAATTTCCAAAGATAATAGTTGTTTATTGTTAAAAAGAAACGAAGGGTAGGGAATGAAATAGAAACATGGTCAAACATATTCTCTCTTAAGGATCATTTAAAGTTGTTAAACAAAGGTGTGCAATATAATCATGTCACAAGCGTGTAGCTGCAAGCATTTAACCAGTTTACAAAATAGAACGTCCAATACTGATTTATCCGAATGGCGGCCTTCACAAGCGTTTTATTATCAAAAGTCGTGTGATGTTTACCGACTACTCCACAGATGTGATGAGAAAAGTTATGATGTTGACAGTTTACGACACAGGTTTCTTGTCGTTTCTCGTTGACATTTTACGACAATTGTTCCTCGTCTTAAGTTTTGATTGGAGTTCTTAAAAGTCGACGAATACTTCCCATGGAGTCGAATCTTTTACGGCGACCTAAAATAAAAAACGGATTTCAAATATTTGTGAAACTAAGAAACGCTTTCCGTTACACAGTAGAACGACCAAGTGTATAAGAACAGTAAAAATTCGATACTTCGAAAGTTAAGTAATGAAGAATTTATGCACTTTTAATACAGTATGAAAGTACAAAATTGAGTCATGCAGGAAACACCACATACAGAACAAACTCTTGCCCGAACAGCAACACAAGGAAACAGCAAATGTACATAAGTAGAAAAAGCAACAAGAGACGCACAAAGACAAAACAAACATACAATAGGAGGAAGATGGAAGTACCGCCCTGGAACGGTCAGTGACAAAAGTCACTGGGCGGTTAAACCGATTTATGGGCGCCCAACCTCACACTTATTCCATCTCCATCCTAAAAGACAGTGTAAATAAACGTATCCCCTCTCCGACTAATCTACAAAAGGCATGCAGAACATTCCCAGAGGAGGAGCTTTCTGTATGTATGACTTTCACCCTGATTTAAGCTTTCGCTGTCTTAAATATCAATCATAATACATATTTGAATGTTCGAATAATCTAGGTTTTACTGTGTGCATGACTTTAAAAGCATGTTGATGCTTAATACACAATGTCAGTTATATGGATATCTCCTAAGTGGGGTTTCTGCATGCTGATGTCCCTGCATTAAGCTACCACATTTCTTATATACAAGAATAAGCCTGTTCTGAATTACCTCCGCGGAGAGTATTTCTTGTTTCTTTTGTTTTCCATATTCTATCATATTACTTAAAGACATGGCATGATGTTGCAAAATTACTCACGAAAATGATAAACATGCAACAACATTAATTTTACCACAAGAATTTCGATTATAGTAGGTAATACTCTGAAATAAACGCATATCATTTTTTGACTGTTAAGTTTTTGTCTCCACGGTTACATCTGGACGGAAACTCACCCGCCAGATTTTCCGGCCCTTGAATGTTTGACTGAGAAACACTAAACCGGTTTAAACCTAATGTGACTACTGTCACTGACCGTTCCAATGCGGTACTTCGATCTTCCCCCTCTTATTTGTTTGTTTTGTCTTTGTGTGTCTCTTTGTGTGTTGGTAGTTATGTACATTTACTGTTTTCTTGTTGTGGCGCTGTTGGGGCGGCTGTTTGTTTTGTATGTAGTGTTTCCCGCATCACTCATATTTGTACTTTTTAAAAGTAACATATTGATACAAAGTACCTAATTAAAGTCTACTTTCAGCCCGTAGGACCGCTCAGCCGACTGTACGTTGATATGTACCGTAAAACTTCTCTATAACGGCCACTAAATTACATCAAGTATTTTGTGTTAAAGACATGTGGCTGCTTAAAGCAATGTGAAAGTAAAACAGAACGCTCTTATAGGAGCGTTCTGTTTTACTTTCACATTGCTTTAAGCAGCCACCTGCTTTGAATACCAACTAATTAGTATACTTTAATTAAGTGGCCGTTATAGAGAGGTTTTACTGTATATCATTATAAAGTCTTAAATGTCATAATAAAAGTGTTGTAGTAATAGTAATGATTAACACTAATTATTAATGATAGAACTATTTATCAGTAGAATGTTTATTGTGGTGTATGAATACAGCATTCTAGCCGTGACATAACATGTAGGATCAGACCCAGAACTACAGATAAAGGTTCATAGCCAAATACTAAAATCGTCATTTCTCTACCAGACTGTATACTGAGACTACTCTTTAGAATCGTCTCTTCGAGGCAATTCTAAAGAGTGGTCACAGTATATGGTTTGGGTGGAGAAATAAAGGAGTTATTCTGGAAATGTTTTATTTTACCCATCTTATCCGGAACTCTGAGACTTATATTTATATTTTTATTTTTATAAGCAAACATGACAGACCCTGATCAGGCGGTCGATCTGAATCAACTTTATCTGCCAAAGCATGAACATATTCCTAGTAGGGAATGGGTTATGCGTACGTAGGTGTTTCTTAACCCTTATATAAATGCTTTTTACCTATAGGAGCGCCTGATAAGGGATTGCTCTGTTTGCTTATGTTATACTATAGATCTGATTGCACAGTTTTTGCGTTAACCAAAATGCCCTGTGTTCGTATACCTTTATGCAAAAATATTCTGATTAATATTAATGATGCCATTATTTCTTATATGAATACTAATGGAGTAAAGGGATAAGTGTACTAATTGAGTTACGTTACATCACCAAGCCCGGTTGTTGACCTTGAATGTACCCAGCGATAGCTTGGTCAAAAATATGTTTGCAATATTGAGACTGGAATTTTCTTTAGCATAATAGTTAGTTTAGTCGCATTAATAGCTATATAGAACACAGTTTTGTTAATTGATTATTTTAGCATTATGTGAAAATGCATTTGTTTAAGTAAAATATATTTTCAGTTTAATTGAGGAGTATATTCTCCACGAAAAAGTGGTTTAATCGAAAGGCAAGAACAATGCAGAAGTTTGGTGTTATATCATCACCGTACTTCTGTATTGTTTTTGTCTTTCACTGTTTATTTTCATTATGACCGTGCATATGAATACGAGATACAAAAAACTTTATTATTTTAAAAACATGTTCATGTTAATTTCAAGTACATTCAGGAATTATATAAACTTATAAGGAAATATTGCGCTAAATAGGAGGAAAACTCGCACATGACAACGTTTAGAACACCCTCTTGAAGTATAAGTCGACACAGATTTAATTTTTGCCTTGCTGGACAAATTATCATTCTTTGCTGTCTGCGTCAAATCTGATCATAATAAATTCTTCTATTTCTTTATTTTCAAATGTTCAAATAAATAACTGCTTAAGACAGGGTTTATTGTATTATGCAGAGACACAGATAAAGGTGCATACCCCAATACTAAAATCGTCAATTCTCCACCAAACCCTATACTAATACCCAAATAATGAAATCGTCATTTCTCCACCAAACCCTATACTGTGACCACTCTTTAGAATAGTCTGGAAGAGACGATTCCAAAGAGTGGTCACAGTATAGGGTTTGGTGGAGAAATAAAAGAGATATTCTTGTTTATTTTAAATTTACGCCTCTAATCTGGACCTCTGTGTGTCTATTACTAATGAGCGGGCCACTCATGATGATATCGTAATCCTAATTTACAACAATTACTTGCATAGCCGTACTTATCACACGTTGTAGGGTATACAAAATCTAGGCAAACTTCGTACGACAGTAATTATCCTTACATCTACCATGGTGATAAGTAATTACATTTGAAGAACAATCGATGCTTATATTCTAAATGTATACAAATGCTATTGAAAAAAGTCAATGGTCAATAAATTAATGGCCGTCTAAGGCAGGTTCTGCTGTGTAAAGGTTTTAGTTGTTTTATTCTCCCAGAAGAAAGGGGTGTTTATAAGAGTTGGTGTGTTTATTAAGAATAATACGATACCTGGATCACAATGAGGATCGCTAAAGCAGTTGTCGATGAATCCTGCCAGTGTTTTATACAGAGATGCCCGACCTGCCTTCGTGCCGAGGTGAGAGTACATGCAGGGGAAGCCGTCGCACGCTCGCTTCTGTAGCATTGGTGGTAGGAGAGAATCTTTTAATCTGAAACAAATCATTTCAGAACAACTGATCATAGCAATCACTCAAAAGGTCATCAATACAGCTGGCAGCAACATTAAAGACAAATGCAATATAGAAAGCCCTGCATTATTTGCAATTTTGGACGAGCGTAATGTAGCAAGCCCTGTAAAACTTGCGTTTTGAACGAACGTAATTTAGCAAGCCCTGCGTTACTTTCATTTTGAACGAACGTAATGTAGCAAGCCATGTACTGCTTGCATTTTGAAACGAACGTAATATTAGCAAGCCCTGCATTACTTCCATTTTGGGCAAACGTAATAAAGCAAGAATTGAATTACATGTACTTGCATTTTGGGCGAACGTAATGTAATAAGCCATGTATTGTTTTCATTGTGCACGAACGTAATACAACACGCTCTACATTACTTTCGTTTTGCTTTTTTCAGCTACCTGCATCGAACTCTTTATCTTACAGCTGTAACAACTCTTTATCTTGCAGCTGTAACAACTCTTTATCTTGCAGCTGTAACAAGCTGATGTCTACTCAATCTCTGATCTTGAACACTTTACTATCTTCCGGGACTACAGACGATGTGTCAAAGAGCTTTGGTCATGAAGAGACGTCCATTTACTGTCCGTCTCATTATTATTATTATTATACCACATTTATATAGCGCTCTTTTCACACAGGATATGTGCGTTCAAAAGCGCTGTACATGGATGAAATCAATAATCGGAACGAACCGCATGATTATCTATCCAGACAATGAAAGATTTACAATAGATATACAATAAATATAAAAATCACTAGCCGGACGGTCAGTGAAGGATATACAAAAGATATACAGTAGATATGAAATCATAAACCGAAAGGAACGGCATGATCGTCCATCCAGTCAATGAAATGTATGCAATATATATACAATAAATATAAAATCACTAACCGGTAGGAACCACATGATTATCTACCCGGTCAATGAAAGATATGCAATAGATATACAATAAATGTATAACAACTAACCGGTAGGAACCACATGATTATCTACCCAGTCAATGAAAGATATGCAATAAATATACAATAAGTATAAAATCACCAACTGGTAGGAACCACATGATTAATTACCAAGTCGGTGAATTATAAGCAATATATATACAATAAATATGATATACAATAAATATGAAATCACCTACCGGTAGGAACCACATGATTATCTACTCGGTCAATGAGAGATTGATTCCTACAGCATATCCCAAGGGCTGCAATGGCAAAGGAATCGTAATGTATGAGAATTGATGACTATAAGCTACTTTTCCTAAACTGTCCTAGTAGTATATGTTGAAGAAATGTGTTTTCAGAGATCTTTTGAAACATGCCAGTGAGCTTGCATCTCTAATGCCTGATGGCAGAGCATTCCAGAGTTTTGGAGCTGCATGCATGAAACTTCTCTCACCGTATTTTACCTTACGACTTTTTGGTACAACCAACGACAAGGAACTACATCTCATTCGTTCTGTCTGTTTGCTAACGCACGTCAGTGTGCGCTTAACAGGATAAGAATCAACCCTTTCCTTCAAAAACACGCCTTTCTACGCCTCTGTAAAAGTCACTGTTTGAAACCATTGTGATAAATAGAGCATTTGCTCCATAGGAGCAAATGCTGTATTTATCACAATGATTTCAAAACTACAACATTCTAAAAGTTCCCTTTCTCTAGTAAGTTATCCTTTTCGGTAGATTTATTCAGAGTTTGGATCTAAATATAGCCTATGCGGTAATGGGTTTAAATTCCGCCATGTCCATTCACTAAATGGCCGCATTCCCTCATATAAACGCATTTTCACGCACTTCCAAACAGAGTAAACCCAGAGTCTGATCTGTTTGCTAATAGAATTTGACAGATCTGTTTCTATACTTTCTAAAATGGCTACAGTGTTCCACCTTCCATATTTGTTTATTACTGTTTTCAGCAGAGCTCCAGATAAGATGCGTAAATTGACACATTTCCAAGTATAACTTTTTTATTTCTCCACCAAACCCTATGTTGTGACCAGTCTTTAGAATCGTCTGTTGTGACCAGTCTTTAGAATCGTCTCGAAGAGATGATTCTAAAGAGTGGTCACAACATAGGGTTTGGTGGAGAAATGACGATTTTAGTATTTGACTACGCACAGTTATCTGTAGCTCTGTGTTTTGTCAATGAATATCCAGTATGTATTGAAATTTGGTATACATATAGAACAGGGAAAATGTTTCACTGCTAGGCATTGCCGTTTGTAAAACTTGCAATCTTCTTTAAATTGTTACTATAAATTTTAAATTGTGTTTTCTATAAAGAACTCGTAACAATTCAGCATTAGAAAGGTTAACCATTCCCTTCATTTTAACACTTATTCACGCATTTGCAAACAGAGTAGACCCAGATCAGACGACTCCTATAGGAACCGTCTGGTCCGGATCTTCTCTATTTGAAAGATCTGTTTCTTTACTTTCTGAATTGGCTACAATGTTCAACCTTCCGTATTTCATTATTACTGACCATGAATATATAGTAGGTATTGAAATCTGGAATAAACATAGAACAGGGAAAGGGTAAGAGTGGATTTATTGTAGTTTGTTATTCACGTTGAACATTGTAAAACATTTATGGAATTGGCTTGTGCAACACCTTGTTATATACACTTAACCCTTAATCTGATGAATATTCATGAAAGAAATGATTGCATCATGAGTATGGATTAGATCAATTTTTATAATAGCACATGAACACAGCAATTTAACGTTAAGTTAGAGACTGTAGAATTAGATATACAGTTGAACTTCGATATTTCGAACTCGGATAACTCGAACTTCGGGATAACTCGAACAAAAACTTTTGTCCTTCCAAAACTTACAATACGGAAATGCTCTAAAATGTAACGCTACAGATATCTAGAACCACATGTGACAGCTTAATACAGGTCTAAAGTAATGCTGAAAGCTCCTGTAGGACCGTTTTAAGCTGTGGCATTGAAAAATCGTTCAGATTAGGAATCGGATGAGTCGAACTCCTGTTATCTCGAACTAATTTGTACGGTCCCTCGAAGTGCGAGTTATCGAAGTTCAACTGAATATTATTCCATTGGCAAACAGAGCAGGTCTTGATCAGACGGGTCCTACAGGAGCCGTCTGATCTGGGTCTACACTGTTTGCAAAGGCGTTGAAGGTAACATCTGCATTTCTATTGTATTCGGTATCTAACATCCATATAATTGCCATGGTGTTGAATCAGCAGATAAGGGGATAGGTGTAATGATCCGTTATACTGTCTGATAAGCGTTTAAATCTTTCCCGTCCAGTGCCGAATCTGCATTAACCTTTGCAAACAGTTTGGATCCAGATGAGACGCCGAGAAACTCGGCGTCTCATCAGGATCCAAACTGTTTGTTACCTGGTTCAGTTTTAGAAGGGGAAAACTATTAAAAACCATTGAAACAGAAGACAAATTCTACAGACGCCAAACCTTGGCAACGAAAGAGTTAATTGAGATTCCAAACCTCCGGTTTGCGGAGCAATTTCCTATCGGAAATAAAAACCACCTACATACATTCTTGAATCAGTTTTAATAGCTTAATCATATTTTATAAACGTCTTTTTAAAACATATACCACAGTGTCGAAGCGTATTGCCCGGCGTCTGATCTGGTTCCACTGTTTGCAAAGAGTGTCAACACTTTGCTCACAGCAGGCTAATTGTTAAAAGATTCTTAATTTGATGGTATTCGGAAAACAAACAGGGCAGGAATATGCAATGATTGTTGACAACGAGACATTCTAATACAGTAAAACCTTACTACCCGAACCTTTAGTACAGAAAGGGTGAATACAGGTGGCTACTTAATGCAATATGAAAGTCATACAGAATGCTCCCAGATGAGCTTTCTGTATGACATATATCCTGCATTAAGCTGCCACCAGTATCCACCCTTTACTGCATATATACACAGTTAACATTGGAACGAATATACTTTGCCGGTTCCCACAAAAAGTATGGGAAATGTAGGTACTTTACTCTGTCGCGTGGGAGGGTTCTTAAAACAATACAGTGCCCCCTCTCTACAACGACACCCTTTGGGATACGATGACTGTATGTGTTGTTCAGAGGGAGTTGTTATAGGGAGGGATTTTCAAACATAATAAGCTTGTTTTCAGATCCCCAGATAAGGTGTATTTCGAGAACTAAAACCATTTTGCCTCCATCAAACCCTATGGTGTGACTACTCTTTAGAATCGTCACAAAGTGACGATTCTAAAGAGTGGTCACAACGTAGGGTTTGATTGAGGCATAAATAAAATACGATGGAAAAAAATTGTTTCTGGATCCTTGTTGTTTCGGAAACAGTGACATGCGTTGTTGTAAGGAGGGAATCGTTATTGAGAGGGCCGTTGTAGGGAGGGAGCACTGTAAATACAAACACGTAAGCTTCAACCCACCCACCCTTAAATCGAATTCTATGAACGTTTATATGTACATTTTCGTGTATTTAATGTTATTATCGGGAGCTTCTGCCCCCGAACACCCGCTTATCGGATGATAGAATTGATACAAAATAGCGACGTGTTTACTGCTGCATAGCAACGAATTTAGCGCATCCAGTGATGTATATGAAGTAAGATCATTTCCGGGGAACGGCAAAGTAAATTCAACCCTGTTTGCAAATGCGTGAAAACACATATATTTGAAGGAAATGGACATTTTGGCGCATCTGCAAACAGAGTAGACCCAGATCAGACGACCGTCTGTCCAAGGTATCTTCCATTTGCTTATGATATAATATATGTCTGATTTAAAAGTTTTTGTCATGATATATAACGCCATTATAACACTTCAATAAATAAAAAAAACATGGTGTCATTATTTCTAACATGAATATTCATGGATAAAAGCGTTAGCACTATAATTACGTCCTTGAAAAGGAAAGCAGAACTGTTTACAGTAAAACCTCTCTATAACGGCCACTTAATTGTGTTAATTAGTTGGTGTTTAGGGCAGGTGGCCGCTTAAAGTAAGGGGGAAGTAAAACAGAACGCTCCTATAGGAACGTTCTGTTTTACTTTCACCTTGCTTTAAGCAGCCACCTGCCTTTAACACAAAATAGATGTAATTTAGTGGCCGTTATAGAGAGGTTTAACTGTACCTACTAAAACAACAACGCATTTGTTTTCATTTGTTGTGACTTTTATTCCAGTTACAAAGATAGTAACTTGCAAAGAGATAAATTGTGAAAACAACTAAAGCATTTAATGTTTTAAATATCAACATAATTTGAAAGTATCTGCAACAATCTCCATTTTAAAATTATCTTAGTTGTTATCTAAAAAAATAGCACAATCAACCAGTTTGCATTCTAATGAGACGGCCTATTCTTTGGTCCCAAAAGTATTGCATAGGTGAGCACATGTAGCGGCATCGTGCTGTTTTGTGCTGTATATGTGTGGGAAACATACTAAACCCGTCTGAACTTAACAATCCCCAATTTGGATAATAGATCTCTCTCATACTTACTATTTACATTATCGTGAGAAGTAATACTTTTTTTTAAACATTCGCACTACATGGGTTTTCACAATTAAACAGAGTCTAATATGCTTTTCCACACGTGTGTATGGTATATCCTGTCCTAAGCAGCAAATTATTTATTGCACATATGAGTCTTAAAAAGCGGGTGTTTGCTTAATGCGGGGGGGGGGGGGAGTAATACAGAAAGCTCATATAGGAGCTTTCTGCATTACTTTTTGACCTGCATTAAGCTAATACGTGACTTACAGACCTATACTTAGACCTCTTTTTGACAACCTCTTAAGACATATTCTACTGTACATCACAAAGTCAGTTAGATACACCAAAAAGAGCTTAAGCCATACTGTGTATTATTGATTCACACTAGGCTAATTTGATATTCATATAAGAACTATTGACATCATGAATATTCAGTACAATTGACTTTTATAGTGGCACATGAACACAGGAAAATTTGGGCATGGTAGAAACTGTAGAATAATATAAATATATTATTTCATAAGTTAACAGGGTAGAACGCGATTAGACAGCTGCTTTAGAAATCGTCTGATCGAGGTCTACCCTATTTGCAAAATGGTTAAAATGCGTATCTAGGAAGGAAATGGTTAATACGCAGAGAGTCCTAAATTAGTTATATTTTAATACCGAGTTCAATCCCAGCACCTTTGCATCTGTTATGCATAGAGAACATAAATTATGTGCAGACGATAACTATTTCGGCGCCAATGTCGCCTGTTGGCACCATTGAAAACAGTGCAGTCCCAGGTCAGATGCCGCATCTGACCTGGGACTTCACTGTTTTCTGTATTATATCAGCCCAAGCATACAGGTTTTTAAAAACAAATGTTTTACTAATATACTTTTATTATTAAGTTTAGAATTATATTCAATATGAAATTATTATTGCAGACGACACTTTTAAATTTGGCGCCAAAAGAGTTAAGCACATATCTATTACGGTTATCGCCAGTATAGTATAAATCTATTTACTCCAGCGAGTTCATAAATGATACATATGCTAGCAATGTAGACTCAGGTTAGAGAACTCCTTAACCCATTTCCTCATATTGACGCCTTTGTAAAAGTTACTTCCAAACCATTGTGAAAAATAGAGCATTTGCTCTCTGTGTGTGTGTGTGTGTCTCTCTCCCCTCTCCTTCTCCCCTTTCTCTGTCTGTCTGTCTGTCTGTCTCTCCCTGTCTTCCCCTCTCCCACTCTCTCCGTCTCTGTCTCTCTCTGTATATCTCTATATCTCTCTCCATCTCCTTCTTTCTCCCCTCTCGGTCTATCTGTCTGTCTGTCTGTCTGTCTCTTCCCCTCTCTCTCCGTCTCTGTATCTCTGTCTCTGTATCTCTGCATATCTCTCTCCATCTCCTTCTCCCCCCTCTGTCTGTATGTATGTCTGTCTCTTTCTCCATCCATCACCACTTTCTCTCTATGAACCAATCCGCTTTTACTGAGGATTAGTTTGACCCCGTCAATGAAACACCCGTTTTAGTGCTGATTTATTCACTTTAAACACCAGTTTTTTTGCAGTCTGTTCATGTAAAATAAAACATGTTCTGGTGTCTAATACAGTAGAACCAATCTAATGCCATCCCCTCACATGCTATTTTTAGATCCAACCACTCCACTTTGAATAAATCTACCGAAAAGAAGCATTAACTAGAAAAAAGGAAAATTTTAGAATTTTTTAGTTTGAAACCATTGTAATAAATAGAGCATTTGCTCCTATTGGAGCAAGTGCTCTATTTATCACAATGGTTTCATTAAGTGACGTATTTATGGAGGAACGGACTAATGAATGAACATCAGTGTCTTTAAAAAGCAGATGGTTGCTCAATGCAGAACGAAAGTGCTACAGAAAGCTCCCGAACCTTCTGCACAACTTTCATCTTGCATTAAGCTTCCACCTGGCTCTAAGACCCGGCCTTATGCATGTTTTAAGTGATCGTTTTTGAGATTTTTTACTGTAGTTAAGAACAATAGCTGTGGTAGTGTTTGGTATAGAAAACTGTCCTGACGCCATCAGATATCACGTGGCACTGCGTTTATATGTATATTTAACACTTACTGCCAACGTCGCATCTGTGATTACAAAATGCAAACAGTTTGGACCCAGATGAGACGCTGAGAAACTCGGCGTCTCATCAGGATCCAAACTGTTTGTTACTGTTACTGTTTTTTAAACAAAAATGAAGAAAAAGAAAAAAGAATTTTTTTTGTAACAGACGACAAAGTTTGCAGACGACAAAATTTGGCAGCGAAAGAGTTAAAGCGTACCCACACCATGATCCAAGCTATCTGTTACTGTGGAAATGTTTGTTTAAAGAATGGGGAGGAATTTAAACAAACGAATTTTGTAGCAGGCGACAAATTTTGCACATGATAATATTTGTTAGCGAAAGAGGGTTTTTTTGTAACAGACTTTATACTGTAATGCTTTCAAACCAAATGTCTAGTGATTATTTCGTATGGGCTTTGTTTTGTATGGAGATTCATTTGAATCTCATCAAATGCACACTATGTACGCCTGGACGACCACGATTGAGATGCTTAACCCTTATAAAGCTGAATTTCGAAATGCACTATTCCAAAATCCAAACAGGTCAAGCTTACGGCAAAAATTTAGGGATTTTTCTAAAGATAACTGTAACATGATAAACAATGCAGACCCTGATGAGAGGACTCCTCTAGGAGCCCTCTCATATGGGTCTACGCTGTTTAAAAGGGACATCGGTGAATCGTGCCCCGCACTGTAAGGGTTGACCCTTTCAACGCTTAATAATCTTTGTCTGCAACATGAGTCGTCTGCTGAGTGAAAAATACAGTTTTTTCTTTTAAAATACATTCTCTTGGAGTTAAATCATTTGAATCTTGATGGAAAGCTGAATTATTTGGCGTCTCATATGAACCGAAATCGGTGGGAAAGGTTGTCACAAATTGGTTGACAAAGTTGAATGAATTAATGTCCCAATATACAGTAGAACCTGTCTTAAGCGGCCAGTAGTTTATTGAACATAGGAGTCTTAAACAGCAGGTGGTTGCTTATTGCAGGGCAAAAGTAATGCAGAAAGCTCCTATATAGGAGCTTTCTGCATGACGTTTGACCTGCATTAAGGTACCACCTTCCTGACAGACCCATAATTATACCTCCTGTTGATGGCTGCTTAAGGCGGGTGCTACTGTTTACAAGTCTGTTATTTAACTGTTTAATATAGTTTTGTTTCGCCAATGGTTTCTAATTACTGTCGTTTCTTCTCATATTACAAAATATTACATAACCCAAAGGAAATCGGAAATCACACTTTGAACTAAAACAAATACATTAAACTGAATTTAATTTGATATACAATGTTAATTCACATTAGAGAAACTTTGACAAATTGACTTGTGGAGACAACAGAGTGGATTGCAGTCATTCAGTCTCAATGATTCCTTAACGCTCTCGCTTCCAATGTCGCATCTGTGAGTATACCTATGCAAACAGTTTGGATCCAGATGAGACGTCGAGTAACTCGGCATCTCATCAGGATCCAAACCGTTTGTTACCCTGCCTGAAACTTGTAGCAGACGACAAAATTTGCAGACGACACATTTTGGCAGCGAAATGGTTAACTCCCACCGTGCTGACGGCAAAAGCATGGTTACCTATTAAAGCAGGATTCAAATGAGATGCCGGGTAACTTGGGCTTCTCATTTACCCTTCTCGTCTGCTACACACTTTCATTCTTTTGGTTTTCTTCATTTTTGTTTCAAAAACATAGTAACAGTAACAAACAGTTTGGATCCCGATGAGACGCCGAGTTACTCGGCGTCTCATCTGTATCCAAACTGTTTGCTTAGGTAATAACAGATCCAGCACTGGCAGCGAAAGGATTAAGACTTCTTCTCTTTGACACTCCGATTGCAGGGAAATAAAACAAAATTTAACTTTTAGAATTGCTACCTAAGATTTTAATAACTTTCAGTAACATGTGGTAATTGTGCCATTTTAGCTTATTTCATATTGTTTATATAATTCTAGTAATTAATAGGGCATTTACAACACAATGTGATAAACATAATATAAATAAATTTCGGGTTTTCCATTTGAGTGAATTATTCAATTTTCTTCATAATTCATGCCTCGCTATGTCAGACCATCAATGGCAAAGGACCACACTGGAATCAGAGATATACTTTCTTTTTTTTGTTTCACCCTTGATATTGATGCGACTGACCTGGTTCATAACATATATATAACACTATTAATATTTATTATGTTGTTATAATTTTAAAATATGTATGTGTTGTTAACTATGTCTTGTTGCTCGATATTGAAATAAATATATCTATCTACCGACGATACTATGTTGCTAGTGAACTTTCTTAGAGACTCAGTTTAGCTACAATGTACGAGGTAGCGACTGTGTTTAACAGTTTGAATGCGGCAAACAGTGTAGACCAACATGGGAGGGGCACTTATATAATTATTTACACTGTCAATCAAAGTCATCTCGCAAATTATATCATTTCCTGTTGAATAGACTATGCTATTAACCCTTTCCATGATGCATATTCATGTAGGAAATAATGACGTCATGAATTTTAATAAGATTATTTTTTATAGTGGCATATGAACACAGGACATTTTGGCTCAGGTCGAAGCTGTAGAATTAGATCTATATTACACCATAAGCAAACAGAACAGACCCTGATCAGACGGCTCCTATAGGAGCCGTCTGATCTCGGTCTACTCTGTTTGCAGATGCGTTAAATTGCGTTTACATAAGGGAAATGATTTAAACAATGACTGGCCATTTAAATTCGAAACGAGTTAACTCTTTGCGCGTTAAGTAATAGTCCGCTGTGAGAAAAGGTCTGTACTATTACAAATTTCCAAGGTAACAAATGTCCATATTGTTACAAGTCTCCACGGTTACAAATGTCCGTATTGTTACAATTCTCCAAGGTAACATATGCCCGTATTATTACAATTCTCTAGAGTAACACATGTCCGTATTGTTACAAGTCTCAAGATAACACATGTCCGTATTGTTGCAAGTCTCAAGATAACACATGTCCGTATTGTTACAAGTCTCAAGATAACACATGTCCGTATTGTTACAAGTCTCAAGATAACACATGTCCGTATTGTTGCAAGTCTGCAGGTAACAAATGTCTGCATTGTCAGCTGAAACAAATGTCGTATTATTACAAGTCTCCAATACACCAAATGTCCATATTGTTACACGTCTCCAAGGTAACAAATATCCATATTGTTACAAGTCTCCAAGGTCACACATGTCCATATATATACAAATCTCCAGGGTAACAAATGTCCGTATTTTTACAAGTCTCCAGGAAAATACATGTCCGTATTGTTAGAATTCTGCAGGGTAACACATGTCCGTATTGTTACAAGTCTCCAGGGTGAAAAAAGTATGTATTTTTACAAGTCTCCAGAGTAACAAATGTCTGCATTATTACAAGTCTCCAAGGTAACATATGTCCGTATTGTTACAAGTCTCTAGGGCAACATATGTCCGTACTGTTACAAGTCTCCAGGGTAACAAATGTCCGTATTGTTACAATTATCCAGGGTAACACATGTATGTATCGTTACAAGTCTCCAGGGTAATACATGTCCGTATTGTTACAATTCCTCAGGGTAACAAATGTCCGTAGTGTACAAGTCTCAAGGGTTACAAATGTCCGTATTGTTACAAGTCTCCATGGTAACAATTGTCCGTATTGTTACAATTCTTCAGAGTTTAACGTCTTCCGTTTCTCTTTAAAAATATACATTAACCCATTCCTTCGTATTGACGCCTCTTTAAAAGTCACGTTTTGAAACCATTGCGATAAATAGAGCATCTGCACTGTCAAGTCACACTTCTCTGAACATATCCGTGAGTATTCACGATAAGTCTGACCTGTTCAAATTTTGGAATAGCCCATTTGACAATTCAGCGTAGAATGGATTAAGGCAAGAAAGGATAGTTTTTTACAAAACATGTAGGCTGATAGTTATTTATGAAGGATACAGGAAATGATGATTACAACAGAACCTGCCTTAAGCGGCCATCAACAAGAGGTCTAACTATGGGTATGTAAGACAGGTGGTAGCTTAATGCAGGGCAAAAGTAATGCAGAAAGCTCCTACAGGAGCTTTCTGCATTACTTTTTCCCAGCATTAAGCAACCACCTGTTTTATAAGACTCGTAATGGCCGCATATTACATCGAGGGCTTGGTGCAAAACTATTCTAACTCCTTCACTTTGTGAAGGAGTTAGAATAGTTTTGCACCAAGCCCTCGACATGTTCTACTGTACACACATATCATGTAATATTTTATGTTTAGAAATTATTCTTGCGTTACATATTACATGTATTTATCTGAGAAAATATAATGCAATTACATTATATTACACTTTCACATTTTCATTATCGACAAACCAGGACACGTATATATGATGTAAGATGGTACGACTGAAGTTCTTGTCAGTTCTATAATGTAATGTGACGATTGTTACAGGATGTTGTCATCGTCGCACGTTAAAATGGTAGTAGAACGTTAGTATAAATTGTTACACGCCGTAATGTCGGATATGTGAGTAGTGGCGATGATCGTAAATTAGAACTTACGATAAGTATGGTCGTACGTTATGTCTGAACCCTTTCAACGCTGAATTTTCAAATAGACTATTCCAAACTTCAAACAAGTCAATCTTTTAGTGAATATTTAGGGGTTTTTATTAAAGAAAAGTGTAATATAAAAAAACAGTATAGACCCTGATGAGAGGTCTCCTGTAGGAGCCCTCCCATCTGGGTCTACAGTGTTTGTGAAGGATATTAATGACTCGTGTTGCGCACGGTAAGGGTTAAGCAAGCCCCATGGTGTAAAGTGATGCTGTCTTAAATTTAGCTCATCCACTTAAACTAGTGTGCTATATTTCTTGGCCTTGGATTAAATCTGATTTATGATCCGTCTCGAACTATAATGGGACATATTTGAGCAATTTAAATACTTTTCAAAGATACTAATCAATTTAACCATTTCCTTTATATTAGCCCTTTCACCGCCGCAGTTGCATAAATGCACCACGACAAATAGTGCAGTCCCAGATCAGACGCCGCCTTTCTAAGGTGGTGTCTGATCTTCACTATTTGTCTCAAACTCTATTTCTATATATGTGCTTTATTCCTTTGAAATTTGCATTTATTTATCTCATTTCCGTATTCTACTGCATGATTTAACAAACTTGGATTGCAGACGACAATTAGAAATTTGGCGCCGAAAGGGTTAATGCTTTTTCACGCCTTTGACTCAGATAAAACGGCTTCTGTATGAACCGTCTGGTCAGGGTCTACTTTATTTGCTTATGAAATTATAATAGATCTCACTACAGTTTCTTTCAGTACCAAACTATCATGTGTTCATTATGCCATAACAAAACCCAAGCTAATACATATTTATGATGTCATTAGTTCTTACATGAATATTCAACAGGGAATGGTTATTTTACAGTTTGTCTCGAATTTAATGAGTTTTCTCATTTGAAGCCGTATAGTAGCCATCATTGTTTGGTTGCATCGGACAAAATGCAGTAGACAAGGGAGATAAGACTTTATGTATCAGGGTAGATGTCAACGATAACGCAGACCATAGCCTCATAAGCCTAGCTTATACAGTTAACCTCTCTAAACCGGACGGTTAAAATGCAGTTTAACTTTATATTGGTCTTGGAGACAGATGGCAGCTTAACGCAGGATGAACGTCATGCAGAAAGCTCCTCTAGGAGCTTTCCGCATGACTTTCACCCTTCATTAAACAACCACCTGCCTTCTTCTCTTCTAGAATTCGGGTTTAAGTGGGGTTTACTGTAACCCTTTACTCCTTGAATATGTATGCTAGAAATAATAACATCATGAATATGAATTAGATTAGTTTTTTTTATAATGACACATAAACACGGGGCCATAGAAGAACTGTAGAAATATATCTATACTATTTTCATATGCAACAACAGCAGGCCCTGGTCAGACTGTTCTGCAAGACCGTAAACAGACGTATTCATGGAGTAAAGGGTTAAAAATGTCATCCACAGATAGTAGCGTAGACTTATATTCTATTTTCTTCCGTTTATTCTTTATGAACACGATCTGGTTGTCAATCAGTTTCTGATAAAACACATAGTTACCGGCGTCTCATCTGGATCACAAATTCGACTGTTTTTGTTATTAGATATTAAAAGTTGAGTTGCGTTAACTGTTCTATATTATTGATGCAAAATTGTATTAAACTTTGTCTGCCCTTAAGTACTGCTTAAATTTCGATATATTACAATAAAACCCCTGAACCGGACGTTCAATTTAGTATAGATATCGGTCTTGGAAACAGATTGCAGCTTAATGCAGCACCTAGAGGAGCTTTCTGCATGACTTTCACCCTGCTTTAACCCTTTAACCGCCAATGCACCAAGACAAATAGTGCAGTCCCAGATCAGACGCCACCTTTTGAAGGTGGCGTCTGATCAGGGACTTCACTTTTTGTCCTAGTCTCTATTTCTATATCTGTGCTTTATTCCTTTGAACTTTGAATTTATTTATCTCATTTCATTATTGTACCGAATGATTTAACAAAGAAATGGATTGCAGACGACAATTTGAAATTTGGCGCCGATAGAGTTAAGCATCCACCTGCCTGTAAGTATCTAAATTACTCTCTACTAGATTCCAGTTTAGAGGTGTTGTACTGTATTTAACAAGTATCAAACAATTTTGATCTTAATGAGAAGCCGAGTAAACAAATTACCTCATAGGCTATTTTAGATACAATATATTGAATAAATCTACCGAAAAGGAGCACTAACTAGAGAAAAGGAAATGTTTTAGAATTTTGTAGTTTGAAACCATTGTGATAAATAGAGCATACTAATGGTTTCATAAAGTGACTTTTACAGAGGCGTCAAAAGGTGTCAATATGAGGGAATGGGTTACTCGGCGTCTCATCTGGATCCAAGCTGTTTGCAAATGCCCACTAGGTGGCGCGCATAGCAGCCTAATGGTTACTAAGAGCAATGTAATGACAGTAAGAGAGCATCGATACTCCGTTAACCCATTTGCTCCCAGTGGATTCTTCCATGTTTATATATTGGATTAGTCCATTTTTTATCTAAGGGATACCTGGTCAGAATTTTCAATTTCGTTTTGTTTTATATTGAAATTCCTATCAGCAAACAGTGTAGACTCTGATCAGACGCCGCATTATGCGGCGTCTGATCAGAGTCTACACCGTTTGCCTGCGTCCCATATATGGGATCGTGGGAGCAAATGAGTTAATGAACGGCACATAACGTCCCAGTGGTAACAAGCGTTTATTAACCTCGCATCCCCGGGGGCAGCTCGTGAAAATTGCCTTTTAAAACTGATTGTTTCAGTCTGGTAAATAATTATCATCTGCACCTGCTTCTCTGTTTCTCACAAACATGACGACAAAGAGCCTGATCTCTTTGCCATATATAATAATATATAACATCTGTAATACGACAGATCAATGGATAAACACTGCTATCTTTAACCCATTCCTTCATATGCTATTTTTAGACGCAACCTCTTTGAATAAATCTACCAAAAAGGCGCATTAACTAGAGAATTTTTAGAATTTTGTATTTCTGAAACCATTGTGATAAATAAAGCATTTGCTCTATCACAATGGTTTCAAAAAGTGATTTTTACAGAGGCGTAGAAAGGCGTATTTATGGAGGAAAGGGTCAAAGGTCGCCACTATGAGGGTAAGGGTAAATATTGTTAAGTATGTTCATTACTTGTAATCGTTGTACTGCTGATAAAAAATAAGAACAAAATCTCCAGTCTGATGCATTTTGAGATTTTATTTGCATTTTATTTGTATTCGCTTTTTTAAATAACATTTTGGAAACAACCGCACTTAGGAGACATCTCATATTAATGTCCACGTTGTTGAAAATGTCAACCAAACTGCGCCTAGCAGAATAAAGGTTAACCCTTACCATGCGGGACACAAGTCACTGATGTCTTTTGCAAACAGTGTAGACCCAGATGAGAGGGGTCATAGAGGAGCCCTCTCATCAGGGCCCGCACTGTTTATCATGTCCCACTTTTCTATAGAAAAAAAACCACCCTAAATAGTCACCGTAGGCATGGCCTATTTGAAATTTTGAATACTCAGTTTGAAAAATCAGCGTTGTAAAGGTTAATGCATGATACACTAATAAATAGATAATCGATTGATAGGAGTCCCTATGTATTGGTATCCATTATATGCTCCTTTAACCCATTACCTCATAGGCTATTTTTTGACCCGTCCTCTTTGAATAAATCTACCGAAAAGGAGCATTTACTAGAGAAAAGGAAAATTTTAGAATTTTGTATCTTGAAACCATTGTGATAAATAGAGCATTTGCTCCTATAGGAGCAAATGCTCTATTTATCACAATGGTTTCACAAAGTGACTTTTACAGAGTCGTCAAAAGTAGTCAATATGAGGGAATGGGTTAAGGGACCCCAGACATGGATAGGTAATTGTTTAAATTAAGTTAATACACCGATGCATACTAAATACTGGATGCATCTCTGCCTGACGTTTTTACTTGGGATTTTGTGCTCGGTTTGTTTTTATGGTTTGTTGGTTTTATTTCAAGCTGCAATCAGACCTTTAATTATTTCGCTGCCACGTACTGACGTCTTCAACATTTGTTATTTTATCTGATAATATAATCCAGTTTCCATATTCACAGTATGAAGACGTCTAACCTGAATCCAAACTGTTTTCAAATGTCGTCACAGATTTGCAAATGTCAGTGAAAGGGTTAGAGTTCATGTCTTCAAGACATGACGACTTTGTACAATAACCCTTAGTTAACCCTTTCAGTGCGGAAATAGAGTCACTAATGTCCTTTGCAAACAGTGTAGAGACAGGTTATAGGACTCCTAGAGGACAACTCAGGGACTGTACTGTTTGCCATGTTACACTTTTATTTAAAGAATCCCTGTATATTCACGGTAAGCTTTTGGAATTTGCTATTTGAAAGCTTAACATTGAAAGGGTTAAAAAGCAATTACAAAGGCATGGCTACCAATATTTTGAAAAATTTAAGTATCCAAAGCCTTAACATAAACATAGACATTTGCGAATATTGTCTGGAAATATAAATATTTTAGTTCGAACTCACTTGATTTAATGCTAGCTCTCAGCTTATAATCTTGTAATTCTTTACGAGACAGACTTCGATTCGCTTTATGATTTGTTACGCCAATAAACAAGAAAATCAATACTCCAGACGATGTTAAATGTCATGTTAAATAGAAAGAAACACGCATCTTTATATTATAGGGACTTGTTAGAGCAAACAGTCAATGAACAATGGGCCCATACTGCCAGTGCATTGGATTTCGTCTATGTCAGACAATCATTTTGTAATCTCTGTGGGGTTTATTATTTTTATGATTGCTGCTCTGTATTGTTTCGTATTGGCACGAGATTAAGCAAAGAACAAATTACGTATCACAGAAAGAATCCAAATAGTTACCCACACAAACCGTCGGTATAATTTGATAATAAAATATACTGAATGTTACATAAATTCTGTCAAAGAAGACGCACAAAAGAGAAAATACACTATTCATTAAGAACTGAAAATGTTTTCTGCTATGTTTGCCATTAGAGAGGATACATCATCTTGCTTCAAATGGTTTGACCATTTCTGTAGATCAGAGAAATGCTGGTCTATTTAAATACAGTAAAATCCCCTATAAACCTGACTTTATATCTGGTATAAATAATTGTCTTGGCGACAGGTGGGAGCTTAATGCAGGGTAAAAGTATCGGCATTCTTTCTTACTAAAATTCCGGTTTAGACTGTATCTAGTTCTCAACCAAATTCTGTCTTTATTGAGAGGCTATATGGATATAACTCCTTAAGAAAACCGAGCAGATCCTGATCAGACGATTCCTAAAGGAGCTTTCAGCATTACTTTACACTTGCATTAACCCTTTCGCTGCCAAACTCTGTCGTCTGCTAACTTTGTCGTCTGCTACAAATTTTCATTCTTTTGATTTTCTTCATTTTTGTTTCAAAAACATAGTAACAGCAACAAACAGTTTGGATCCTGATGAAACGCCGAGTTACTCGGCGTCTCATCTGGATCCAAACTGTTTGCATAGGTAATCACAGATCCGGCAATGGCAGCGAAAGGGTTAAGCTGTGAAATTAAGTTCCAGATCAGAAATCGGATAACTCGAACTTCTGTTATCTCGAACTAATTTGAATGGTCCTTTGAAGTTCGAGATATCGAAATATAACTGTATATCTACACATTTTTACTAAGACCATATCTTTTCTTGTTCTCAAGTCACCATAATATTAATGTTACGCGTATTAATATTCAAGTAAATATTATTTCTTACATGAATACGCATGGAGTAAATCGTTAATGTTGAATAAGACGTGTTGTATATTTTCTTACGGTGGACTTTAACCAAATGATGTTGAGAATACGTCTGTTTATTTAAAACAGTCCCATTACAATGACAATACCATTAGCGCATGAAAGACAATATTACACTCCTTATTACGCCGTTGAAATAAGCATTCCATCTTAGACGAAAACAGAGATATAATTTCTGTAAAGAAGCACCAAATTCAAAACAACATGTCAACAATGACTGTAAAATCAATTTAGTCAAACTCTCTTTTAATATCGACCAGTGATTAATCTTGTCGATTGTCAGGAATGTGCAAATACGCAATGGAAGGAACAAAGCCTTCAGTTGATGACGATGGAAGATCTGGACAGAGATACATACTATAGCAGGAGTATAATCATGGCTGCAGTTGTTTGTGATACCTATCAGTGATTCATCAAACATCAGTTTAGTAGCACTTGTCTTAAACCCTTTACGCAATGAATATTCATGTAAGAAATAATGACTTCATGCATATTAATTACATTAATTTTTATTACGCCTACATTCTGTTTGTCAAGACGTAGAAAGGCGTACAATGTATGTATGGTATACAGTGTTAACCTATTGTCTGGTAGAGCATGCTGTGTTTTTCATTTTTCCTGTATTTCTTTTCATAAATATGGCAAGTCTGCTTCTTGGTAGAAGTTCATACTGTAACCTTTAGCTTGCTGAGCAAATTAATTTTACAAAATAGTTCACCTACTGTATTTTCAAAATTCAAGCTATAATCAATTTGTCTACCAAAATGCAATCAGGGTGTCAAACAAGTTGGATCCTGACGAGACGTTTACTCAGCGTCTCATCTGGATCCAAACTGTTTGCAAAGGTATTCACTCATCCGCCTACCGTAGGCTAAAGGGTTATTTTTTATTGAATTTTTTGTACATATTTGTATTTGTAAATCACATGTTACTATAATAAAAAAAAACACATTCTATTCTGTTCTATCCTGATGAGATGGGTACAGGAACGTGTTCGTGGCAGACTAAACCTTAACAAATTCCCTCCTTGGCTATTTTTAGACCCGACCTCTTTGAATAAATCTACCGAAAAGGAGCATTAACTAGAGAAATGGAAACTTTTAGAATTTTGTAGTTTGAAACCATTGTGGTAAATAGAGCATTTGCTCCTATAGGAGCAAATACTCTATTTATCACAATGATTTCACAGTGACTTTTACAAAGTCGTCAAAAGTCGTCAATATGAGGGATATGGTTTAATCCCTTCTCATGGTGAAACGATAATGTCCAATCCATCTGTGATTGGCTGAAAGTTTCACTGATTTTCGATTTAATCGTTTGAAAAACTATTGACCGAGTGTCAAACAGCTTGGATCCTGAAGAGAGGCTGAGTTACTCGGCATCTTATCTGGATCCAAGTTGCTGTAAATGGTAGCAACTGCGCGCTTAGCATAGATAGAAAGATAACATTTTAACCCTTTCCCTGTTCTATGTTTATTCCAAATTTCAATACGTTGACAGTTTATATAAGTCTTCCACATCCATTCATCTGCTTTACCTGTCTTCTGCTTCATGGAGTGAAACCTCTCTATAACGGCCACTATATTACATCAATTATTTTGTGTTAAAGGCAGGTAGCTGCTTAAAGCAAGGTGACAGTAAAACAGAACGCTCCTATAGGACCGTTCTTTTTTACTGTCACCTTGCTTTAAGCATCTACCTGTCCTAATTACCAACTAGTTAACATGATTTAGTGGCCGTTATAGAGAGGTTTTACTGTATTTGATTTTAGTTTCATTTTTGTTTCAAACACCGTAATCACAGCATCAAACAGTTTATGGATCACATACTCGTCCATGCCAGCGAAAGCGTTAAACCTTTCCGCTTGTTCTATGGTTATGCCAAATTTCAATACCTACTGAATAATCATGGACAAAATAGTTATAATGAAATATGGAAGGTGGAGCAATGTAGCCATTTTAGAAAGTAAAGAAACAGATCTATCAAATTCCATCAGCAAACAGAACAGATTTGTCCATTGTCATTTGCAAAAAGTGTAAACCTAGCACAGAGGACTCCTTGAGAATCCTTCTGACCAGGGTCTACACCGTTTGCCATTCAAAATCCTCACACACGTTTAACCGTTTCATACTGCATGGACTTTACCAATAAACAACAATGGACTACGTGTATCCCAGCACTGAAATAACCCATACACCCTATAGGTACATTATTTATATTATATGCAACATGACTAAACGTATTATAAGTATAAACAGTGAAGACAACATGACGTTATCAGAAATGTTTGCATGGAAAAATACCAAGACCATGCCAAAGACTTTAACCCATTTGTGCCCACGATCCCATATATGGGATATAGGCAACAGTGTTGACTATGATCAGACGCCGCATAATGCGGCGTCTGATCAGAGTCTACACTGTTTGCTGATAGGAATTTCGATGTAAAACAAAACAACAATGAAAAATTTGGCCAGGTATCCCTTAGATAAAAAAATGGACTAATCAAATATATAATCATGGAAGAATTCACTGGGCGCAAATGGGTTAATATATTCTAACATGATAATAGGCTAGAATTGTGTGATTAGAGTCAACACTCCTTCTCATATTAATTCTATTTAACAGGACCGCGTAGCGTTAAAACACAAGGGAGCAAAATAGAGGACATAACTGGGAGCTCCAACGATTGGAAAATATGGATGCAAAACAATAAAACACACACTTGAAACAAAATGCGATGCAAGGACACCCGGAACAATTTTGACGAAGTTTGAAAACTTATCAAGGCCTGCACTATCCTTAAATATACACCATAAGTTTGACCTGTTTGAATTTTGGAATTAAAGTTCATTTGAAAATTCAGCGTTGTAATGGTTAAATTCTGAAAGTGGGTGATCCTTCGAAAGAAAAGTAGCACAAGAGAAAATTGCATACTCGGTTTTATTCAGTCTGTTCATGAGTAGTAATTAAAAGTGCAACACTATTCATGTGCCGTAGCACCGGCTAAAACAGTATTCAATTTTTTATACCATCAAAACTAATGATCCCGAAGGACCAAATATATAACAAGTTTCATTTCAGTATAGCTCGGTTCACTTGAAGTTATTCCGAAAAGTAACAAAATGGCAACATAGTCCACCGGGAAGGCATGGTATTGATAGATTCTCCTAGTGCATTGATATATCAATGAAGTAACTAGTGTGGAATTTCATTAGCGTTTCATGACGTGATAAATGAGTCGCATTGCTGACCTTGAGCGTCAAGATTATTCTTTGTGGCCAATATGTCATCAGTAATCTAAAGTATGTAAATGAGACAGAGCTGTAATTAAGTAATGACACTCTGATAAAACCCTTATTATGGCCCCCTCATATCATCGCTGGACGTCTATCCTCGACTGCAATGTCTTGAAAACAGTGTTATCTTTTAAACCTTAGCCCGCCACCTATGTTTTATCACTCTGTCCTCTTTGAAAATTAATTAGGCAAATCTTTGCAAAAATATACAGGATATGCTGAAATGATTTTCCTAGGCAAACTCACAGAGCATTCAGGCATGGATTTTTGATGACAAACAGTACAGACCCAGATGAGAGAGCTTCTATAGGAGCTCTCTCATATGGGTCTTCACTGTTTGCAGTATGGGCTAACTTACACAATGGATGAGTTTATATCGAAATATAACATACGCGTGTGTTCAGGGCATGTTTATACCGAGAGAACATAGGACGTGTTTATACCGAGAGAAAACGTACTTGTGTGTTCAAGACTTTTCAAACAATGTAGACATATTATACCACAATGTCTCTGACATCAAATCTGATCAGATCTTACAGTGTTTGGCATTCATTATTGCATACGATGCAATTATTTTTTTTGTAAAATCGGGTCACGAGTTAACTGTCAGTTGCAAACAGTGTAGACCCAGATCAGAGGGTTCCAATAGGCACCCTCTGATCAGTGTCTGCACTGTGTGCCATTCAAATTTCACTAGCAAGTTAACCCATTCCCTTATATTGACGACTTTTGAAGACTATGTAAAAGTAACGTTGTGAAACCATTTGATAAATAGAGCATTTGCTCCTATAGGAGCAAATGCTCTATTTATCACAATGGTTTCAAACTACAACATTCTAAAACTTTCCTTTTCTCTAATTAATGCTCCTTTTCGGTAGATTCATTCAAAGAGGTTGTATCTAAAATAGCCTATGAGGTAATGGGTTAAAATATCTCATACTGAGTGGAATATATAGTTAATAACTGGTGGGTTATTACGCTCTGAAAAAATCAGCGTTCAAAAGCTTGATCTCATTCTGCGTTTTTCAAACAAATGGTAGCTCAGTACAGGGAACTAGTAATGTAATGTAGGTTTAATTCTATTTAAAACGTGGATATTCAGATTGAAATGTTCAACCATTGTTTAACCCGTTCCCTTATGTAAGCGCATTTTGGCGCGTCTGCAAACAGTGTAGACCCTGATCAGACGGCTCCTATAGGAGCCGTCTGACCAGGGTCTGCTCTGTTTGTTTATGGTGTAATATAGATCTGATTCTACAGCTTCTGCCTGAATGCCAAAATGTCATGTGTTCTTATTTCATTATAAGAAATAATCTTATTAATATTCATGACGTCATTATTTCCTACATGAATATTAATCAGGGAAAGGGTTAACAAGAGTCCATTCAATATGAAAATAATAATTTTGCGAGAAGATTTAATGCCTGCCGGTGCCGACCCTGATCAGATACTCCTACTCTGTTTGTGAATTCTAGAACACTCGATCAATCCCAGACATATAAAGTAGAACACGCCTTAACCCTTTCCCTGTTGTAAATTCATGTAAGAAATAATGACATCATGAATAATCATAAGATTACTTTTTATAATGGCATATGAACACAAGACATTTTGGCTTAGGCCGAAGCTGTAGAATCAGATCTATATTACACCATAAGCAAATAGGACAGACCCTGATCAGACGGCTCCTATAGGAGCCGTCTGATCTGGGTCTACACTGTTTGCAGATGCGTGAAAATGCGCTTACATAAGGGAAAGGGTTAAACAGCCAATTATTTATTGAACACAGGAGTCTGAAAAAAATAGGTGATTGCTTAACCCTTTCGGCGCCAAATTTCTAATTGTCGTCTGCACTCCAATTTTGTTAAATTATTCGGTATATTAAGGAAATGAGATAAATAAATGCAAATTTCAAAGGATTAAATCACATATATAGAGACAAATAGTGAAGTCCCTGATCAGACGCCGCCTTGAAAAGGCGGCGTCTTATCTGGGACTGCCGTATTTGTCGTGGTGCATTTTTGCGACATTGGCGGTGAAACGGTTAATGCAAGGCAAACGTAATGCAAACAGCTCCCAAACAGACTCATAGCTAGACCTCTTTTTGATGGCCGCTTCAGACAGGTTCTAATGTCACCCAAGAATAAGAGTCCTTTTCATTGGACGCTGGAGAAAGGTTTTATTATATTTTACGATCAGTGTTGATCTTGATCAGACGCATCAGGTTCCACTGATGACACCCTGTTTTCAAGGTCTGAAGATTCTACCCTCAGAACGCAGCTTACATAGGCTTCAGCATTTCTATTTCAATATAATTGTTAAAGGTCTGACGAGAGAAGCTTATGAGGCCATTATGTCTGTAACACATTGTCATCAGTCCTCCTCTGAAAGAGCAGATATGACCGCTCGAGGAATCATGGCCCAATAATTAGGTATTATTGAGAATCAATCGGTCAATGGCGTTGACATAATTCACGTTTTATGCTTTTGAGACAAATGACTTGCTCAAAACAGTAATAAACTTGTTACTGTATTTGTAATACGTTTATTTACTGCTGCTGTATTACGTTTATTCAAAGCAATTTCATCGAGTAAATTAGTAATCTATTTTAGAAATTACGTTAGTTTTGCCCGCATTGCAAATAAAAGTAATAAACGTACAGTAGATTACATGTGTCGAACACAGTGTTTAATATTCAGCTGACTCATAATGATTAAAACATTTTCAAGAGCAAATTCTTTATTACTCCACCAAACCCTATGTCTTGACCACTCTTTAGAATCGTCTCGAAGACACAATTCTAAAGAGAGGTCACAACATGCGGTTTGGTGTAGAAAGGACAATTTGTTTTTACTTTAGTATGCACGTTTATCTGTTGCTCTGTTTAAGTCCAATATGTTGAATGTTATGCCTATTTCCGGTTTATTCTAGCCTTTGGAAAACTAATGTTTGAGTGTAAAGCAGGTTGGAACTTAATCTGATGAGAAACCGAGATAATCGACATTTCATTTGGACCAAAGCTGTTTTCAAATGCAAGCAAGGTGCTTATAGTAGTTTTCAAATGCATGTAAGGTGCTTATAGTAGTTTTCAAATGTAAGTAAGGTGCTTATAGTAGTTTTCAAATGTAAGTAAGGTGCTTATAGTAGTTTTCAAATGTAAGTAAGGTGCTTATAGCTGTTTTCAAATGTAAGTAAGGTGCTTAGCAATACAACTGGGTTCTGTAAGTAATGTTTCTGACTGATAATTCCTTGACAAAACCGTTGAGCATTACTATTAATAGAAAAATATAATTTCTGAAACCTTTATTTTATATAAACGCCTTTTAGCGACTTTGCCAAAAGAGTAGCCCCAGATTCTGTTGGAGCTGCTGTCTAAATAGGGTCTGCAGCCCTGTTTGATTATGAAATAGACCAGACTCTACAGTTTCTGTCATGGTAAAATGTTCGCATGTTCATATGATATTTTAAAAACCAGGAATGTTCATGGTGTTATTGTTCATGAACTTAAAGCTTAATTTATGAATACAATAATATTCTGTGACAGTAATAACATGAATAAATATGTCAAAGTGCTGTGTTATTTCTGACGAAATGTTTTCTTCAATGACTTTAATACGTTTCAAAGTATAGGGTGAATAACCGTTTTGAAGAATAAAGCAAGTTTTAAAGTTGCCTAGACATGTTGTTATCGAATTAGACCGTCTGTCGTGTTGACAGTAAAACATTACTAATAAAGTTTTAAGCGTGAGTGATAGCTCCTGGGTTTTTTGTTTTTAGTCTAGCGATTTTGATGCTTGCGACTTAGCTGTAACTTAACCCTTCGCTTGCTATTCACGTCAATATACCTACCTGCAGGAGCTGTCTCATCAGGGTCTGCATTATTTACAAGTTGGTTGTGCAACCAGTGCACTCCACAGCAGTGATTTCACAGCGAAATACTTTGTACACAGTGAAGATATATGTAATTATACAACAGGGCATTAATAAAGAAAAGAACGAGAAATGTATTTTAAAATTCAGCAAGAGAAAGGTTAATCTTCATTTACCTTTCCCCATATATAAACGCTTTTTCACTCATTTGCAGACAGAGTAGACCAAATCATACGGCTCCTATAGGGTCAGGGTCTGCTCTGTTTGCTAATGACATTTTATAAATCTGTTTCTTTATTTTCTAAAATGGCTACAATGTTCCACCTTCCACCTTTTATTATAGCTGTTTTGCCCATGAATATTCAGTTGGTATTGAACTTTGGTATAAACATAGAACAAGGAAAGGTTTAACGCTTTCGTTGGCATGGACAAGGAAGTGATCCATAGACTGCTCGATGTTGTGATTACGGTGTTTGAAACCAAAATGAAACTAAAATCAAATACAGTAAAACCTCTCTATAACGGCCACTAAATTATGTTAACTAGTTGGTATTGAAGGCAAGTGGCTGCTTAAAGCAATGTGACAGTAAAACAGAACGCTCCTATAGGAGCGTTCTGTTTTACTTTCACCTTGCTTTAAGCAGCCACCTACCTTTAACACAAAATACTTGGTGTAATATAGTGGCCGTTATAGACAGGTTTCACTGTATGAAGCAGACGACAAGTAAAGCAAACGACAAGATGCGGAAGACTTACTGAAACTGTTAACGTAAATTTAAAAAAAAATAACGACAACTGGCAATATCTACAATGCTATAACCGGTACCCTTTATTTGCCTTGTAAAAAATATCATGTCTCGTCAAATTTGGATCTGGGGTCATATTGATTACAGTAGACACTATCTTAAGCGACCATTAAACAGGGGTCTACTTAAGGGCCTGTAAGCCAGGTGGTTGCTTAATGCAGGTCCAATCAATATAATGTCGCTTAACCCTTTCCCTCATATTGACGACTTTTGACGACTCTGTAAAAGTCACTTTGTGAAACCATTGTGATAAATAGAGCATTTGCTCCTATAGGAGCAAATGCTCTATTTATCACAATGGTTTCAAACTACAAAATTCTAAAATTTTCATTTTCTCTAATTAATGCTCCTTTTCGGTAGATTAATTCAAAGAGGTTGTATCTAAAAGTAGCCTATGAGGTAATGGGTTAAGAGATGTTCTACTGTAGTTCTGATTCGATCAAGGGTTTATGGTACCATTTAACCCTTTCCTCCATAAATACGCCTTTCTACGCCTCTGTAATAGTCACTTCTTGAAACCATTCTTGAAACCATATAGGAGCAAATGCTCTATTTATCACAATAGTTTCAATATTACAGAATTCTAACATTTCATTTTCTCTAGTAAATTCTCCTTTTCGGTAGATTTATTCAAAGAAGTTAGGTCTAAAAATAGCCTATGAGGTAATGGGTTAATCAACAGCTTTGAACCTCTTAGGACACCGAGTTACTGGGTCACTGTTTGTAAATGCGAGTCAGTTTGTGGTTTGCATGAAAAGGGTAAATTAGTATAGTAAACTCCTAAAATGTCAGTTAAAGTTAGTTCCTGTCATCATAATAAGAGCTTATTGGTCTTTCTTCAACGTCACGTTCACGTGAACAGTTCTACAATTGAAATTGGCCAAAGCGGAGACTTAATGAATAAACACAAGCTTCTTTAAAAACTGGTGATTGCTTATTGCAGAGTGAAAGTAATTTAATTGTTTATTTCATAACGCATTTGCAAACATGATAGGTTCAGATCAGACAGCTGCTATATGAGCCGTTGGATCAGGGTCTGCACTAGATTATTCTCTTTGATTTTATGGCTGAATGCATGTAACAAAAATGTTACGTGTATTTTGACATGATAATCTTTGAAAAAGGCCCTTAGTGGTCGAAATATTAGATCAGAGCAATTCAAGTATTTATGTATTTGTTTTTGACATGATATAGACTTGATTTCTGTAGTTTCTGCCATGACCTAAACCTCCCTTGATCGTTATGCCATTATAAAAATCAGTTTGCTTCCTAGTTGTTATGTTGCATGAAGTTAGTCTGAAAGTCTGCCAATTAGTTAATTTCTTTTGTGTATTTGACATTTGTAGTGAGGTATATCTGCCACGCATCATAATGGTTTGGTAACTTGAATACAAACAAAAACCCCGCTCAGCTACGCTATGGGAATCTTGGTATGTTACGGTAATAGTTAGTCCACGGCACACCAGGAACAAATGTACCCTGGGAAAGGTGAATGATAAAAAGAAAATTGTGTAACTAACAATATAACAATATCGTCACAAAATAAAAAAAAAAATATTGTATCGTGACTATCGTCACAAAATAGCGAATTGTCAAACTGGAAGAAATGCTTGTATTGCCAGAGAATAAGTGATGATTTTAACACTCAATAAAAAGAGTGAACTGTCTCAATGTAGAATATACTGTCACACGGTAAGAAAAGAGCATAGTGTCACGTCGTTACAGACTTTATTTCACAAGGTAAGAAAAAGGGGCATAATGCCACATCGTGAGGAACTGGTATTTCACGACATAAACAGGATACGAATGTCGCATCATTAACCCTTTACGTGATAAATATTAATGTAAGAAAATAATGACATCATGAATATAAATTAGCTGTATATTTATAATGAGCAGTGAACAATGGAAATGTTGACCATTACAGAAAATGTAGAATCAGATCTATATTATTCCATAAGCGAACAGAGCAGACCCTGAACAGACAGCTCCTGCAGGTGGGGGCCTGGTCTGGGTCTGGTCTGTTTGCAAGGGCGTTAAAAGTATTTAAGAAATAAAGGGTTAAAAGAGGGTAATGCCACAGCATGAAAGATGTTGATTTATCTTAAAGTAAGAAACTATAAGAAAAACCCCGATTTGAATATCAACAACACTTCGAACATTGAACAGGGATGTAAAGTACCAGATTTTTTTTTCAAAAACAAATACATAGATTTCATTTATTTAGTCCATTACCTCATAGGCTATTTTAGAAACAACCTCTTTGAATACATCTACCGAAAAGGAGCATTACTTAGAAAAAATGATTTTTTTTAAAGATTGTTTTAGTTTGAAACCATTGCGATAAATAGAGCATTTGCTCCCATAAGAGCATGTGATCTATTTATCATAATGGTTTCACAATTTGACTTTAACAGAGTCGTCAAAAGTCGTCAATACGAGGGAATGGGTTAATGATATACGATCTTTGAAATCAGGCAGGTTGTGCTTCTTAATGTAGTCAATGTGTATATGAGTACCAGGATTTTCTATTATCACATTTAAGGTTTTGCATAATATACACATAAATTTGGCTCTTTTAATGTTTACCTCGGTCATGGAAAATCAGGCAGTAAACTCACAGTTGACTCTATAGCTAGATAGCTTATCCCCCCACACAGTCTCACATTAATATTTGGCCGAAACAAATAATAACAAGTCAAATATTGATATATACGCCTTATTTTATAATCAAATTTAAAACGGTAATAAATGATAGTTTAGCATGCGCATGTGTGTCCTGAACATATTGAGCAATTTTGCATGCATATATGTGCCCTTAACATGTTGAGTAATTTTGCATGCGTATATATGCCCGGAACATATTAAGAAATTTTGCATGCGTATATGTGCACTGAACATATTGAGTAATTTTGCATGCGTATATGTGCCCTTAACATATTGAGTAATTTTGCATGCGTATATGTGCCCTGAACATATTGAGTAATTTTGCATGCGTATGTGTGCCCTGAACATATTGAGTAATTTTGCATGCGTATTTGTGCCCTAAATATATTGAGTAATTTTGCATGCGTTTGTGTACCCTGAACATATTGAGTAGTTTTGCATGCGTATTTGTGCCTTGAACATATTGAGTAATTTTGCATGCGTATGTGTGCCCTGAACATATTGAGTAATTTTGCATGCGTATGTGTGCCCTGAACATACATGTATTGAGTAATTTTGCATGCGTATATGTGCCCTAAATATATTGAGTACTTTTGCATGCGTATGTGTGCCCAAAACATATTGAGTAACTTTGCATGCGTATTTGCGCCTTGAACATATTGAGAAATTTTGCATTCGTATGTTTGTCATGAAAATATTGAGTATTTTTTCATGCGTATGTGTGCCCTGAACATATTGAGTGATCTTGCAACACCAAAGTTCCATGCTCCTATAGTTCTTCTCTGTTTACAGCGGCGTCAAATGGAACATCTCTCAGTCAGCCCATGGCCTGATGGAAAAAATAATGCTCCCTTAACACATTCCCCCATGTTGAAGAATTTTGACGACCCTGAAAAAAGTCTCTTTGTGAAACCATTGTGATAAATAGAGCATTTGATCCATAGGAGCAAATGCTCTATTTATCACAATGGTATAAACTACAAAATTCTAAAATTGCCCTTTTCTCCTGTTAGAGCTCCTTTCCGGTATATTTATTCAAAGATGTTGTATCTAAAAATAGGCTATGAGGTAATGGGATAAACTGATCTGTTGCATAGTTTACTTTACCCCAATTAATTCAAGCTTTAAATAAATTATTTACCGAGTGTCAAACAGCTTAGGTCCTGATAAGACTCCAAGTTTATCAACGTCTCAGCTGATCCACACTGTTTTGCAAATGACAGACAAGTCGCGTTGAACAGACAAAGCGTTAAAGTGTTGAAGTATTTGTATTTGATATGACGTGAAACGCTTAAACAAATATACAGTAAAACCCCGCTAATGCGACCACCAAAAAAGGGGCATAATTCACAGTGGCAAGGGCAGGTGGTTGCTTAATGCAGGACGAAAGTTATGCAGAAAGCTCCTACAGGAGCTTTCTGCATAACTTTCGTCCTGCATTAAGCAACCACCTGCTTATGAAAACAGCCATGTTTGTTTAAGTGGTCGCATTAAGTGGTCGCATTAGCGGGGTTCTACTGTATATACTGAACCAAAAAAGAAACCTGACGCTACTTTACTTTAATTAACTTTTTAATTAAAACACTATATGCATTTATTTGGTTACCAGTGTATCGGGTTATCATCACACAATACGTGTGTACAATTTGTACTGTGTGCTATCTTTTAAACTCGGTCAAAACCACATTATCTTGTTTCGCACGTGAACCTTGTGCAGCACGAATCCGGTCAGATAGCAGGCCGACAAAAGTCTCACAAGTTAGCTAAGCTACACCGACATCACAAACACAACAAAAAATCAAGACCGAAATAATGCCTAGGCTTTCAGAAGCAGAGAGAAATAGAGCAACTGGGATGCTGCAGGGTGGAGTATCTCCGATCAACGTCAGCCAGACATTAAATTGCAGTAGAAATACAATTTTTGAACTGGCAAGACGTTTCCGGCAAACTGGTACTGTGCATGATCTTCCCAGGTCAGATAGACCAAGAGCAACTAGCCAACGGGACGATCATGCTATTGTATTACATCACTTACGTAACAGGTTTACACCTAAACTCAGACAGCACGTCACTTTAACGTCCACCCGCAGACTGTCCGCAACAGATTGCGTGAACAGAATCGCCCTATCACAGCCCGACGTCCATATACTGGAAGTATAATGACGTTACGCCACCGCCGTAAACGGATGCAATGGGCGCGTAGACACCGTCACTGGCGTCGCCGGGAACTCTGTCCTTTTTTCGGACGAGTCGAGGTTCAATCTGAGTTTTGCCGACGGTCGACAACGTGTTTACCGTCGTCGAGGTGAAAGATTCGCCCAATGTTGTGTCAGGGAGCATGATAGGTTTGGCGGCGGAGGCGTGATGGTATGGGGCGGCATTATGGACGGGCGGAAGACAAGACTCGTTGTCATTCATGGAAACATTACTGCCCAACGGTACATCAATGCAGTTTTAGTTCCGGAAGCCATTCCATTCCTTCAAAGACATGCTCCTGCTACACTGCAACAGGACAACGCCCGTCCACATGTAGCGAGGGTCACAAGGGCTCGGTTGGCCGCTGCTAACGTCAAGATTATGCAGTTGCCAGCCATGTCTCCCGACATGAATCCCATCGAACATGTATGAGATGAGTTAGGGAAACGTGTTCGCCGCAATTACAACATTAACAACATCGGCCAATTGGCGAATGCCCTCACAGCAGAATGGAACAACATGCCTAATCATGTGACCCAACACTACGTCAACTCGATGGGGAGGCGATTATTGGCACTCATACGGGCAAGGGGTGGTCACAATCGATATTAACGGCAACATGGAAACGACAAACTGCACAGAAACCTTACTTACGGGGCATCCAGTGACCATGTTAAACAAATACACATTTTGAAATTTTCGTTTTACACCCTACCATATAAACTGGCTTCTAAATCATACGTTACGTATGCGAGAAAGCTAACAATTTACATACATGCTCAAAACACATCCAATTTAATTTTATTACTTCAAAATAAATAACACGCCCACCAATTTCCACGAAAATAGGCCAACTATGCACAGTCAGGTTTCTTTTTTGGCTCAGTATTACTTGCATAAATGCTTGTGTAGTAAGGCTTTAACGTTCTCCTTAAAATTTGACATTAAAATTGTTATATATTTATCATGTGTTACATTTTCTGCAATTTGATATTAAAAAATATAAAACTAAGACAACGGAACTTTACAAATATTTATCTTGAAATTCCAGAAAGTCTAGTATAAAACTATTTCGGATTCTACATATCATGGCATGCCATAGTGAGAGAAAGACACAATATAAAACCTCACACCAATCCTTGTGTATGGTCCCCTCACTGTTTTACAGCAGCAATTATGGTTACTATATGAAAGGAGTATTCTCGAGTCTCAACTTTGATCACGTAAAAGAGAAATCAAGTTCAGTATAATTAATTTTAAACAATGTTATTATACTCCAAAAGCCGATTTCCTTGTTAATTTAATGTGGCACCACATGGTCTATGTACGGTCCTTGGTCAAACGTATGGGCGTTGTGAAGTGTAACGTGACTTATTAACCCATTCTCTCCTACTGACGCCTTTTGACGCCTCTGTAAAAATCCATTTTTAAACCATAGTGGATAAAATAGAAGATTTGCTCCATAGGAGCAAATGCTCTATTTATCACATTGGTTTCAAAAGCATACAATTCTAAAACTTTCTTTTTTCGAATAAATGATCATTTTCAAAAGATTTATTCAAAGAGGTTGGGTCTATACAGGATCTGTTGCGAGTTGTCTTTTAAGATCACATGTTCCTAAACGAAGGCTCGCTTAATAACATTTTCTTGGTGAGTTTAGGAACATGTGATCTTAAAAGACAACGAGCATCAGATTCTTTTTCTCACATATCAAAAAAGTGCATTTTCGCCGTTTAAATGACATGTAAACATCGGTTTCTATGGTTTGACGTCATATATATGACGTATGACGTCATATATGTTCTAAAGTGATCTTACACGTGTTACAGATAAGAAAATCTTAACCCGTTGTTCTAAGGGAGATAAGGGAAGTTATGTGAGAAAAAATATTCTAGGAGGGAATGACTTTTCTAAACAACATGGCTGCTGAAAACGTTTTGCTTCGCTATCAGAAGAGTATTACGAAGAGCGGTCTAAATATTATTTCAGTTCTTATGATTGCCTTGAATACTTTCTTATTGAACAAGATGCCGTTATAATATTTAGTATAATTATATTTCGTTATTCTTCTGTATAATAATAAAACATGACAGTTTGGACCATATACAGCTGAGGGGCCTCAGCTTCGCTTCCTCTGTCCATCTACCCAGTGTGTAAACCTTGTACAATAAAATCCCTCTAAACCGGAATTTTAGTAAGGCGAAAAATTATATACTTTTAGACAGGTGGCTGCTTAATGCAGGGTGGAAGTCATATAGAAAGTTCCCAGAGGAACTTTCATCCTGCATTAAGCTGCCAACTGTCTCAAAGACGGATATTTATACTAAACTGAACGCCCGGAGGGGTTTTACTCTATATGGTATATGTTTTAAATAATATGTGTCTTTTAATTTGCTGAATATGTCCAAGTCCCGTGGATGAGGCAACGGTCTGTATAGTTCGATTTTGACCCGTGAGCTGTGACCTTTAGGACCAGTCCAACCGTAGAGGTAAAACGCGTCATAAACCATGTATTTGTTCCGGAGTTACCTGTGGTTATACGGACAAATAATAAGCATATACAGTAAAACCTCTCTATAACGGCCACTAAATTGTGTTAATTAGTTGGTATTTAGGACAGATGACTGCTTAAAGCAAGGTGAAAGTAAAACAGAACGCTCCTATAGATGCGTTCTGTTTTACTTTCATCTTGCTTTAAGCAGCCACCTGCCGTTAACACAAAATACTTATTGTAATTTAGTGGCCGTTATAGAGAGGTTTTACTGTATATTGTAAATGGTTTTCAATAACATGTGTTTTTATTTGCCGAATATGTCCAAGTCCCGTTGATGAGGCAAAGGTCTGTACCTTTCTGTTGATGACAGGAAAACATACTGAGATGTGGCTGTACTCAAAGTCTTGTATAAAAAAACAATAGATTCGCGGTGACAGTCATTCGCCCGTCGCGTTTTGCCTGCGTCTTTCTGAATCAGTTCAATATTTATGTGGCTTCCAATTGCATCTTATATCAAATGACAGAACTGTGTCATTTTTCTAATGAAATGACACGAATATGAGACCGCTCTATTGAAAGTAAATATTGTTTTGAAATTAATTTACAGTTTACTTTATCCGACTTTGACGCATGTCTGCAAAGTAGCCAATTTAGTTTTCGTGCAACTTCATAATGGATATACGTAACTTAAATTCGCCGGAGATGAAGATTTTTTCACCTTTGCAAGCAGCCTGGAGACAGATGAGATGATGAAAAAGTCTGCAAGGTATCAGAAGCTTCATTGTTTGACACATATATAGTAATCTTGTGTGGAAAAAGAATAAATTGCCTAGTTTCTGTTATTAAAACAGGCGATAATTTAAGCAAATGACAATCTCTTCAGATTGATGCCGAAAGGTAATTGTCTTGGCTGTCTGTACAATTCGGGGAAAGTGTATTTTACCCTTATAATGACAGAGCACGCTAAATGAATCAATAAGGAAGTGTCCGTCACAATTTGTCAAACGTTCTCGGGATTTTAAAAATTGTCTTTAGTTATTATATATCCTAAACAGATATTAAATTTTCGCTGCCAATAACGACTCTATGCAAATACAGTAAAACCTCTCTATAACTACCACTAAATTACATCACCTTGCTTTAATCAACCACCTGCCCTAAATACCAACTAATTAATATAATTTAGTGGCCGTTATAGAGACGTTTTACTGTAGGTTGCAATCAGATGAAATGCAGCCTCATCAGCCACTAGGATAAAAAAGTGATTGATGACGGTGTTTCGTTTAACTCTTTCGCTGCCAAATTTTGTCGTCTGCAAACTTTGTCGCCTGCTACAATTTTCATTTATTTAGTTTTCTTATTTTTTTTTTATATTTTTTTTCAAAAAATCAGTAACACTAATAAACAGTTTGAATCCTGATGGGACAACGAGTTACTCGGCGTCTCATCTGGATCCAAACTGTTTGCATAGGTAATCACAAATGCGACATTGGCAGCGAAAGAGTTAACGAAGAAGAAAGGAAATTAGATAATGAAAATTGTAGCAGAGACAAATGTTTTTGTAGAGTACACTAACGGCAGTTAAACAGTTAATAAAACAAGCGTTTTCATTTTTGTTCTTAACTCGTAAACTCTTTCGGCGCCAAATTTCTAATTGTCGTCTGCAATCCAGTTTGTGTTAGATCATTCGGTACAATAAGGAAATGAGATAAATATATGCAAATTTCAAAGGAATAAAGCACAGATATAGAAATAGAGATTGAGACAAAAAGTGAAGTCCCTGATCAGACGCCGTCTTAAAAAGGCGGCGTCTGATCTGGGACTGCACTATTTTCCGTGGTGCATTTATACGACATCGGCGGTGAATGGGTAAAACAGGACATGGACTGATATATTTAAATTTAAAAACACGTATACAGTAAAACAAAACCTATACCGGACGTTAAATTTAGTATAAATATCAGCAATGGAGACAGGTGGCAGCTTAATGCAGGGTGAAAGACATACAGAAAGCTCAAAGGAACTTTCTGCACGACTTTTCGTCCTGCATTAAGCAGCACCCTGTCTAAAAGTATCTAAAATCTTCTCTACTAGAATTCCGGTTTAGAGGGATTTCACTGCATATATAACATCGAAATTATTTTTAAAACGTATTATCTCTACAAATGATAATGGTTATACATTTTGTAGACAATGTCTAGATAAGCACAAGGCTTCGGTCTACCATAAGACACATGTAGGTGCATTCACATCCATGCATCACATGACGTAGTAGCTTACACGCTTAACAATTCATACAGTCGATATATCGCTCGTATTGGCTATATAATGTCATTTATTTGTGTTCTATTTCTGCACATGTCACTTTCCAAACCTCATTCTTAATTCAATAAATTGCATTCCTTTACGCTAAGCGAACTGCGGAGAAAATGTTATAACCATTGGTTCCAGGTCAGTCGCTGTATAATAATACAGCGACTCATTTAAACTGTGTTCGTTTGTACTAAAGAAATGAAGGGAAGAAAATAATTTATCTTTAGAATTTATAAAAATGGGGTTTCCAGCCGAAAAGACAACGCTTAGTGCGCTAAGGTGGCAGTGCATATTGTTGGGGTCAAAGATAAAAATGCGTATGGAAATTATAGAATCGTCCCCCCCCCCACATACACACAAACGAAAGAACACAAGCAAGTTAACTTTTGGGCTGTGGCCACCCTAACCATAGAGTTGTTGGAGATATGAAATGGCTATTCTTTAACCCAATATTATGTAAGAAATAATGACATAATGAATATTGATTAGATTAATTGTTATAATTTCACATAGATATGGGAACTTTTGGCCATGTCAGAAACTGTAGAATCATATCTGTATTATATCATAAGCAAACAGAGTAGATCCTGGGTCTATTCTGTTTGCAAAGACACAGAAAGGCGTATATAAGGGGCAAAGGTTTAACATTGTTTAATTAACACATGTTATATATGCCTCTGAATTAAAGTCAGTCTATAGCAATGTTATAGACCAAGACCAAGGGAGCGCAGTGAGTGCAAGCATCTACCGTCACAGTTATATGCCGTCCTAGAGAGGTAAACAGTATCATAACATTGTTTTATTTGTTCAAATTTTCTCTTCAAAAATGATTATTTGAAGGAAAGTTTGAAAGTAGATGTTATACCTGGTTGACAATTAAATGTTAATTAGAATAGCTATTATAATGACACATAAGCACATGCAATTTTGCCATGGTTCTGTAGAAACAAGCCCTCATTAGACCCTACAGGAGCCGCCGAGTTTATATAGACGGTTAACCCTTTCGCCGCCAATGTCGCAAAAATGCACCATGACAAATAGTGCAGTCCCAGATCAGACGACTTTAGGGACTTTACTTTTTGTCTCAAACTCTATTTCTATATATGTGTTTATTCCTTTGAATTTTGCATTTAATTATCTCATTTCCTTATGTTTCCAAATGATTTGACAAAATTTGATTGCAGACGACAATTAGAAATTTGGCACCGAGAGGGTTAATAAAAAGCTTACATTTCAAAATGGACTTGACTGGAAACAAATCTACTAGGTTTGTAATTTGAATTATACAGTGCTCCCTCCCTACAACGACCCTCTAAATAACGATTCCCTCCTTACAACAACGCGTGTCACTGTTTCCGAAACAACAAGGCTCCAGGAACAACCTTTTTCCATCGTATTTTCTTTATGCCTCCATCAAACCCTATGTTGTGACCACTCTTTAGAATCGTCACAAAGTGACGATTCTAAAGAGTGGTCACAACATAGGGTTTGGTGGAGGCATGACGGTTTTAGTTCTCGAAATACACCTTATCTGGGGATCTGCAAACAAGCTAATTATGTTTGATTTTCCCTCCATATAACAACTCCCTCTGAACAACACACACAATATTCGTATCCCAAAGGGTGTCGTTGTAGAGAGGGAGCACTGTATCCATACTCCGAAAAAGTATTAATAAAAGAACAAGCATACGTGGGTGAAAAATACTCCACATAAGGCGCGGCATAATGTTTATGAAGAAGAGCGATGTGTACAGAGTATTGCATGCTCTGATATATTAAACTAGTTGTATCATCTAGTGTTTTGATTACAGGTGTTGCAGATGCACTTTATTGAAGAGTCTAGTTGTAACTGATGCTCACCGTATTTGCAGTGATCAAAGTGCATGTGCGTGTTGCATTTGACTGAAGTTTTGTCAGATTCGGAAATATGCCCTCACAAATACAGGGGAGCTGTCATTAGAATCATTATCGGATTCATATCAAATTATTTTACCCTGAAATACAATAACACAAATTCATGATAACTATCATAAACAGTTTAGTTACGAGTACATTGTACCTCGATATTTCATCAGGATCAGATATTAAATTGTTCCCATGTCGTGCAAGAACGTTTACTGTAGAAATGTGCAACATTCAAAAGCGGGGTTGATGGCGATCTTTGCTATAGATGATCTGTACAGTGAACCAAAGGTTAACGATGAAAGGAAACACATTGATTCTTAGACATGTAATCCCACTGTTACTGGCATTCAATTTGTTAATTGTCGTCATTAACTTTTATTGCAGACAAAAAGGTCATGAAGTGAGTTAAAGCACAGCACTTCAAAAGAACAAAACAAAATTGAAAGAAGTAACACGAGTCTTGATGCATTCACGTTTAACATGCACTTCTGTAATAACGTCTCTTGCTGACATGTTTGCCGCACATGCAAGCAAACTTATGTGTTATGCAGAGTAGAACGACACTCATGTACATGTACTTAACAAGACAATATGACATTATGAAATAGAGGAACAAAGAAGAAGTGACCAAGAGTAAAAAGTACGTTTCTTAACCCATTACCCCATAGGTTATTTTAAGACCCAACCCCTTTGAATACATCTACTGAAAGGGGCATTTATTAGAAACAAAGGAAAATGTTACAATTGTGCATCAGAATGGTTTGAAAAAGTGATATTTACAGAGGCATCAATCAATAAATAAACACTATCAATATTAGGGAATGGCTTAAACTGGTAATACACCCAAACTTCCAGATTTACCGATTTCACTCAATTCATTGGTATAACAGTTTAAGGAATTCAACAACTATAGGAAAGCATGCACATTAATAGTACACAGTGCATTTTCAATACGGTACTTGATTGGACAGAGGTATGTTAAGCGACGATCGAACTGATTGTGACGGAAAAAAATGCACCAGCTCAGATTTTAAACCTCAAATTGTTCAGAGGTAAATAAAAGCAAAGCAGAACATATTTTGAGCAAACATCAAACTGATCGTATCTGAAGAAAGAAAACAAAATGCGACAGAGCAGATTTTGAGCAATCCTCGATGTTTGCAAAAGTTTTATTCTCACCAAAAACATTCTGATTATAACAATTGGTCAACACAGGGCACCATATTGTGAATGTCCATGAAAGCGAACATTAAGTCCATTTCTGGAGTTTTAAGACAATTGATTCTTTAATATAGGACAAAAGTAGATTTCTGCATTCCCATAGGGGCAAATTCTTTATTTATCATAACGGTTTCGAAGCAACATAATTCTACCTTTTTGCTAGTAAATGCCCCTTTTGGTAGATTTACTCAAAAAGGTTGGGTCTAAATAATAGCCGATAGGCTACTTGGTTAAAGAGGCTTTACTATATATCCTAATCGGACGTTACGTCTCTGGGATTGCACTGTTTACAAGGTCCAGAAGGAAACCCTTTTAAATAGATCGAGTTGAGAATATAAATTACGGTAGCTTTGAAAACTAATACATATATACTGTATGTAACTTTCGTTTGTATACAATTTCGCTTATGTCCTTTTTGAAAAAATTAATGTTTCTCCCACTTCTTTAACCTTTTTTCTGTTGAATAATCATGCAAGACATAATATCACGGATTTCTATTAGCTGGTTTTATAATTGTATATATACACAGGAGTTTTTGGTATTAGTAGAAATTGAAGAGTAAGATCTACTGTAATATCATAAAACAGAACAGACCCTGATCTGACCAGTACATCAGCAGCTATAGTTCATTTTTGACCCATGAACTGTGACCTTTAGGACGTGTCCACCCGTGGAGGTAAAACGCGTCACAAACCATGTATTTGTTCCGGAGTTACCTGTGGTTATACAGACATGTAATAAGCATATGCAGTAGAACCCCCCTAATGCGACCACTTAATGAATAAACATGGGTGTCTTTATAAGCAGGTGGTTGCTTAATGCATGGACAAAGTAATGCAGAAAGTTCCTCTAGGAGTTTTCTGCATTACTTTTGTCCCGCATTGAGCTACCACCTGCATCTAGTACCCAGAATTATATCTCTTTTAGATGGTCGTATTAGCGGGGTTTTACTGTATATACCAATTCTGCACGATTACTACGAGCTTCGTGTGACAATCATTGTCCACTTACCCATAAATTAGAACTGTTGCAACGTCTATAAATAGAAAAGTGCAGTCCAGGCTCAGCGCTCAAAATCGAACTATACTCTGTTTGCAAAGGCGTGACTAAGCGCGTGTAAATGAACGATTGGGTTAAAACACGATTAGAAAATTAAAAATCCCGGTATATAACTACAGTAAACCCCCTCTAATGCGACCACCAAAAAGAGGGCATAATTTTGTCTGGCAGAGGCAGATGGTGGCTTAAAGCAGGACAGAAGTTATGCAGAAAGCTCCTACAGGAGCTTTCTGCATTACTTACGTCCTGCATTAAGCAATCACCTACTTATAAAGACAGCTATGGTTATTCTTTAAGTGGTCGCGTTTGAGAGGGTTTTATTGTATATAAAACCCCATATAAAGCGTGGTTTATTGCCAGCATTACTACAAATCTTTCAAAACTTTAACCTCTTGCGTAATCCTTTCCTTCATATAAACGCATTTTCACACATCTGCAAAAAGAGTGGACCCAGATCAGATCAGACGGCCACCATAGGAGCCGTGTGACCTCGGTATGCTCTGTTTACTCATGAAATTTGATAGATCTGTTTCTTTACTTTCTAAAATGGCTACAAGTACACCTTCCATATTTCATTATAGCTATTTTGTCCATGGATATTCAGCAGGTATTGAAATTTGGAATAAACATAGAACAGGAGACGGTTAATTAAAATTAAAGAACTATATTGCCATAAAGCTTACGATAATTCTGGAAACATCTATTCTGGTCAATAAAGAACTTTAATGACGTTTAATATAAATTAAAAAACAAAAAGGACTAAGCCTTCGCTCTTAGTACCTAAGATTTTTTCAAACTCTGTTCTGTAAACGCATAAAACAATTCTTGAAAAAAGACTATGATTCAACGATATTGCAACGCATTGCAAGTTTGGTGGTGGATTCCTACACTTCCCTCTTGGCTTCTGCGATGATAGAAAGGCAATAGTAATCTATGATGAATGATGACCTTCAAATTTCTGAGACGGGTGTTGAATGTCTGTACGTTGTTCTTTCTGTCGTACCCTAATGGTTTGTCTGGATTTGCTCTGATTTAAGAATGTATTCGAGTACATTTGTGACTAGCTTCAGAGCTACAAATTTTTGTTCGTTGAAAGCACGTGTTTTGATTATTTGGTATAGTTCCAGTTCATGCGTCCAAAAATAATTTTTCTATATTTGTTTCTTATTTTACATGTCTATACAATGTTGTGTTAGTCGTCGGGCTGGAGCTTAAGTATTTACACTGTTCGTCTAATTGGGTGACAATGGGAAAAGTGTGATGTTGGACACGTCCGGTGACTGGTTTAAATCCCCAGTGGTAATTTTATCACAAACCGTTCAAAGGCGACACTCCTGTCCCTATTTTTGTTTGTATCGTGCATCTTTCATACATTTTGCATATGATCGTGTGGTATAATTATGTGTATGTGGTATGAGCGTTCTACTAATGGGTAGTTCTTTGGCTTTACGCGCCCTTTTCAATCTCGCAGTGCACTTAACTCCAAACTATCCAGTTTAGTTTCGCAGTGTGCTAGATCCAGCCCAAGCAATATTATATATATATTTTCAGTTAGGCGTTCTGTGACGTTATGTCTTATACTCTTGCGTAAGTTATGACGTCACAACTCATATGTTATCGGTGTTAATGTCAAATAATTTTACGAAGTTTGTTAACCACATCACCATAAACTTCAGGACACAAAATACCGTGTCGCAGAGCTCCTTAGATTACACTTGTACTTGCCAATAAGTGAGATATTTCGGTGGTAATATTTAGAGAATGTTTTTCTTAGTTTGTGACATCTATATTCTTAACTTAAGCGGCTTTTCAGTTAAAATGAGATTTCTACTGTTAAATAAGATGTGGCATGGAGAACATCTCCGTCAAGATGAGGGAAATTTACAATATTAAAATCAAAATCGTCTCTTTTGTCATAAATTATAAATGGAATCATTCCATTGTCAATCTTAAGGTCTAGATTAAGAAAAGCTGCATCAGTGTCGGGAGGGTTAGCTTTATTCAATTTGGGTTCATGTGGGTAAATGGTAGGAATCAAAACATCAAAAAATGGTTTTCTAAGTTAAAAATATCATCCAAATATCGAGAAGTGTCATAGAAGGCTTTTATGCCATCTGCTTGCAATTGCGGGCTCAAACTTAGTATGGAATCTCTCTCATAGCAGTATAAAAACAAATATGCGACCAGTGGTGCACAATTCGTACCCATAGGACTATTATCAGGATCTTTTGAAATATTATTAGTCTGGTAAATATTGTCATTTAAGCCTAAAGGAAACGGGGTTTGTAATTTTTTAATCCAATTTAATTCAGCTATGAATCTAGCTTTCAGTTTAAAACTACTAGTAGTATCCTTATCAAATGAGAGATGTTCTAAAAGTTGAAGTAATACATCTTTAAAACAGTGACCAGACTTCCTGAAATAATGGTACTAAAATCCCTGAGCCTATTATTTCGACATTGATATGCATGTTCCCTGAATCTGGTCTTCAGGGCACGGCATGTTTGACCAACGTATTGAATACCACAACTAGGGGCGTTTCAAGTATAAACATATATAATATTGGTTGTAGAGCAATCCAAGTCTGCCATTAACTGTACATTTGATTGTATATGCAATTTTATCACACAGATATACAGTTATTGAACTTTGCAACGTCTGACACGCCACAAACTGATCAATCGTGTGGAAATATTCAACCATTTGAACTTTGAATTGTTGATTTATTCAAAGTGTTAATATTGCATAATAGTGTCCATTGGGGCTATGAAGGATACACTGTGTAGAAGCCGATCAGTGAATTTCTTAAGAAGTAATCTGATTTAGGTATGTAGTTTTTTTTACACAAGCTGACTCGCTACAGTGTTACGGTAAGACTATGGGCTATCCACTGGAGCCTGCAAGACGATGTTCGCATGCTATAAAGTGTTACCCCTTTTCATGCTGTTAATAAGTTTCTGCTCAAGGTTCCATCTGCTGTAATTTGTACCGACTTCCCATTCGTTCAAAGCTGTAGAGAACTAGCGACCGAGTGTCAGACAGCTTTGATCCAGATCCTGATAAGACACCAAGTTACTTGGCTAGATCCAAGCTGTTTGTAATAGCCAGTCATGACACGCTTAGCATGCGGGTTAAAATACGACAATCCCTGGTAACTTGAGCGTTGACTGAATAGATGTATATCTAATTTCACTCTAGTTTTAAGCCGTGTTTGCCATTTGTGAAATAGTTTGCTCATTGGGAATGCAAGATCTTCAGAGATTTACTGTAACGAATGATTAATATCACTGCTGTCAACAATATGGTAAGCTTTCTCTATAAACAGATTTAGTTCTCGGTTTTAAAACCAGGCAGTATCTTAACACTTTTATAAATACGCCTTTCTATGCCTTTGCAAACAGAGTTGACACTGATCTGCTCTGATTGCTTATGCTATAATCCAGATATGATTCTATAGTTTTTGCCATGACCAAAACTTCTTATGTCCATGTGTTATTATAACAATCAAATTAATATTCATTATGTCATTGTTTCTTACATGAATATTCATGGAGTAAAGAATTAACACATTTTGCTGCTATAAGTGAATGCGTGATAACACAGTTGAACTTCGATATCTCGAACTTCTAGGGACCATATAAATTAGTTCGAGATAACGGAAGTTCGAGTTATCAAATTTCTGATCTGGATCATTCCCCACGTTCACAGCTTAATGCGGGTCTACAGTAATGCTGAAAGCTCCTGTGGGAGCTTTCAGCATTACTGTAGACCTGCATTAAGCTGTGAAATGTGTTTCTAGATATGCGTAGTGATACATTTAAGAGCAATTATGTATTTTAATATTTTGGTAGGACCGAACTTTAAGTTCGAATTATCCCGAAGTTCGAGTTATCCGAGTTCGAGATATCGAAGTTCAACTGTATATGCAAATGTGGATGCTAATGAAACGCCGAATGACTGTTTTTTGAATTAAATTGAAGGTAACCCCACTTTGTAATTTATTTTGACAATTAGCAACCAACACGTTGATTGAGCGCGAAACAATCATTATATACTAAACGATGTTTTTTTTTTTTTAAAAATCGCCTTCAAGTATTTATGCAAAGTATAAAGGCAACGTTAGACGAATTCAAGCCAAAATGTGCATAAGTACAGATACAACACATTTACATGGTGTGATACGATTTATTTCAGGAAATATGAAACATATGTACGTATGCAAATTTCGACTCGAATGAGTCTAAAATGAATTAGATAAATTGCATGAATACTTATAGTTCGAACAATTTGACCTGGTCCCTGACCTATATGCAGAATACATAATGAGAGAGATGACGCTGTATAAATAAAACTCCGCCGATAAATCGTGAAGTCTATTCTCGCTGACATTACTGGAGAGCGAAAACCCGTGCATATGTAAACCATAAACCATACAATCACGAGTATGCTTATTACCGGGACACATGTCGAGGATAAACCCGTGCAATGCCGATGACAAACTAGAAATGTTACGATTTTTTATTTATGCAAATTAAATAGGTCAGGGTCCAGGTCAAATTGTTCGAGCTATAGTGGTGTTTAAGAAATAAGAAAGTTTGTGTTCTGTCACAACTCCGTCTTATTAAAGACAGAATCACGAACAATTCTATTGATATACACAGCCCATACACAGAAATTCTCTTAGTATCGTTTAATGCAGATGACTGCTTAACAATTTCCATCATATAAACACCCTTTCACACATTTGCAAACAGAGAAGACCCATATCAGACGGCTCCTATAGGAGCCGTCTGATCAGGGTCTGCTCTGTTTGTTAATAGAATTTGATATATCTAGTTTCTAAAATGGCTACAATATCGAGCCTTCCTTATTTCATTACAACTAGTTAGAAAATAAGCATAGAACAGGGAAAGGGTTGATAATGAGGGACAGTAATGCAGAAAGCTTATAATGGGAGTTTTATGCATTACTGCCGTCATACATTAAGCTACCACCTGACTAACACGCCAATGCAGTAAATCCCCTATAAACCGGCATTTTAATGAAAAACAAATTAGATCTATTTAGGCAGGCAACTGCTTAACCCTTTCACCGCCGCAGTCGCATAAATACACCACGACAAATAGTGCAGCCCCAGATCAGACGCCGCCTTTTCAAGGCGGCGTCTGATCAGGGACTTCACTATTTGTCTCAATCTCTATTTCTATATATGTGCTTTATTCCTTTGAAATTTGCATTTATTTATCTCATTTCCTTATTTTACTGAATGATTTAACAAACTTGGATTACAGACGACAATCAGAAATTTGCCGCCGAAAGGGTTAATGCAGGATGAAAGTCGTGCAGAAAGTCTCCTAAGGAGCTTTCTGCATGCATTCTAACCTGCATTAAGCTGTTACCTGTATGAAAGACCGGTCTTGATACTAAATTTGTGTCCGGTGTAGAGGGGGTGTACTATAGTTGAGTTCTATCTGCTGATCGTTTTGGAGAATGTTTTACTGTATTTCCCTCGACCTTCTCCAGAGGATGAACATTATTGTGCCGTTTTCGTGACGTAAACAGACTACTTGTAGATATATCCCCACCACATTATTTCATGGCAACTTACCGCTCTACGATAGAACAATTGCAATAAAGACTAGCTCTAGCCTCCAGGGTGTTTACACTAGTTCCAATAACTCTTTGATAGGACTCTTGGTGTCATTTGAACGTGTTTTTCGCATCTCGAACTCGAACAACAAATAAATGACAAACCCTTGTAATGAAAACCTGCTTGGGCAGAGCTCTCTCTCTTTCTCTCTCTCTCTCTCTCTCTCTCTCTCTCTCTCTCTCTCTCTCTTGCATATGTACGTCTTTGAAAACCGTGTAGAATCAAGAAGAAGATGTCTGATCAGCGCTTGCTCTGCTTAAACGCTACATAATTGTTTTTAAACTATTTGCCATGGCACTGAATGTTCTAATCTTTGAATGTTTGATACAATACTAATTAACACTTAACTCCATCAATACGCCTTTCTACTTCTTTTAACACGGAATAGACCCAGATCAGACGGCTCCTATAGGAGCCTACTGATCAGGGTCTGCTCTGTTTGCTTATGAAATGATAAATATATGAGTCTACATTTTCTGCCAGGGTCGAACTGACTTGTGTCTATGTACCATTATAAAATAATAATCTGGTATTGAAGAAAATATTCCAAAAAGGGAATTAATATGATACATAAATACCTGAATAGCTCTGATCTAATAATTCGACCAGTAAGGGCTTTTTTCAAAGATTATCACGCCAAAACAAACGTCACATTTTTGTTACATGTACTCAGCCATAACATCAAAGAGAACAATATAAAATTATGAAACTTTGATTTTATGGCTGAATGCATGTAACAAAAATGTGACGTGTGTTATTACATGTTAATCTTTGAAAAAGGCACTTAGTAGCCGAAATATTAGATCAGAGCTGTTCAAGTATTTATGTATCATAATGTCATTATTTCTTAAATGAATGTTTCTGTTCTGTTCTGTTCCGTAATGGGCGGAATTTATTGTGACTACTTATTAAGTAAAGGAATAGATAATGATATATCAGTTATAGTGTAAGAGTGGCTTTCTATTGAAATGTGAAGACCTTATAATATAAGATTGACACTGTCATTTTCTTCGTGGAAACTCTGAAAGTATACATTTCGATCTTTGCATACATGACAGCGTACACCCATTGTACCAAGTTTCATAATTTTATGTTGCAGGTATTGATAAGCGTCATGCAGTGTAGATCCCCAACTTGTTATGGTCAACCAGACTCCCCTCCTTTACAGAGGTATAGCTATACCAAACTGTGTACCGTATCAAACAAAGATCAACATTAATTAACCCATTCCCTTATATTGACGACTTTTGACGACTCTTTGTGATACCATTGTGATAAATAGAGCATTTGCTCCTATAGGAGCAAATGCTCTATTTATCACAATGTGCTCTGTTTATCACAATGCTTTAAACTACAAAAATAAAACAAATCCTTTACTATAGTTAGCCTATGAGGTAATGTGAATTAACTAATAGGAAGTTGTCTGCCAATAGTGTTTTCTTTTTATATCTCCTAACTCTTTACTCCCTGCTCTGTATTTAGGCCAAATTACAATACTTATTGAATATTCATTAACAAAATAGATATAAAGAAATATGGAAGGTGGAACATTCTAGACATTTTAGAAAGTAAAGAAACAGACCTATCAAATTTTATTAGCAAACAGAGCAGACCCTGATCAGACGGCTCCTCTAGGAGCCGTCTGATATGGGTCTACTCTGTTTGCAAATACATGAAAAGGCGTTTATATGAGGGAAAGGGTTAACGCATTCCGTCAGCGTTTTGAACAGTTTGTATCTTGCTGAGACACCCAGTTTCACGGCACCTCGTCTGATCCAATTCACTATATAATTCGCCGCTGTGCTATTTTTAGATCCAACCTCTTTGACTAAATATACCAAAAAGTAGCATTTACTAGGATAAAGGAAACTTTTGGGTGGTGTAGTTTTGAAACCATTGTGATAAATAGAGCATTTGCTCCAAACATGACTTTTACAGAGGTGTCAAAAGGTGTCAATATGCGGGAATGGGTTAAACAGCAGTTGTTTCAGTCCGACGTACTTCTCATAGAAACGACGTTCTTCTCATCTCTGTAATTCCATTTTATCTAGGAACTCTTACTTACTGTTACTAGTTTGTCTTCATGGCAAATTATCCCAGTAACATTTATACACCGTGTAGCACTCATTTGTTGAGTCTTTATCGTAGTTCCACAATAAAAGTGCCAGTAGCTGCTAGAAATCTTTCAACCTAATTGAGTTTAATCACATTTCCAAAATAGTGTGCGTAAGGCCGTAAACCGCACGCGACAGTTCGTTTAGAACACAGAGTCATATTTTCCTACAACGACAACGTAATAAATAAAGATGAATTTGTCTAAATGCAAATGGCTGTTAAATGATGCAAACTATTCCCTTCTGTTTAATCTTCATAATACATTAATCAAAGAGGCGCCAATCGACGCCTTTGCAAACAGGATAGACCAAGATCAGACGGCTCCTGTTGATGGCCGTCTAATCAGGCCTGCTCTGTTTGCTTAAATTATAATATAGATCATCTGATTCTACAGTTTCTATCATGACCAACAACCTCCTGTATTCATATGTCATCAGAAGAAAATCTAATCAATATTCATGATGTCTATGATTTGTCTTACATGATTATTCATCAGGTAAATGTTAACCCTTTACCTCATATAAACGTGTTTTCGCGCATTTACGAACAGAGAAAACCCAGATCAGACAGCTCCTAGAGGAGCCGTCTGATCAGGATCTGCTCTGTTTGCTAATGGAATTTGATAGATCTGTGTCTATACTTTCTAAAATGGCTACAATGTTCCATCTTCCATATTTTATTAAAACGTTTTTGGTAATGAATATTCTTCAGTAGGTATAGAAATTTGGAATAAACATAGAACATGGAAAGGGTTAAGCGTCTTTGTAATGGTTTGGGTACACTTAGGATGACTTTTGTAGTTTGCATAATGAAGAGACGCAACTTGCCGTCCCTTCGCGAGGATCTGATAAACATATTGCCACACAAGAAACGGAAGGAAATTGTACAGAGAGAATAGATTAAAGACGACATTTGCTTGTTGTGTTCTATAAACGGCACGCTGTGACGTCTGTGTTACAGTCAGGAGTCGGGGGAAGCGGGGTGTTAATGCCGAAACAATAATATTTCACTTACTCCATGTCATGTATTATGACACATCACACATGGCATTAAACCAAACCCAGTCACATTACACGAATTGGTTATATGGTGTAGACTATCGAAAACTAAAATGAACAACACTTTGATGACGTATTTTAACGAAACTCTTCTCTCTCTCTCTCTCTCTCTCTCTCTCTCTCTCTCTCTCTCTCTCTCTCGCTTCTTTAAATGCACACTATTTTCAACCCAAAGACTCGAATAATTCCAGAATACCCGCGATGTTCACCCTTTAAGCACTCAAAAGTTAATGTATGGTATTCCAACTTTGTCAAGTGATGAAACGAACGTCTTTTTCTCCATGCGCAAAAATACATTAAAAATACAAAAAGGTTTGGCTAATAACAAGCACGACGGCACTATATACTCGTTCAGAAACAATATTTAAATTGCCCTGCGTTGATAATTATAATTATTTTAGTTGTGCGAGTTTTTCTGGGGGACCCCGATTTGGCGCAGCGGGTGGAGATGAGGAATAAAAACGGAATACTCTTTTCATTTTTTTGCTTAGTTATTATTAGTTGTAATGTTTACCATCACGAAGTCTAACTCATGATACAGAAGCCATGACAATATGCGTAATTCTTTTTCAAGTGTTTATATTTCCACCAAACCATATAATTTAACAACTCTTTATAATTGTCTCAAAGAGACAATAACAAAAAATTGTCATAATTTATGGTTTGGTGGAGAAATGACGATTTTAGTATTTTTGTACGCACCTTTATCTGTAGCTCTTATAATAGGCACATGTCTTTAACCCTTTTACCGCCAATGTCGCATAAATGCACCACGACAAATAGTGCTGTCCCAGATCAGACACCGCGTCTGATCAGGGACTTCACTTTTTGTCTCAGGCTCTAGTGCTATATCTATGGTTTATTCCTTTGAAATTAAAATTTATTTATACCATTTCCTTAATTAGCCGAAATGTTGTAACAAAACTGGGTCGCAGACAATTAGAAATTCGGCGCCGAAAGGGTTAAGGACGGACCAGGGACATGTCTTACTATAGATCGTACGACAGAATACGAATGTTAAAGAGCGTACGGTTGAATACGAATATTGCCGTAACTTGTATCATATGACGATCGCAATTTCCATTTATGATCATTAGAACAGACGATAGTTCCTAACAAGCGAAGTCGTGTGAAACTTCAATTGCTGCACACTAGAGCGTGTGATAAATTCGGCTATCCAGGTAGTAGCGATCGTCGTAAAGAAGGGTCGTACGATCTTAAATGCGACGGGATGAGATTTGTTAATTGCGATGTCACTGCGTTACATTTTGACTTGAAACTTTAGAGAAGGATACTTGCTTAACTAAATTGCAATTTTGAAACAACATGTAAAATTCGTTTGCATATCTCAAAGGCGTATCTTAGACTTATCTAATTCTGAAAAGCCATTTGAGATAATAATGTTCCTAGCATTTTGCACATACTTAGTCTTTATTAAACTAGTCGCGACCTGATGGTATTTAAAGCTTGCCATTCTGTTCGCAAATTCCATTTGTCACATTTAGCACAATAAGGGTTAATAAATTGTTTCAATAAAATTCATTCATTCCATGTAAATCGCTTCAATTTGCGTCAAATGCTTAATAAAGAAAAACAAGAGCGCACGGGGTGTGTTATTTTGTTCAATTATATGTTGACATTATCAAAGAATATTACCGTTGTTCGAATATTCCTCTCTGTGATACCAACTTGTTTTCTATTGAATATTTTTTATCTCCACGAACTTTCATGTAATAGTTAATGATATCAAGAATATTTATTAGTTGAATGTTATTATAACACATGAACTCAGAACGTTGGCATGCATTGTAAAACCAGATCTATATACTGTCGTACGCAAACAGAGCAGACCCTGATCAGACGGCTCCTATAGGAGCCGTCTGATCTTGGTCTACTCTGTTTGCGTTATGTATGGAATGAAATATTAACGGTATTTAAATGCTGCATGTGCAAAGTGAATATAACATACGCATCTCAATTGCCAACGGACTGCTATTTGTAAGGCGTTCTGTTTATATTGTTATTTGTCGCTCTGCCTCGCTGTTTGCCACCCACTCGATTATTGTTAATTTTCTTCCTCTATTTCATTATTTGCGCTCATTGAAAATAATGAGTTTTTCTTTACTTGTTATCGAAATTAAAGTTTGCGTGGCGGTGAAGATTTCACGAACCAGTGTTTTCAAAAGAGTTTTAGTTTTGTTTATAATTTTGAACGTGAACAATGCAAACCTTATGCTGTTTGGGGCGATCTGACTTGAGATTCCAGCTCTTTGACACTGAGCTAATATTTTCTCCAACGCTTAGATGACTCGAAGTAGGTAACAAATGCAAACTATTTTTGTCTAACCTTTTTTACCCCTTAAATACGCCCTTGTACGCCCATGTACGCTCTTTGCAGAGTTGACCCAGATCAGACGCCTGATCAGTGTCTGCTATGTTTCCTTTTAAATTTACATGGATTTAATTTTACAATCTCTGTCAATACCAAAGTATTCTGTGTCCATTTGCCATAAAATTAAACTGATATTTATTCATGGTGTCATTAATTCTTATATGTAGCAGCCGTCTGGTCAGGGTGTGATCTTTGTGCTTATGACATAATACAGATATGATTCTACAGTTTCAGCCATGGCCATTGGCCAATGAATCAAATATCTATGCGCCATTATCAAAATTAATCTAATTAATATTCATTATGTCATTATTTCTCATATGAATATTCATGCAGTAAAGGATTAAGAAAATGTCAATTTAACAGAAGGATAAGGGTTAACCCTTCTCTTGCTGAATTCTAAAATACATATCTCCTTCTTTACCCATGCCCTGTTGTATAATTACATATATCTTCACTGTGTACAAGTATTTCGCTGTGCAATCACTGCTGTGGAGTGCACTGGTTGCACAATCAATTTGTAAATAGTGCAGACCCTGATGAGACAGCTCCTGCAGGAGCTGTCTCATCTGGGTCTACACTATTTACAGGTACGTATATTGACGTGAATGGCAAGCGAAGGGTTAAGAAATACTAGAAAAAGACCTACGATAAACAATGTCTCTCTGCTCCATTCGTCTCCAATTTCTTACAAATTAATTCGATTGAAACCACATATTTTTCAACTGCTGTCAACTCATTTTATCTAAGCCCAGTGATACGCAATAGATTATACTAATAGGCACTGAAACTGACATAAAACCTTCAGAAAATATTCCTTCTTTTTGTAAACAATTTTGATAAATTGTCTTCCTCGTAGCCAGTTATAATGATTGTAGACAGTTGGCGTTGCTTACGCAGTGCAAAAGTAAAGTACAAAGTTCCTAAAGGAGTTATCTGCATTTCTTTCGAGCTACAATAGGCCTAAATCTGCTTTAAAGACCAACAACTAGACTTCTCTCAAATGGTCACCTACATGGTAATCCTTTCTCTCATATAACGCCTTTTCAGCCCTTGCAAACAGAGTAGACCCAGATCAGACGGTTCCTGTAGGAGCCGTCTTATCAGGATCTGCTCTGTTTGCTCATGGAATTATATGTTAAATCTGGCTTTTCAGTTTCTAATATTACCAAAACATCTCTGTGTACATATGCCATTATAAAAGTTCAACTAGTAAGTAATAATGATGTCATTATTTCTTACATGAATATTCAACAGTGAATCGATGACTTGGTTTACTGTAATGGGATAATAAGTATGTAAGTGAGGACAGTATATTGCAATAATTCAACACGGTAGGAATAAAGTAATATAATTATTAGAAGGTGTTGGATATTAATGTTATATACCAATAGCATAATTATTTCTGGGATAGCATACTGAGAAATATATCCCAAGAGTTTAAACACTTACAATGCGGGAAACGAGAGTAATAACATTTACCAAACAATGTAGACCGATATCAGAGGGCTCCCACAGGAACTCTCTGATCGAGGGTCTGCAATATGTATCATTAAACACCCTTTAGTCAATTTAAGTCACACATATTGAATGGGCTCTTTATGGTTGACCATACCACGTTGAACAACCACCTTTCAAAGGTTTTATTTCAATATTAGTACCGGATACAGTAGATAGTTAACATATTAAGAGCATTTATTATATAAGTAAGTAATATATATACCAAGTATAAAGAACCGTAGGGTACAATTACATGTCTTAATAAATGCATACGACGATATAATTTCCCCGCTGCTTATGCAATTACTGTTAAATATGCAGACATTTTACATGCATCACCACGTTCAATTGACGGCAAATAGTATCTTTCCTCCAATAAAGAGAATGAACCACAACAGGGTGTGGTAAAAACAATTAGCACAAGAAAAAGAATGGTAAATGGTGCAAAAGAGAAAAAAAAAGGTAAAGAGAAAACATATAAAAAAACCAATCACATATCATTGCCAACTTCTTAATTATTTACTCCATGAACACACAGTTCTACGCGTTTGCAAACAGAGTAGGCTCAGACCAGACGGACCCGGTTGGAGCCGTCTGATTAGGATAGCCCTGTTTGCTTATGGTGTTATATAGATATAATTATACAGTTTCTTAAAAACATTCTTTTGGTTATAGCGCCGTTATAACAAAACAGTTTATTAACCCTTTCGGTGCCAAATTTCTAATTGTCGTCTGCAATCAATATATTTTTAAATCATTCGCTACAATAAAGAAATGAGATAAATAAATGCAAACTTCAAAGGAATAAAGCACATATATTGAAATAGAGTTTGAGACTAATAGTGAAGTCCCTGATCACACGCCGCCTTGGAAAGGCGGCGTCTGACCTGGGACTGCAATATTTGTCGTGGTGCATTTATGCGACATCAGCGGTAAAAGGGTTCATATGCATGATGTAATTATTTCTTGCATGACTATTTATGGAGTAAAGGCTTAATCTTTCAAACTAGTAAGAATAAACTCTGTTCTGCTAAAATAGTACTCCATGATGGTATACTCTTAAACTCAGATACGGGATGAGCTTACCAGACTCATGTATTACATTTTCCCTGTCGTGCCCTTAACGGCTTACCTGCAGGTGCTCTGACTTCAGCAAAGTCATTGAGTACATATTTGACGGATTGTCACAGTTATTATGCTATGTTTTACATGTTGTACTGTGTTCACCGTCGCCTATGTTGTGGGTTAGTCCGGCGGGGATACCTTTATTTACACTATTTGTAAAGCTAGGGTGACTTTGAGAGAAGTGTGAGGTTAGGACGTCCGTAATCCGGTTTAAACCCCCAGTGGTGTTTTTGCTACTGACCGTGCCAAGGCGGTACTCTCTTTGTCACCCTTCCTTTTGTTTGCATTGCGTCTAAAGTTGTGCTTGTGATTTTGTTCATTTGTGTAGTGTTTGTCTCTGGTTCTTGTGTGTCTGTTGGTGTTTTCTGTGTTCATCTCGTGTGTGAGTGTGCGTTTGGGTGTGTGGTTGTGTGTGTGTATTTGTGTGTCATGCTGTCTATCGGTGTTTTGGTGGTGGTTGCGTCTTGTATGTGGCTTTGCCTGCTTGACTTTACTACTTTTCCACTGACTGGGATTTGCAAACAGCTTGAATCAATCCCAAATGAGAAGACGAAGACGAGATAAAAATATAAGCAATAAGCAAATCCAAATCACCTTTTAAAATGCAGCGGATGAGAATTTAAGTTGACATCATTCTTTTTAGCAGAATAAGAGTTAAAAACTTTCTAATTGTCGTCTGCAAACCAATTTTGTTAAATCATTCGGTAAAATAGGGAAATGAGATAAATAAATGCAAATTTCAAAGGAATAAAGCACAGATATAGAATTAGAGTTTGAGACAAAAAGTGAAGTCCCTGATCATATGCCGCCTTGAAAAGGTGGCATCTGATCTGGGACTGCACTATTTGTCGTGGTGCATTTATGCGACATTGACAGTGAAAGGGTTAAATCAAGATTGTTTTTTTTTTATTTCAGGAGTGATTGAACTACCAATCTATCTCGTTCGATCACACGTAGTTTTAGAAACTCCCATGCTAAATATCCCTCGATTCCTTTCGGTGACAGGGAAGAAAACACCAAAAAACATGCATTTTCTTTATACTGATCCGATCAGCTATTTCTGCAAATGGCCGCCGCATGACGGAAAATGCATGTACGTTAATGAAGAGTGGAGAGTACCGTTGTTCAATAGGGATAAATTGCATACTGGTATGAAAATAAACAACGTATTATATACAATAAACCCCCTCTAATGCGACCACCAAAATGAGATATAATTCTGAGTCTCAGAGGCAGGTGTAGCTTAATGCAGGAGGAAAATAATGCAGAACGCTCCTACAGGAGCATTCTGCATTACATTTGTCCTGCATTAAGCAACCACCTGCTTTTAAAAACATTAGCGTCTCTTCACTAAGTGGTCGCTTTAGAGGGGGTTTATTTATACGACGTCAACTTCTAAGAGCTATACTAACCCTCGGAAAAGATTGAACGTTCCACTGGACGTCATGCGTCCGCCATTTGCAATTTGAAAATGAAGAATTAATGGGTAGACATTGTTATTGGACCCGAATTCCTTTTTCTGAAAGGCAAATTCAAGGGGAACTGTAGTACATATATTAAACAAAAATCCCTGATGATATAAGTGATTCAAATTGTCTCTCAATCCGGTAAGAAGGAGAAATAATCTCGATTCAAATCGAGTAAAAAAAGAATGAAAAGTACAGTAAATATTTAAGAAGACACTTATAACTGTAATGAAGGGAACCTGAAGACCCCCTACCCTCACACACACTCACAATAGCTGAAATTTTCAAACGGACACAGGAAAACAATCGTTTAACTCTATTCGAGTTAAAACGCCATAATCAGCAGTAAAAATGAAAACGTCTTACAATATAAAATGATATTAGATAGTGCTCGAAAGTATTTTATTTAGACGCTCTCTGGGAAAAGGTGTAGACTCAGATCAGGGTCCATGCTTATAAAACTTTTAGTTGAGTCTGAGTTCGTTCTCAAGTTTTTGATTGGTCAGCATTTGGCTCAAATCTGACCAATCAAAAGCTTGAGAACTCAAATCTGACCAATCAAAAGCTTGAGAACGAACTCAGACTCAACTAAAATGTTTTATAAGCATGGACCCTGACATGTAACATACTGAGGTATTTGTTTAGTTGTACGCTGTATGAATAGATACAAAACAAATTACTGCTCGTTCTGAATAGCTAGCTGCAAACAGTGCAGACCCTGTCCAGACGCCGCGTGAGAAATTTGGCTGCTGGTCTGGGTGTACACTGTTTCTGACATATACTACAACCACTTTTTCCCAGATTTCAGAAAACGTCTCATTTATTTGTCTGAGGGTTAAGGCAGTAGCTATAAACCACCTTGAACATGTTTAATGAAAACAGTAACAATTCTGTTATTGATCCATTTATACAGTATAGTAAATTGTCGCTAACATGATCTCTGAAAGAAGTATAATTCTGGATTTTTAAAACATGTGATAGCTTAAAACAGAAAGAGGGGTCTAATTATGGATTTTTAAGGCACGTGGTAGCTTAATACAGATCAACAATAATGTAGAAAGCTCCTATAGGAACTTTCTGTATTACCTTTTCCCTACATTAAACATCCATCCGTTTTTTCTAGATTTCTATATTTAAACATTGTGGTCGAATTAGCGATACTCTAATGTAGTACTTTGTAAATTCTCTTAATTGTATATCTTTTCACTAAGTGATACCTTCTTTCTTAGTGATGAAATTTATGTTTTTTTCCCATATTTGTGTCATGAGCATTACGCAAAAAATAAAGCAAAAATTTGCCGGTGTATTAGCTGATTTATATGACATAAGTTTGTATAATTAATTAATGCCTTCAAAGAATAGTTCGCCGTTTTCGGTCACCGAAATCAAATTTTGAATAAGATATTGCAAACTATTTTAAACTTTAACTATTTCGCTGCTAAGGTTACCCATGCGAACACTTTGGATCCAAAGTCACGCGGTGTCTCGCGAGGATCCATATTGTTTGTTACTGTTGTAATGAGCTTTGAAAGAAAAGGGAGAAAATTAAACAAAGTAAAATAGTATCGGACGATAAATTTTGTACACGACAGTAGTTAACCCTTTCGGCGCCAACATTTCTAATTGTCGTCTGCAATCCAAGTTTGCGCAAATTTCAAAGGAATAAAGCACATATATAGAAATAGAGATTGAGATAAATAGTGAAGTCCCTGATCTGGGACTGTACTATTTGTCGTGGTGCATTTATGCGACTGCGGCGGTGAAAGGGTTAAAGAAAAAATGCTTAACATTGCATACAGATCATATCATGTAATATTTTAAATGTTAACCCGTTATCCCATAACGACGTTTCTTGGTACTTTAGCAAAGTACGTCTAGATTAAGATCTGCTCCGATTGCTTAAATAATATCTTAGAGCTGATTATTTTCTTTTTGGTATAGTTATGTATTAATCTGTTTTAAAAGTACATGTTAAGAGTCATGCAAGAAACACCGCATACAAAACACACCCCGCCCAAACAGCACCACGATAAACAGTAAAACGTACATGTATATAAAAGACACAAAGAGACACACAAAGGCAAAACAAATATACAAATGGGGAAGATGGAAGTACCGCCATGGAACGGTCAGTGACAAAAGTCACTGATGGGGGGGGGGGTGTTAAACCGGGTTTTGGGCGCCCAACCTCACACTTATTCCATCCCCACCCAAAAAGACAAACCGTGTAAATAAATGTATCCCCTCTCCGACTAATCTACAACAACTGCGACAGAATGAAATGATAAGTTAACTAAAAAAATTAATATTCATAATCGGTGGAGTCTTCAAGGAATATTCATTGAGTAAAGAATTAACCATTTCCATCATATAAACGCATTAAAGAATTAACCATTTCAATCATATATACGCATTAAAGAATTAACCATTTCCATCATATAAACGCATGTTCACCCTTTGTAAATAGAGTAGACCCAGGTCACATGGCTACTGTATGAGCCGTCTGATCAGGGTCTGCTCTGTTTAATTATGAACAAACAAGTTAATGAGCATTCATGAAGTAATCAATTCATATATAAAAGTTCATTATCAAAAGGATTGGTTAACCCTTTCCTTCGAATAAACGCCTTTTCATTTGCAAACAGAGAAGACCCAGATCAGACGGCTCCTATAGGAGCCATATGATCAGAATATGCTCTGTTGGCAAATGAAATTTTGAAGATGTCTTTTTTACTTTTTTAAATGGCTACAATGGTCTACCTTCCATATTTCATTATAACTATTTTGTCAATGAGTATTCAGTAGGTATTGAAATTTTGAATAAATATAGAACAGGAAAAGAATTAACCCTTTCCTCCATAAATACGCCTTTCTACGCCTCTTTAAAAAATAACCTGTTGAAATCATTGTGATAAATAGAGCATTTGCTCCTATAGGAGTAAATGCTCTATTTATCACAATGGTTTCAAACTACAAAATTCTAAAGTTTTCCTTTTCTCTAATTAATGTTCCTTTTCGGTAGATTTATTCAAAGTGGTGAGGTCTAAAATAACCTAAGAAGGAAAGGGTTAAGTAACAAGTGAATTGCAGACATGATACAAATGTATACTTACAACTCGTTGTCTATGTCAGTATCTACCTCTGATAGCCGTGATCGTACATTTCTTAGCCCTGTCCGCGATATTCCTAAACTTACAGTAAACTCAGAGCAAAATAGCATCCCGAAACAGTATACAACAAATATGTGCTTAATAAGTTTTTCCATTTTTGTTAGTTTCTTATATATAGAATAGCTATCGGGTGAGATACAGCTATAGTGTTCTTCCTTGTACGGTGACGAAACTATTTACAGATACAACCGGAAAAACGTAAGATCACATCAGCTTGGTTCAGTTCTTTGTCACTGTATTGTTAACAGAGCAATAAAAAATAAAGTCTCGTGAATTGATGTTTGCGTATAAAGCTTACGAACTTTTCCCTCTCTTCTCAGAGCACCCAACTCAACCAAACTGCGCACAAGTAGAGAGATACCTTGTGCAGGCCGATCATCAAGACTGAAATCAATAAAAGTAATGAAAAACTCGAGAACTCTTGAATACAATTAACCACCTTTGTATTAGACCTCGCAGAACTCACTGCCTTTATAGAGACGTACATATTAATGGCAGAGGTCATGCAAGAGTTGAAAGGGTAACTTTTCTTTGACGTCATTCGTTGGTTCACAGCCAGTATGGTTGAAAAGATCTGCTTAATATCTGAACCCGGATGATACCGGTCGTCATTATATTTTACAGCTAGCGGACAGTCGATAATGTGGTAAACGTACATAAAGATAATGTGTTTATGACCGTCGTAATTACCGGGGCGAAAAGTATTGTCAAAGTAGGTGAAAATTTTGCGAACAACACTTCCGTCGATACATCATTTTGCTTGAATATATTTATGCATGTACATATACATTCAACGTTCGTGTACTGGCAGTATATGTGAGTGTATTTTGAGAAATAAAACATGTTTAACTGAAGCAATTAAAATATAATCAGAGATCATTTACTTAAGACACACCTGTATAATAATAATTAAAAAATAATAATGATGATTATATTAATGATAATGATAATAATAATAATAATAATAATAATAATAATAATAATAATAATAATAATAATAATAATAATAATAATGGTAATAATAATAATAATAATGGTAATAATAAGTATAATAATAATAATGACTAATAATAATAAATAATAAGGTTACTACTAATAATGCTAATAATAGTTGATTAAATGATTATTATCATTATATTATTATTATTATTATTACATGTATTATTATAATTTTTATTTTATTATTCCAGCGCTTGCTCTAAAAGTATATACTGTTCTGCAATATACTTGTATTCTCAGTGACATTTGCCACTGATACATACTCAATCTATTAATATGTTTGGATATATGTATGCATTTTCAATGTGAGTGATGGTTTCACTGGCCAAAGGAGTGTAGCAGTCGTTATAAATGTATTTATTGCAGTGAAACTAATGTAAGATAAGACTTTAGATCAGTTACGATACTCGTTAAGTGTTTTGTTGTTAGGAGAAATGCGTGTACACACGGAACAGTTGTTTTTATCTTATTTAATCGTCCAAACTCACTGGGAAGAGAAAATAATGTAACAGAAACATTGAACCGGTTTAAAGATACACTTCGGTATTTGAAACAGTTCGTAAATATGGCATATTTTTAACAATTCTTTAAAAACGGATCATATTGCAGGCATCATAAAATCTTAAATATAAATAGAAGTGCATTAATTATACATAAGTTAAACATTGTATTCACTTATCTTTGTAAATGTGCGACAACGCATTACTCTTTCTAACATTTAACGACATTCTGGATTGCATTTACAGAGTTCCCACATCTGAACTAAACAAGAAATGTCTTTGAAAGGAGATAAACGGCGTTTGTTGGTGTGGGTAAAATTAATGAGTAGTAAATAATCAAATAAGCAGAGCGTAGGGAAAGGTAGATTATTTAAAAGGAAGACATTTTAACAGAACCAATTAAGACCTCGGCAATGGATGTGTGTCATGTACAAACAATAATTATTGATCAGGAGATTAACCCTTTCGCTGCCAATGCCGGATCTGTGATTACCTATGCAAACAGTTTGGATCCAGATGAGACACCGAGTAACTCGGCGTCTCATCAGGATCCAAACTGTTTGCTACTGTTACTATGTCGTTGAAACAAACATGAAGAAAATAAAAAAAATGAATCTTTGTAGCAGACGACAAAGTTAGCAGACGACAGAGTTTGGCAGCGAAACTGTTTGACATACACATTGTGTTTGGATAGACATACGGATTATAAATGAATTGTAAAATGTACTGAATTAACCCTTTCGCTGCCAAACTCTATCGTCTGCTAACTTTGTCGTCTGCTACAAATTTTCATTCTTTTGATTTTCTTCATTTTTATTTCAAAAACATAGTAACAGTTAACAAACAGTTTGGATCCTGATGAGACGCCGAGTTACTCGGCGTCTCATCTGGATCCAAACTGTTTGCATAGGGAATCACATATCCGACATTGGCAGCGAAATGGTTAAATATTGTGTAAAACTCTTTTGCTCAGCTGGCTAAAGGTTAATGCGTTAAACCTACCTGGTAACATTGAATAACATGAATACTTTCGTGTTTACCAATTATGACAGACAACTAGAACTCACCTTATACCATCATAATATCCCCAGTTTTCGTGCCTCTCATTCTCCCTTTTCGGAACGACGTATTCTGCTTACTTGTATTCGTTTTATAAGACTAAGGAATATTCAAGAAACTAAAGAGTTTTCTTAAGTTTCTCCTTAGGGACCGGCCGCGTGGCTCAGTGGTAGAGCGTCCGCCTGCGGTATGGAAGGTCTTGGGTTCGATCCTCGGCCGCGACAGACCAAAAGTCGTTAAAAGTTGGTACTAGTAGCTCCCTTGTCTACGCTCGACATTAAAGGTGTAGTCAGACAAATACTGTTGGTCGGACGTAAAACCCAACTCACTCACTCACTCACTCATTCTCCTTAGGAGCTTTATGAATACGGGCCCAGGTTTGCTTCGTTTGCAAATGTGTAAATATGCATATTTATCCAATCAATGATTATCCTGGTATGCGGGTCAAATGGAGCATTCAGTAGCATTTAAATAATACAGTAACCCCTCCTTATATCGAACTCTAAAACAAGTACCATTATCGGTCCTTAAACCCATTACCTCATGTGCTATTTTTAGATACAACCTCTTTGAATAAATCTACCGAAAAGGAGCATTAACTAGAGAAATAGAAACATTCAGAATTGTGTAGTTTGAAACCATTGTGATAAATACAGCATTTGCTCCTATAGGAGCAAATGCTCTATTTATCACAATGATTTCAGAAAGTGACTTGACTTTTACAGAGTCGTCAAAAGTCGTCGATATGAGGGAATGGGTTAAGCTAGATGACAGCTTAAGGCACCTCTAGGAGCTTTTTGTGTGCTTTTCACGCTGCATTAAGCATCAAATCTTAATTACTTAAACTTCGAACTATCGTTTTTACTGCATTAGCCCTTTCGGCGCCAAATATCTAATTGTCGTCTGCAATCCAATTTTGTTGAATCATTCTGTAAAATAAGGAAATAAGATAAAATACTGCAAACTTCAAAGGAATAAAGCACAGATATAGAAAAAGAGTTTGAGACAAATAGTGAAGTCCCTGATCTGGTCTGATCTGGGACTGCACTATTTGTCTTGGTGGAGTTATGCGAAATCGGCGGTGAAAGGGTTAGTATAATAGAACATACCAACATATTGACATAATTAACCTAGTCACGCTATCTAGAACATCAATGTTTTACGGCAATGTGTCAGTATATTTTTATAGATTGTAAATGAACCTAACGTATATGCTGATTGCATATTTAAAGCATTTGGATAGCAGAACACGACAATAAGCAGTATATTACAGATAATGTCTAAATATCACGTCTTCACACATTAAAGCTGTCCTGTAATGGTTTAGTTTAAGGCATAAACCATATTTATAATGTACTGCAAGACGTTTAAACTTTAGCTTATAGTAGAACATGTCGTAAGCGTCATTCATTCATTGAACATGGGAGCCTTACAAAGCAGATGATTGCTAAATGCATGGCAAAAATAATGCAGAAAGCTCCTGGGAGATTTCTGTATTACTTTTGATCTGCATTAAGCTACCGCCTGTCTTAAAACCCATAGTTTTTATTGCTGCTTAAACCAGGTTATTCTGTATACTTAATGAGAATCCTAAAACAGTTTGCATCCAGATGAGATACCGAGTAGCTTGACGTCTCACAAGGGTCCAATTTGTTTGAAACTGATTACCGATATATCTTTGAAAACAAATTAAGCAAAATCTGCATCGAACCTTGAATTCAAACGTTTATATAACCGAAGAAACATTTCCCCAGTATGCGAAAGATTTATCTTTATCATACTAATAGTACCTTACTGGCTATACAAATAATCTGGATTCAAAATTTGGTATTTGTTGTGTTCAATCATTATTATGAAGATTGTCAATTTGACAGTTAAGTGCTCGTTTGGCGGCCGTAAAATTCGCCCCATACTTCATTCTTAAGGTTGTTATATTTTCTGGTCCGTCGGGATCATCAGTTCCAATGCTTTTAGTTATGAAAATTGAATACCGCTTAAACCGGCGCTAGGGAACGTGAGCAGTGTGGCACTTTTAATTGCTGCCCATGAAAAGACTAAAAAACTGGGTCTGCAATTTTCTTTTTATGTGTTGCTATTTCGGCTTTCGAAGGATCTCCTACTTTCAGAATGTTTGAACTACAGTGCTCCCTCTCTACAACGACACCCTTTGGGATACGAAGATTGTATATGTTGTTCAGAGGGAGTTGTTATAGGGAGGGAAAATCAAACATAATTAGCTTGTTTGCAGATCCCCAGATAAGGTGTATTTCGAGAACTAAAACCGTTTATGCCTCAATCAAACCCTATGTTGTGACCACTCTTTAGAATCGTCACAAAGTGACGATTCTAAAGAGTGGTCACAACATAGGGTTTGATAGAGGCACAAAGAAAATACGATGGAAAAAAGGTTGTTTCTGGAGCCGTGTTGTTTCGGAAACCGTAACATGCGTTGTTGTAAGGAGGGAATCGTTATTGATAGGGCCGTTGTAGGGAGGGAGCACTGTAATATCGAAAATGCCTTTGTGATACAAAAACATCGTTTTCGTCGATACTTATAAATTTTTGTTATACAAAAATTATGACCGGCCTATGTCGAAGTGTTATGAAACTAAAACGCAAACCCGAATAAATTCTGATACATTGGCGAAGAATGTTTATACCAAACACAATACAGTTTTGCCTTCTTCAGCGTTTATTCGATTGGTTTTATTGCGATATATTTCTTTAAAGCATATAAATAAATGATTAACCCTTGCCCCCATAGGCTATATTTAGATCCAACCATTTTGAATAAATCTACCTAAAAGGAGCATTAACTAGAGAAAAGTATTTATATATATTTTTAATTGAAACCATTGTGATAAATAGAGAAAATGCTCTATTTATCACAATGGTTTCAATAGGTTATTTTTACAGAAGCGTAGAAAGGCGTATTTATGGAGCAAATGGTTAATATAATGTTTAGGATTTTTTGAAACGCGTTACAAGTAGAGACTATAACTTTATTCACTCCACACATATTCATGAAAGAAAAATGGCAGCATTAATACTACAGTAAAACGTCTCTTTAACGGCCACTAAATTACATCAAGTGTTTTGTGTTGAAAGCAAGTGACTGCTTAATGCAAGGTGAAAGTAAAACAGAACGCTCATAGAGGAGCGTTCAGTTTTACTTTCACCTTGCTTTAAGCAGCCACCTGCCCTAAATACCAACTAATTAACGCAATTTAGTAACCGTTATAGAGAGGTTGTACTGTAATTAGATGATTTATAATGGCTTAAGTGGTAATGGTAGAAGCTGTTGAATCAGATTTATATTCTTATAAGCCGACAGAGCGGACCCTGGTTAAACAGCTGCTACAGGAGCTATCTGATCTGGGTCGACGCTGTTTACAAATGTGCCAAAAGGTGTTTTCAGGTAAAGAAAGTGTTAACCTTTTATTTCATATAAACGCGCGTTCGCGTATTTGCCTACAGAGTACACCCAGATCAGACAGCTCCTATAGGATCCGTTTGATCGGGATCTGTTCCGTTTGCCAATGGAATTTGATAGATCTGTTTATATTTTGTCGTACCCATTATTACTTTTCTACAGTTACTCTATTTGCAGCTCAATCACCCAGTACACTAGCTATAGGTGGATACAGTTGTTTCACTTAAATATATTTTCGTTCTACATGCACTTGCCACCTTCCATATTTCAATATAACTACAGTAAAACCTCTCTATAAATGCCACTAAATTAAGTTCATTAGTCGGTATTTAAGACAGGTGGCTACTTAAAGCAAGGTGAAAGTACAACAGAACGCTCCTATAGGAGCGTTCTGTTTTTCTTTCAGCTTGCTTTAAGCAGTCACCTGTCCTTAACACAAACTACTTGATGTAATTTAGTGGCCGTTATAGAGAGGTTTTACTGTATTGTGTCCATGACTATACAGTAGGTATTGAAATTTGAAATAAACATAGAACATTGAAATAGTTTACAAGGTGTATGCGTTTATTTCTAATGAAGCAATCTCACGACAATTATGATAAAGCTGTATTCGCATTGTGTACGATATCTTTATAATGAACTGAGAAGCATCATTTTTTATATCACCAACACCTCATTTTATTCTGGGACAAATGAAATAATTAAAACGAATTTAATATAACAGTGATTTTTTCTAACTACTCAAGGTCATTTTTTAACCATATGATAGTGATTTTCAAACTACTCAAGATCATTTTTAGAGCCAGTCTTAAGTACCGCAAATCTTATTCAACAACCGTACCAATGCCACGTCCGATTAAACAATGTTTGTGCATGAATGCACGATAGGCGGATACATATGTCTAATCGTATATTTTCAATACAGCAAAATACTACTATTTGAACCAGAACAGTCGATCCGCCCCTACACTGCGATGTGCCTGCGATTCTAGGTCAAATGCTGATGAGGAGTTAAGCGGCTAAATATAGTGAAATCATAATGAGAGTGATCCGAAGCATTCAAATATTTTGGGAAGGAAAAGTAACTTGAAATATTTGAAAAATATTACCCATTACCAACACGGGAACAGAAAATGAGCAAACTATAGCAATGAAGCGGTCACGTGAATGGCATTATCAAAACGTTTTCAGAACGTTTCACACGCGCTTAAATTGACAGACCTTTCATCCAAAACGAAGTGTGTGTTTTGTCATATAGACACAATTTTTATTTCTTTAAAAGTCGTTATTAAGTGTCGTCTTATTTTTTGGGGGTTGCAAATACTGTCATCAGTAGAATTGTCGTGTTTTAGAGGGTGATTCTTTACATTGTGATATGAAATACGGCACAAGGCTGACCCAGTTTCTCTATTGTATTGTCTGTGTGACTCTGAAATCAGATTTCATGTAAAGCGATACTGTTTTTAGATCTTTCTCTCGGTTACAAACATTTCCAGATAAATATAAATACAGTAGAACCAGTCTCAAGCAACCCTCAAAATGTGTAACCATGAAATTATCGGCAGGTGATAGTTAATTCAAGTCAACATTAATGCACAAAGTTTCTATAGGAGCTTTCTGCATTACGTTTTCCCTGCATTAAGCAACCACCTGCTATTTAAAGATTTCGGCCTTCAATTAATTCAAAGTCGCTTAAGACATGTTCTACTGTATATCATACCGAACCCGTCTGATCTTGGTCTATTTTGTTTGCAAGAGAGCTAAATGCGTATCTTATGGGGCAATGGTTATGGAAACATCTCGGTCATCGACATTGAGCATTTAACCCATTCCCTTATAGGCTATTTTTAAATCCAACCTCTTTGAATAAATCTACCCAAAAGGAGCATTAACTACAGAAAAGGAAAATTTTAGAATTTTGTAGTTCTGAAACCATTGTGATAAATAGAGCGTTTGCTCCTTAGGAGCAAATGCTCTATTTACCACAATGGTTTCAAAAAGTGACTTAATGTAGGAGTAGAAATGCGTACTTATGGATGAAAGGGTTACTTGAGCATTCCCTACGACTAATGATAAGCTATAAGATAGTTTAGACCAGTCCATTAATTAGTGTAGGATATCCTCGTCCAGGTTTTACCTGTTACCAGGACATGGGATCTCTCTCTCTGTAAAAATTGTCAGTTGTTGGAAACTGCTTTCAATATTGCTTCAAGACACAAAACAGCAAAACGTAAACAGATAAAATCGAATGAACGTGTTGGTTAATGGTACATAAATATCCATTGAACAAAATAAAAATGGCCGATTCGGCAAATGTTTTAGTATTGCTAAGAGATTTGTAATTATTCACATGTGCATCAATGAGATATAGAAAAGGGTAGCAACAAAAATTCACGTATTGCATTTGTTTCATGATGATTAAGAATTATTGCCGTTTAAAGCTGCGGATAATGACATTTTTAAAAAAATAAAACCAGTACTTTTAAAGACCAAGGGGAGAATTAAAATGTTTTGTTCCCTCAAAATGCATTTTTGATCACTTTAATGACTGATTTGTATTCTACCAGCCAGTGCTCGCTTTTCCCCATGAATTCTAAGGAGAATAATAATTAAGATGAAGATCAACGTTGAATATCATCGAAATGGAAGAGCAAAGGAAGACATATATTCTGACTTGAACATTGATCTACGTCTGATGTTTCCCATATACTGTTGAACCTTTCTAAGCCGAAATTGTAGATACTTTACGGTAGGTGGTTGCTTAATGCTGAGTGAAAGTCATACAGAAAGCTCCTAGAGGATATAAAGGATATAAAGCTGCCACCTGTCTGCAAGACCAATATTTATACTAAATTTAACGTCCGGTTCAGAGAGGTTTTACGGTATAATATTCCATACAATCATGGAGATAATTAAAGGAGAACATGACAGAGACTGTCATCAATATAGATGTTATGCAATTTCAGTAAACAAGAACATAATGATAATTATCAAGTTTAAATCAAAGGCCTGAAGGGCCATAATTGCTTTCGGGTTTGATATGGATGTTAAGTGTAAGGAAGAAATTGCTGCACGTTAATCACCATTTTTGACGTCTTGGAATTGATTAATGTATAACTAAAGATATTACAGACTGTAACAACAGTCAAACCACAAGCAAAGTGGTTATGAGTGACACCCAGACAGTCCTTGACCTCAACAAATCAGAAATGCAATGCTGAGTGACAGTGTCCATCTTTCAATTCATATCAAAGCAATACAAGCGAGGTTTTTTGCAATCGTAAAATGGCTGCGTAAAGCATGTTTAAGCAGGGTAGGAGATGAAACAGAGAATACCATTATTATTTAGCAATTTTTATTATGCAAGGACATACAAAGTTCTGACCAAAGACAATCAACTGACTTTTGAAATATAAGCAACTGTTCCTCTAAACAGGTATGAGTTTTGTTCCAGCTGCTTTTGCTTTGGTTCTTAGCATTTATAACAACCTTTACAAACATTCTGGATCCAGATGAGACGCCGAGTAACTTGGCAACTTATCAGGGTCCAAACTGTTTTTCATTTTTTTTGAATAGATACGGAAGGAAAAAATGAAGTAGACGACTATATTCGTAGACATTAACCCCTTCTGTGCCATGGACGGGTCTGTAATATCATATGCAAAACAGTTAGATCCAGATGAGACGACGAGTAACTCGGCTTCTTATCAGGATCCAAACTGTTTGGCACAGTGTTTATCTTTTTATAAAGACATTGAACAAATGCCCGTTCTAAAACTTGAAGCAGACGAAAATATGTCAAGCAGATGGCAATTCTGGCATTGAAAGAGTTAATTGATAAGAGTGCAGAAGGTAACACATAATGCTGGACAGCAAATGACCTGAAAATGGCCTGCATAATATTAACAACACAATAATCAAATAGTTCTTGGGCATTAGTGAGGCTTAGTGAGCACAGTGAAAAATATTGCAGCTGCGTTTTTCTTGAGTGTAAATATGGAGTGTTGTCTGCAGTAATTGAAGCATTGCAATTTTGAATTTCCATCAAATATATGTGCGACCGCTGGGGTAAAATATTTTACAATGCAGTAAATAAATGAAATAAATTCAAATACTAGGTGGATTTTTCTATCACACATTGAAACAAAAACTAATCTCGCAGTTAATCATGGGATCTTTCAACCCTCATCTAAGAGTGGCTGCGGCTATCGCAGCAGCCAATTAAATGATGTTGATAAATTGTGTATTTCAAAGCACTACCCTGGTTATTGATTACAAAGCCTTAGAATTTTAACTGCTGTTTAAACAATGAAGTATGAATTTTAGTGTGTGTGTGTGTGTGGGGGGGGGGATGTATGTAAACAGACACAATACTTTATGAATATGCCCTCTAAAATCCGGAAACGGTAGGAGAACGTCGGATGTTTGTTCCATCTCGTTTTTTGTCTTACCCTTTATTACTTATCTACAATTACTCTGTTTGCAGCTAAATCATTGAGTAGGTGGATCCAGTTCGTTTCACTTGTGTGGATGAGCGCCCCCCCCCCCCCCCCCACCCGCCTAGTGAGTACCGCGATAGGTGGAACCAGTTTGTTTCACTTAAATAGTTCTTGTCAAATGAAACCCATACCTTGAAGGACTTATTATGTATAATACTAAATATCATGACTTACATGCAAGTATAAAGATGTAATTCATCACTGTATTTGCCATCGTGGTTATTATCACTGAGACTTGTCACTCACAGGTTCAAGGCCGTACTTCCATCTTTCCCCTACAGTTTGTTATGTCTGTGTGCGTCTCTTTTTGTCTTTTGATAGCATGTGCTTTTGCTCTTGTTTTTTGGCCGTGGTTCTGTTCGTGTGACTGTGTTTGTATGTGGTATTTCCTGTGTAACTCATACATGTACCTTTTGTAAGGAAAACTGCAGACCTTTGAAACCAAGACTTCCTTGTCTGCATCAATACTGTTTATCTTTGACACTATGAATAAATATATTAATGTGGAATATGTTGCTATAATTTACAATTTTGTCCTAGTTATCGTATATGAATAAAGCAATTTCAAAACAACTCTGAATTTTTTTTACATTTACCAATTACCCTGAGACTCATGGTAGATTTTGTATGGAACTATTATATCAAATAAATCAAATTAACTCATTTTCTCCTAGGCTATTTTTAGATCCAACCTTTTTGAACTAATCTACCGAAAAGGAGCATTAACTAGAGAAAAGGAATTTTTTAGAATTTTGTAATTTGAAACCATTGTGATAAATAGACAATTTACTCCTAAAGGAGCAAATGCTCTATTTATTGGAATGGTTTCACGATGTGAATTTTATAAAAGCGCAAAAATGCGTCACTAGGGGGCAATGTGTTAAAGAAATTACTGTTGGAATGTGATCATACATATTACTCAATTTGTTTTGCACTGTCAATCTGTTTGCTCGTGAATCTTATGCTGGTAATACTGGTGAATTTTGTAGAGCAGATACGTGCATGTAAACTATGGTATTAAGTATGATACATAATGAATCCTTCAAGATATGGGTTTCATTTGACAAACACTATTGAACTATTTCATTACCCTCAAATAGTTCTAGCAAATAGGAACACCTGCTAAAGTCCTATATAAAACATTACAATGTTCATGATCCTATTTCAACACTATGGACCAGTTAGTGGTGACTTCATGTCAATTTTGATCCAGATACTATACCGATTGACAATGCAGTATCTATATCACCCGTTTTACATAATTCACACGCCGGAATTACATTTCAGGCGTATCAATATTTTTATCTGGACACCTCTCCAGATATAGTATAGAAATCCAGTATCCTGAAATGTGTCACCTTCAAAACAACGGAGTCGTTGTGAACACGTGTGTACAAAGTAGCATTTAGACATTAGTTCTGATGTGACCGATTATTTGATTACATTTTATATAACTATTATTTACGTATTGTTTATTTGAACATAGTTTCTATCAATGTAAAACGTCTCGAATGAACGTCAGATTTTAAACCTTTCCCTAATGAACATTTATGCGTGAATCTGTTATTTCATTAATATTTATTATCTTATTTTTTATAATTTAAGTCTTTACAGTGAATAGACAAAACACGTAGAATCAGATCTGTATCATGTATCATGTAGCATACGGAGCAGACCATGATCAGGCTCCTACATATATTGGTCTACTCCTTTTGCAAAAGCGTGAAAAAGCGTTTATATGAAGAAAATGGTTTATATGAGGCAAAGGGAAAAATGCGACTTAATGTCACATTTGTAAATAGTTTATTTTTGCAATGTTGCTCCTTCGTCCAAAATGGAGCTCGGTTATAAGCATTATCCCTTCCAACACTGAATTAACAGCAAACAGAGCAGACCCTGATCAGTGCAAATGAAATGTTGTGTAAAATGGCTATATGTCGGCGTCTTTAAAATCACAAGTCACGCGGCATCTTGCGTTAGAAATTGTTTTGTATCTTGGCAGAATGGCATATATGTTACGATCTTGTGTATTTGAATTCATGTTTATGCTACTAGGCCAAATTAAGGCAACAACAAACTAGAATTGGCATAAATATACAATAGGAACTACGTATCTATAGTTGCATGTACTATATGACTGTTATGTCAAAGGCCGTGCATTAGCATTCAAATAAACACAGTCAGCAGCAAGGTTTAAAGAGGAAGTCCCTACAATGAACGCATATTTTCAATAATGTCATAAAACTGGGTATTTGTTATGCTCAATCATTATCATGAAGATTATCAATTTTAACTTATATCGAAAAATGCTCCTGTGATACAAAATAAACCGATTTCATATATACGTATAATTTTTGTTCTACAACAAAGTATTATCGGCTTTTTCCGTTCAAATTTTCCGCGTTTTGCCGATGGTCACCCGATCCCTCCATTGTTTACGTAACAGTTTTCCTTTGAAGTGGTCGGAGAGACGCGACTAGCGCGAACATATACAAATTAAAACCCAACCCGAATAAAACTGAAACATCGGGGAATAATACCGGGATCGTCGATATAAAAAACATGGATGTTTTGTCATTTTCAACGTTTATTGGATAGGTTTTCTTGTAGTATTTTACTTTTCAGCATATAAACAAATGAGTTTTGTATATTTTAGGTATTTTTGAAACGCGTCGAATGTAGGGACTTTCCCTTTAAACTTAATTGTACTGGACGCCATGTTCCTTGTGACTTATATTGATTCACTAGTTATATTTCTTTACAATAAAGTAGCAACCTGAATTTTAAACATACGGTTTTAGATAGGACAGTTATATGACCTATTCAGTGCACACTTATACCTAACGCGCCATCTATCCATCTGTTTAGTTTAACTAAACGTCTGCAAACAGTCTATCAAAACAAAATCTGGCATTACACATTTCTTGCAAATTATCTCAAGATCATTTTCTGAACTTATAAACGAATGAAACAATACAAACACAGCCAAGTACTTCGTAAGAACAATAATCATTATACTCCAAACTAATGTTGATGTATGTGTGGTGTTTTGTATTTTATGGCACTAAATAAACCATAAAGCGCCAGTAAATAAGACAACAACGACGACGACGATGATGGTGATAATTACGATTTATAAATATTAATAAACTACAGGTAAATCATTCTGATGTTCTCCAGTGCTACAAAGTCAATGCCTTGTCCAATATTTCCGTTTCGTTCTTGCTGGAAAGGATATTAATGCGCTGCCAAACGCAAACTGTTCAAGACGAATGGTCTATTCATTTTTTGCTAACAAACTTTCCCTGAAACCCACATTAAATCTATTCACAGTCTACTTTAGTAAGTTTAAAATCACAAAATATGACTTTGCAATAGAGCCGTAATCGGTGCCCGCATAGACCCACATATTATATATATACGGAGAAAAATCACTATCTCGAATTCGGATAACCCGAACTTCAAAATAACAGAGTTAAAAATCCAGTCCCTTCCTAAACTTGTAATACAAAGTGTTCTGCAATTCCCCACTCACATATCTATAAAGACATGCGGCAGCTGGATGCAGGTCGCAAGTCAACAGGAGCGTTCAGCATTACTTTCACCCAGCATTATGCTATCACATCAAGGTAGTTTCCAATTGGAAAAGTAGTAAAGTCAAGCAGGCAAAGCCACATGCAAGACGCAACCACCACCAAAACACCGATAGACAGCATGACACACACACACAACCACACACCCAAACGCACACGCACACACACACACGAAATGAACACAGAAAACACCAAAAGACACACAAGAACCAGGGACAAACGTTCCACAACATGAACAAACCACAAGCACAAAGACGCAATGCAAACAAAAGGAAGGGTGACAAAGAGAGTACCGCCTTGGCACGGTCAGCAGCAAAAACACCACTGGGGGTTTAAACCGGTTTACGGACGTCCTAACCTCACACTTCTCTCAAAGTCACCCTAGCTTTACAAATATTGTAAATAAAGGTATCCCCGCTGGACTTACCCACAACATAGACGACGGTGAACACAGGACAACATGTAAAACATAGCATAATAACTGTGACAATCCGTCAAATATGTACTCAATGACTTTGCTGAAGTCAGAGCACCTGCAGGTAAGCCGTTAAGGGCACGACAGGGAAAAAATAATACATGAGTCTGGTAAGCTCCTCCTGTATCCAAGTTTAAGAGTATACCATCATAGAGTACTACCCTCGGCCTAGTTTGATCCAGATGAGACGACGAGTAAATCCAGAGTCCAATCTGTTTGATACCAGGATCCATGCTTATAAAACCTTTAGTTGAGTCTGAGTTCGTTCTCAAGTTTTTGATTGGTCAGATTTGAGCCAAAGGCTCAAATCTGACCAATCAAAAACTTAAGAACTCAAACCTGACCAATCAAAAGCTTGAGACTCAGACTCAACTAAAAAGCTTTATAAGCATGGACCCTGGTTACCAGTTTCTTAAATGCTTGTGTCATGACGCTGGGTCAATAGTTTCTCAATTTTTTAATGGAATCGCAAGTATTCTGAATTCCATTATATTCCAATATTTTTGTGGTCCTGATAAAGACAAGTTTTGGAAATATTTGTTACGAAATACACAGGCTCAAATGGCAATATGGCCCTGTAAAACTCACCTTTCTGAAACCACTGTGATAAATAGAGCATTTGCTTAATATGAGCAAATGCTCTATTTATCACAATGGTTTCAGAACTGCGCAATTCTAAACTTTTCCTTTTTTGCAAATAATGCTCATTATCGGTAAATTTATTCAAAGAGGATGGGTGTAAAAAAGTATATGGGCGAAGAGGTTAAATAGCATTATTATTTAAGTATAACTAACGCAGCCTCTGGCCTGTACCCAAACGTTCTGTTTAATAGCAATTAGCAGTGTAAAGCATTGTCCTAAAGTGTCTTCAACTAGAAAAAAGAGCTGTAATTGCTCATAATGTTGTACTCTGTGTCAGTAACATTTATGATGAGAAAATGTGTCTACTCTTAACATAGCATAACATCCCGGATGTGAAATACCGTGTCGCAGGAGCGCCTTAAGGTTGCACTTATATTTGCCAATTATCTCATTTATATCCTTTAATGGGACAGTTATTGTAACTTCTATTGGAAAGAATGGTTACCTTTTTAAAATAAAACAAGTTTGAGTGGCAAGCAGTTAAGTGGTTAACCTTTTATATTACAAATAAGTCTTTGCAAACAAATTAGACATCGATCAGACGGCTCCTAGAAGAGCATTCTGACCAGGGTCTGCTCTGTATATTTATAATACAATATAGATCTGATTCTACAGATTATTCTAAGGCCAAAATATCCTGTATTAATATGTCATTATTCATGACGTCATATTATTTTCATAAATACTCACGGGATGATGTACTTCCCATTCGAATGGGGACTATGTGCGAATGCCATTATTGATTCCCTCTCTAATGATATTTTCATTGACCTTTATCTGTATATCTTTAAATTACGCCTTTCTAATGATATTTTCATTTGATTTTATCTTTATATCTTTAAATTACGCCTTTCTAATGATATTTTCATTTGCTTTTATCTTTATATCTTTAAATTACACTGTTCTAATGATATTTTCATTGGCCTTTACCTGAATATCTTTAAATTACGCCTTTCTAATGATATTTTCATTTGCTTTTATCTTTATATCTTTAAATTACGCCTTTCTAATGATATTTTCATTGGCATTTATCTTTATGTCTTTAAATCACGCCTTTCTAATGGTGTTTTCGTTGGCCTTTATCTGTATATCTTTAAATTACGCCTTTCTAATAATATTTTCATTGGACTTTATCTTTATATCTTTAAAGTATGCCTCTCTAAAGATATTTTCATTGGCCTTTATGTTTATGTCTTTAAATTATGCCTTTCTAATGATATGTTCATTGGCCTTTATCTTTATATCTTTAAATTACTGCTATTCCACTACTGGTGTTTGACAAAATTACCGTATAATAGGTAATTTTACTGCTGTAAAAGTTTACGGATTTGGGTTAAAAACACATGATTTGATTTTATATGACTTTTATTTTTACAAATCCATGAAGACACGTAAAAAAATAGCTCATCAAAAGTTTACATCATTAAAAATTCACAACAAATAGTTTGGTTTCAACTGTATGTCGCAGTTTTACAAGTCTTCACACCTACCACGGTAACCGATACAGCAAACACATGTACCGGCTAGCGCCCTGGGTATCAAACAGCATAATTAACGTACTTAACCATGTTATACTACATGTACATATTTGTCCCAATGTTTGTTATGGTCCAGTGTTCTGCCAACGACGACCACTGCCGCAGAAATGAAGTTGGTAAATAAATACGTTATCACCATCATTATCATCACCATCATCGTCGTCGCCATAAAGAGGTATTATATGACCTAGTCAGTGCACACTTATACGTTATGCACACATCTGTCCATCTGTTTAGAGTTTAACTGAACATCTGCAAATATTATATCAAAACAAAATCTGGCATTACACATATTCTTGCAAATGATCTCAAGATCATTTTCTGAACTTATAAACGAAAGAAACAATACAAACATAGCCAAGAATACAAACACAGTAAGAATAATAATCATTCTACTCCAAACTAATGTTGATGTATTTGTTGTGTTTTGTGTTTTATAGCACTAAATAAACAATAAAGCACCAATTAACCCATTTGTTCCCACGATCCAATACATGGGACGTAGGCAAACAGTGTAGACTCTGATCAGACGCCACATAATGCACACTGTTTGCTGATGAAAATTGAGACCAGGTACCCCTTAGATAAAAAATAGACTAATCCAATATATAAGCATGGAAGAAGCCACTGGGAGCAAACGGGTTAATGATAACACGACGACGACAAAGGTGATAATTATGATTTTCAAAAATTAAAAATAATGATTACAAGTAAATGATTATGCTATTCTCAAGTGCTACAGAGTCAATGCTATGTCCCGTATTTCCGTTTCCTTCTTGCTAGAGAGGATATTAATGCGTTGCCAAAAGCAAACTAGCAGACCCATGCATGTTGTGTTCAAGACGAATGGTCTATTTATTTTTGCTAACATACTTTACCTGAAGCCCACATTAAATCTATTCACAGTCTACTTTAGTAAGTTTAAAATCACAAAATATGACTTTTGTAATTGAGCCGTAATCGGTGCCCGCATAGACCCACATACTATATATACAGAGGAAATTCACTATCTCGGGTAACTCAAACTTCGATATAACCCGAGTTAAGAATCCATTCCTTTCCAAACCTTGTAATACAGACTTGTTCTGAAATTTGCCAAGATATGCGACAGCTTGATGCAGGTGGCAGTAGGAGCTCAGCATAACTTTCGACCTGCATTAAGCTATCACGTCAATAAGGTTTCCAAGTATGATCCAGATGAGACACCGAGTAACTCGGCACTTCATCAGAGTCGAAGCTGCTTGACACCTGGTCACCAGTTTCTCAAAAGCTTGTGTCATGACGTAATAGTTCCTCAATTTCTTTATCGAATCGGAAGTATTCAGAATTGCACACTATTATAATTGTGAGTAGACATAATTATGTTCAGCGGGCAAAGGGTTAACACATACCTGAGACAAACTATCATTTACAGTAAAACCGCTCTAAATGGGGCGTTCAAGTTAATATAAATATCAGTCTTGGAGACGGGTGGCAGTTTAATGCAGGGTGAAAGTAATGCAGAAAGCTCCGAAAGGAGCTTTCTGCATGGCGTTCACCCTGCATTAAGCTGCCACCTGCCTAAAAGTATCTAAATTCTTCTGTACTAGAATTCTGGTTTGGATGGGGTTTACTGTAAAACTGTTCCTGTTTTACTTCGCATGCCAAATTGTGTCCCTGTGAAATTACTTTAATTAACCAGACTGGAGACCGGAGGATGGGACCCTTTTAGCAACTGATAATTACCAATGGGAAGTACTTTTACCGAAATAAATATATTATACTGAGTACAAAGACGTTCAAAGGCATCTCTATGGAGTAAAGAGTTCCAGTAATTGGGCTGATCAGTGACAACCCATCTGGCAAATGCGTAGTCATAAGAGTACTTAGATGTGATCTGTACGGTCAGTACAATAGCTTCATTTTCTAACTAAATGTTTAAAAAAAATAACAGTAAGATCCACTCCCCCATATCTTTTGATGCGCCTTTAAATGTCATGTTATGAAACCATTGTGATAAATAAAGTATTTGCTCCATAGAATGAAATGCTCTATTTATTACAAAGGTTTCAGAACTACGCATCTCTAAAAATCCCATTTTTGTAAATAATGCCCCTTGTCAGTAGACTTATTCAAAGAGGTTAGGTCTAAAACTAGTCTATGGAGTATGGGTTAAATACGATTAATACTTAATAAATATAAATTACGCAACCCCTGACCTGTACCCAAACGGTTTGTTCATTAGCAATTAGCAACGTAGAGAATTTCTAACGTGTTTTCAACTATAAACAAGATGTGTTTGTGAAACACTATGCCCCCTAATATATTTGACCTCTGACCTTGAAGGATGACCTTGACCTTGACATGTCACCCCTCAAAATGTGCGGCTTTATGAGATACATATGCATGCCAAATATCAAGTCTCTATCTGTACTGGCTCAAAAGTTAAGACCAATGTTGAGGTTGCGTTAAAGTTACAGACAAAGAAACAGACAATTTGACCTTTGACCCTGAAGGATGCCCTTGACTTTGACATGTCACCCTTCAAAATGTGCAGCCTCATGAGATACACAAGCATGCCAAATATCAAGTCTCTATCTGTACTGGTCCAAAAGTTATGGCCAATGTTAAAGTCGGTGATTTGACCCATATATTTGACCTCTGACCTTGAAGGATGACCTTGACCTTGACATGTCACCCCTAAAATGTGCGGCTTTATGAGATACATATGCATGCCAAATATCAAATATCTATCTGTACTGGCTGAAAAGTTATGACCAATGTTAAAGTTGCTGACAAACAAACAGACAAACAGACAGGGCAAAAACAATATGCCCCCTGACTATCGTCAATGGGGACATAAAAAGAGTGTTGTAGTTGCTTTCAATAACTCCGTGCAAGTAACATTTATAATGAGAAAAGGTGTTATTGATTGCCACAAACAGATACGAGTATGTTTTCAATATATGATCTTATATCAAGTGGCTTTAATATAAACACATTACATGAAGCATTCATTTGTATATATGCACGCTCGTAAACTTTAAAACATAGACAAGTTAATTGCACACTGGCCATCGTTAGCCGATATAGTCACCAGGTGAAGAAGGACTTGCTACTTGCCATTTCAAAACAATTCCATTGTTTCGTGAGATTTGCATATCGTAATTCATTTGAAATAAATGAAAGGATCTACAGAATTGGAGAATCGGACAGACGTGCCTTTACTCCATTAACCATTTAATCCATGAAAACGCTTTTCAACTTTTTGCAAACAGAGTAGACCCAGACCAGTGTCTGTCCTGTTTGCTTATTGAATAATGTAGATCTAGTTTATAGTTTCTATATTGGCAAACATTAATATTTCTGATGTCATCATTTCTTTCATGAATATTTATGGAGGAAAGGGGTTAACCCAATCCATGTATTATATATAGTCAAACAAGATTCCCCTGACGTTGACCTTTATGCAAGACTAAATTAAAGTGAGATGGCGTAGTAAATATATTTCCAATAGGCGTTTTAATTGTTAGGCAATTTTTGCGAAATACATGGTAATGAACACTGATACGATAGATAAATGAAATGCAAATTAAATGTTATTGAACTATTAAACCAAACGTATTAACTATATTTCTGGCCGTTCGGAGCCATTAGTATTGATGTTATAAGTAATGAAAATCGAATACCAAATAAAGCCGGTGCTAGGGGGCTTTAGTAGTGTTGCACTTTTAATAACTGCTCATGAACAAACTCAATAAAACAGAGTCTGCAATTTTCTCTTTTTCTATTGCTACTTTTGCCCCTTCTATCAGAATTTCTGATCAGATTAACCCATTCCCTCATATTGACGCCTTTTGACGCCTCTGCAAAAGTCACCTGAAGAAAACATTGCGATAAATAGAGCATTTGTTCCTATAGGAGCAAATGCTCTATTTATCACAATGGTTTCAAACTAAACAATTCTATTTTTTTTCTCTAATAATGTTTCCTTTTCGGTAGATTTATTCAAAGAGATTAGATCTAAAAATAGACTATGAGGTAGTGGGTTAACCATTGTACTCCTACGATCCCATATATTTGACATGGGCAAACAGTGTAGACTCGAATTAGAGGGATGGTTTCTAAAATCCAGTTTGGACGAGCAAATGGGCTTATCTGAGCTTTGTAAATCTTATTGATATCTCAATATAGTTAAACCTATCAGTTGCATCTTTACCTATAACGTTTTGGGCAATGTTGTTTTCAAAGGTGACTATGTTTACTTTGGGTATGTTTGCACTTTGTGCTTGTATTAAAGTAATTTTGAAACACATATTGTATTAACGAAAGTTTGAAACTTTAAAACTTATAATGTCAAGCAAATAGGGGAAAAACTCACTGTGTCGCGCTTTTAATATCAAGAAAACTTCTAGCTTACCTACAGCGCATTGTTTCACACAAAATTCAATGTCTTCAAATAGAAACAATGTTCGGTGCCAATCATTACTTTGCTATTCAAATCATCAAACAATCTTTTTCCAATACAGATTTCATTCTTGGAACAGACTTGAATGAGACCTCTAGTCACTTTATCTGTTGTGAATCACTATTGAAACCCGACTGCTTTGCCTCATGTTTGTGTCATCCGCGGTGATTGATACGATATTTCGTATAGTTATGCTTACCGCATGCTTCATCGTAGGCACCATCAACAACAGCACAGTTTTCCATCCCATACTGAATAAAATAATATCTTCCCGATATCTGATCTGCTGATTTTCTCTGTCGTCCGATTTGTAAAGTCATTTGAGAAAGTATTGTCACCATGCTGAAGGGAAATTTTGTAGCTATCGAATTAATTTGTGTGGACTAAATTTCAAAATGTTTATATTTTGAAGTCAAAGTATAAACGTTTTAATGCTATTTTGGGCATCTTCCTTTGTTTTTGGATTGATTGAAAACAGTACACAAATTGCCACGCCCTCCTAATAAGCAATATTTCGGTTGGTACACGAGTTCTCACTTCGGAGATGTCATTAAAATCTTTAAATCAATTTTTTAACATTTTGACACGGTGTGTGCAAATCCTCGTATGCCAACACGGACAAATCATGTAGTTTCTGGAGAGTAAAGAATAGTTTTCAGTTTTTGCGGTCTGATGAGACCTTCAAAACTTACCTAACCACAATAATGACGAGTAGACGGTAAACATATATTGTACCTTTTGTTCTGGTAGCACGATCTTGCTAGAATGTGCAAACAACTTGTACATTTGCTATTTTTCGTCGTGGTGCTGTTCGGGCGGCTGTGTGTTTTGTATGCGGTGTTTCCTGCGTGACTCATACATGTACTTTTGGATAAAGAAGGCACAACGAGTAACTTGATATCTCATCACGATCCAAGCTGTTTGACAAATGGGTTATATATTTTCAAAAGTATTAAGTAGAACCGGTCCTAAGCGGCTATTCATTTATTGAACATATGAGTCTTAAAACGCACATGGCTTGCTTAATGAATGGCAAAAGTCATGCAGAAAACTCCTATAGGATCCATAATTAGACGTCTTTTTCATGACCGCTTGATGTATTCTCCAAATTGACGCCTTTTGAAGCATCTGTAAAATTCACTTTTTGAAACCATTTTGATAAATAGAGCATTTGCTCCTTAGGAGCAAATGCTCTATTTATCATAATGTTTTCAATACTATTAAGTTCTAAAAGTTACCATTTTCTAGAAATTGCTGCTTTTTGGTAGATTTATTCAAAGAGGTTGGATCTAAAAATAGCCTATAAGGGAATGGGTTAAGACTGGTTCTAATGTAGTTAAAAGCTAAACAGATCAGGATTTTAACAGACACTTTTGTTCAGCAGAAAACCTCATATTAACCCATTCCCTCGTAGGCTATTTTTAGATCCAACCACTTTGAATAAATCTACCGAAAAGGAGCATTAACTAGAGAAAAGAAAAAAATAGAATTTTGAAGTATGAAACCATTGGGATAAATAGAGCATTTGTTCCCATAGGAGCAAATGCTTTATTTATCACAATGGTTTCAACAGGTGACTTTTACAGGGGCGTGGAAAGGTGTATTTATGGAGGAAAGGGTTAAAACTAAAATGAAAATGTAGACGTTTATACAACAGAGAGTTTGATAGTCGATTATGAAGACTTAAATTTTTAAACGTATCATCCACAGAACAGAACATACATTGTATTTGGTCATAGTTTATACAAAACATAGGCATATATGTTGTAACATGTGAGCAATACATTTAGATATTTTAACAAGCAAACCGTAGTTGAACCATAGGTTTTTCAGCGGAGCAATGTCAAACCATGAGGGGAAATAGTGAAGAATAATTACTATCCTACCATACCTACCTACCTACCCTTGCAACGTGTTAGTATCTGTGTAGTTCAATTTGCTGAATTCCTACCGCCCAAATTGAATGACAAAGCATACATGCCTGTACAATCATACCATCACCGATAAAATCTAATGGCCAAATAGTATCAAACTAATTTAACGTTGCTGTCACATATAATTCTCTACTTAATATTTTTCCCGCTATGAAAACATACCGTACGCTAAATTTTGAATCTAATACAATTGTACTACTTCCGATTCGAATAGGCTATAGACCGAATGTCAATCGACTTTGGTCTTGATGAGACAGCGAGTAACTCGGTGTCTAATCTGCATCCAAACTGTTTTGCAAATCGCGGCTAGCGGGTTAAGGGTTAATTCAGGACAACATATCAAATTAGACGTAGGTGTAATTGATTTACTCATACTAATTATGCCTGTTAGAGTATGTCAAGATTACACCATTCATTAATCATTATTGTAAGGTTCCATCGACCATACTGCACCTATTATGAGAAGGGAGCAATGCGGTATATCGAACTCGATCAACAAATGATGATTTCTGAAAATGTTGTCAACGGAATCCTGTTCGGACCAAGTTAATATATACAAGTATATATATATATATATATATATATATATATATATATATATATATATATATATATATATATATATATATATACATGCGAAATATAAGCAACGTGCGATCATCGCCTGTTGCCTTGCCCAGTAGAAAAATTATACTAGCGAAATTTAATCTTTTAAATTTTGAAAACAGTAAATCCTCTCTATAACGGCCACTAAATTACATCAAGTAGTTTTTGTTAAAGGCAGGTGATTGATTAAAGTACGATGAAAGTAAAACAAAACGCTTCTATGCTTTAAGCAACCACCTGTCCTAAATACCAACTAATTAACACAAATTAGTGGCCGTTATAGAGAGGTTTCACTGTACTATACAATTGAAATTGTCCTACGAGCTCAATCATGTATTAAATATAGGAAGCAGGTTGTTGCTTTATGTAGGACAAAAGTAATACAGAAAGCTTCTTGTAGGAGCTTTCTGTATTACATTCGACCTGCATTAAGCAACAACCTGCCTTACAAACCCATAATTAGACTTTTTTATGACCGCCTTAGACATGTTCTACTGTATGTGTTTTCGCGAAGATAAAAAATGACACCAATCAGAGAACAGAACAGAACAGAACATATTTTTATTCAGACTTGTACATAGTACATCGTCTATTATACATGTATTTTTTAACAATGTCAACGTGAGTTATATACATATAAACTACATAGTATGTAATGTAGAAGGTGTTTGTCGGAGGAAAACAGGTAAACCAAGTGGGGTGATGGGGGGATAAGAAGAGGAAATTGCACATACGAAAATGACATTTCTGGTGATTTGGGAATGTAGAACAAGACTTTTTGATTTGAAACTAGTGACATCAGGTATCTTGATTAAATTTTATCAATTAAATATAGCTGTGTGATTTTAAAATCAAACAATTATATTTGAGATGATAGAATTTCTTAACACTAGGGCTTCTTTAATAAACAAGGATAGTTTTAACAATATGTCTCGATCACTGCTTTGTAGAATTTCTATGTATTTGTAAACTGAAGGTCTACCATTAATAAATTTCTTTAAGTATTCACAGTGTGTCGACCCATTTTTGAAGAAATTATTTGAATATTGTTATAATTATATATTTTTCTCATATTCAGCTTTACGTTGATGTGTGTTAGCAGAGTGTAAGCAAAATTCATACCATATGAAAATAATGGTATTACTAGACAATATGAACTATTTAGTCATCACTCAGTGGGCATCAGCTGTTCACTGTAAAAGGCCGTACGTCAGAATGCAATTAAACACTGACAGCGACGTTTAACCTGACACTGCTGGGTCAGTTTGAAATGACTTCAATCTTTGTATCGAAAAGATAGCCTAAGCGCTAAACACTGTGACGTCTTAGAGACAAGGGAAACATACACATGTCACTGGAAGTGTTATATTTAGTCCAGACTTGTTTGTGAAATATTTGTTTAAACTATTATCTTGTGTTATTCGTAAGGTAGTTCTGATAGATTGCATCTGTTTCTCCAAGCCAATAACTTGCCTGTTGATGTCACGTTTATCATTCCCCGAAACTGTACAAATATGAGAAGACTTACCAACTCTCCTTGGAACTACATATTTCCTTGTTTCTATTTCTGGTACTAACTCTCATGTTTTATTAAGCCTTTATTTCGAGTATATTCTTGTAAGAAATATTGACTTTATGAATAGTACAGTTGAACTTCGATATCTCGAACTCGGATAACTCGAACTTCAGTATAACTCGAAGTAGACTTTCGGTTCTTCAAAAATCTACAATACAGAATTATTCTAAAATATATCACTAAGCATATCAAGGAACACATGTGACAGCTTAATGGGGATCGAAAGTAATGATGAAAGCTCATGCATGAGCTTTCAGCATTACTTTAGACTTGCATTAAGCTGTGAATGTGAGAACGTGTTCAAACTAGAAATCGGATGACTTGAACCTTTGTTATCTCGAAGTATATTGTATTTTCTCTTGAAGTTCGAAATATCGAAGTTAAGCTGTAATTAACTTTTAAGAATATGTAAGAAACTGTAAAATAATACATGTTTAAAGCTTTTGTCCATTTTTAGTTCGAATCAATCAATATCAAAAGATATACACAGACATTTATCACGAAGATATTCACACTGACAGAGTGATGATCATTGCCAGAACAATATCCCTCTCCATTAGGCGCGCTGGGTGGTGAGTTGATTTTTATAATTGATAATTGGCTTAAATTGTATGGTTGTCAACCCTTTTACAGTTGGCAATCACGCTGCCCTCTTTGCATGTACGCCGACAAAAAAGGTTTAGTACATAATTAAGACGACCTCTTAAATTCGAAAACGGAAGGAGAACGTCGGATCTTTGTATCTCCTTTTTGTCGTACCCTTTATTACTTTTGTACAGTTACTCTGCAGCTCAGTCATTGATGAGTACACTAGCGAAAGGTGGATAAAGTTTGTTCCACTTAAATATATGTTCGTTTTACATGCAATTTACCACTGTATTTGCCATCGCGGTTGTAGCTTGGTCGGAGAGGGGATACTTTTATTTACACTGTTTGTCTTTTAGGGTGGGGATGGAATAAGAGTGAGGCTGGGCGCCCCTAAACCGATTTAAACCTCAAGTGACTATTGTCACCGACCGTTTCAAAGCGGTACTTCCCTCTCCTCCTATTTTTGTTTATTTTGTCTTTGTGCGTCTCTTTGTGCTTTGGTAGTTATGTTTTTCTTGTTGTGGTGCTGTTCGGGCGGCTGTTTGTTTTGTATGTGGTGTTTCCTGCATAACTCATATTTATACTTTTTGAAGACAAAGGTTGCATTATCTCCTATCTACAGCGTAATTCGATTGGTTGTGATTCCTAGACAGACTTACTTCCGTGTCCAGTTAGCGGGGCGAAAGGTGGTTACATTACTTCTTGTCTCCAAGCAGTTCCAATCTTTTGCCGTTTTTTCGTTGCTGGCCAACGTAAGTCACGATACACTTAAACTAATTAATCACCGGCAAGAAGTCAAACTGCTGTAAAATCCTTTTTAAGACATCATCATCGGGATCCAAACTGTCTGACACACGGTTAATAGTTTTTCAAAAGTTGTATCGAATCGGAAGAAGTCAAAATGAACTAGATCCAAATTTGGAAAGACATTATTTTTTATAGCAGGCACTTGTTAAAAGGTCGCCGTGAAGAGGGCTTACTGTATTGTCAGTATCTAGCATTCATAGAAGAAACAGTCCGCCCCTTTGTCGCCAAAACCGCTTATTACTGTTAACTTTATTGGCATGGTCATGTGGTTCGACACTTTGTAAACGTATTTCTAGGCAAGCTTTAACTCTTTCCCTGTACAATATTCATTTAAAAATACTGACATCATGACTATTAATTAGCTAAATGTTTATATGGTAAACCTTTAAAGGAAGGGTTTGCTCTGACAAAAAACGGTCGAATCAGATCTATACCATGTCAAAAGCAAACAGATTAGGCCTTGATCTAATCTGGGTCTACTCTGTTTGAAGATGCGTGAAAAGGAAATAGTTAATAGTGTGCTCTTGAAATGTCCTCTGAATCATTTTGTAAAGTTAAGTTTTCATGTCTTTCTTAACCTTTAACCCTTTCGGACCTAAATTTCTAATTGTCGTCTGTAATCAAATTTTGTTAAATCATTCGGTAAAATAAGGAAATAAGATAAATAAGTGCAAATTTCAAAGGAATAAAGCACAGATACAGATATAGAGTTTGAGACAAAATGTGAAGTCCCTGATCAGACGACGCCTTTTCAAGGTGGCGTCTGATCTGGGACTGCACTATTTGTCGTGGTGCATTTTTGCGACATTGGCGGTGAAAGGGTTAAACCGATGAGCAACTTCAGCAGAAAATGCTGTCTAATTGCTACCACAATTGCATGTACATTTTTATCATGTTTTTTGAAAAACTGATTAGAGTGTCAAAGAATTTGGATCTTGGTATCAGACATCCAATGATTCTTTATATCATATGTGTCTAAAGAGTTTGCAAATGATATCATAATTCGTTCACAGAATGTTAAAGCAAAAGGTTAATCATTGATACATTTAATAAATAGTTTGACCTTGATGAGATTCCGCTTTATTCAGTGTCTGATTAGAATCCGAACGTGTAGTAAATATCAGTCCAATCACAACTAGTATTCTAAAGGAGTATCTTCAGTACATGTAGCCGAATGGCCATGCCCATGAACAAGAGCGGTATCATATGACTAAAGGAATGGTATAGTGGGATATTTCTCACACCACTTGCCAATTAGCTTTCGTGAAAAGTTTCCAGTTAATATCTCACACAATTATTTAATAAGTGGAAATTGGAATCCTCTCAAGAAAACCTGATAAATAATCAAATGACCTGTTAGTTTCATATACTTCCACCACATACTATAAATAACGCGAAACTTTTCTCGTAAACTTTCTTGTTAACTTATCTATATAAGTCTATATAAATATATTGTTCTATGTCATTGCCCTATCGCAGTCATCCGAATACAATTTTCTATTTTTCAGGTAATTAGTAACATGAAACTTTTCTAATTAATTTACAATTACATGTATCTGTTTTCGTGATAAAAATCTAGTTCTATTTAACCCTTCGCTTGCTATTCACGTCAATATACCTACCAGTAAATAGTGAAGATCCAGATGAGAAGCTGTCTCATCAGGGTCTGCACTATTTACAAGTTGATTGTGCAACCAGTGCACTCCACAGCAGTGATTACACAGCGAAATACGTGTACACAGTGAAGATATATGTAATTATACAACAGGGCATGGGTAAAGAAGGTAAAATTCAGCAAGAGAAGGGTTAAGATAAATTTATTAAACGATGGCAGTTTAAAGCAGTAGCATGGCAACATTTATGTTAAGGTATTGATCTGGTTATCGTGAAACGTTTCCATGTTCTACTTTTCAGATAATTATCTGAAAAATAACGAGAAAGTCATAAAAACCAGTTTGGTTAAGTGGTGTCAGAAATATACCACCATAAAAAACAACAACAAATGTCATTCATTTAATTATGTTCATCCTCTTCTACGATTTATAGAATCAATATCACACGCTTGTTTGGAGAGCTGACACATCATTACTAAACGTTCTTCAGCTCCGATACACTTCTTGGGCTTCAAAAGACCTTTGTGAACTTTCGAAATTATAAACCCATAAATATGCCAAATAGTTTAGTTTAAACATATTTTATTACTCATATTTTCACAGTTGAACAGTATATGCCTTTTTCAAATGACCACAATTAGATATACAAGTAAATGGGTTGGACCACAAGTTCTGGCAACATTAGAAAAGGTCCTCCCCATTGCCAAATATATCATGTTATTATATAGAAAGCCAAATTAACCTTTACCTTGTTGTAAAAAAAAGTTTCTGACAAAATTTGGATCTGTTGCATTTATGACTACTTCCGATTCAATCAAATGTCTGAGAATAAAAACTTCAAGCATTGATTTTGTTAAAGGCGGGGGTTTCAATACCCGAGGTTGGTCTGTTCCCAGTCGGAAACGCGCTTTACCGGCTTTAACGAAACCCATACTTGATTATTTTTCTCGCTTAAATACACCCTTAACACATGTAAATTAACGGATTTTGTGAAATACTACTTTCCATTGCGTAATACGACTTCCGTGTCTAATAGCAACAAACTTCAGCATAAAAGCGGGACACCAAATGACGTCATTTGTTATGACATTACCATAAACCTCACGTTTTGGCGTAAAATATAAATGGCTGAAGGACTGCAAAACAATGTCTTCGGTTAATTGAATAGGCTTTTAAAATGTTAATATGATAAATAGAATATTATATTCGTGCTAATTTCTTCTATAAATTTTAATTTATGAAGTCGTTGACTATAGAAATGTTGGTATGATTCTATAAGAGTTACTTCCTTTGTATTAATTTCGCCTAATCGTGCGTATGAATACACTAGACAAGGGATGTTCCAGATAAGGATTTCTAGTACTCCTATTTTTAGTAACTCGGCTTATCTAGTATGTCTGAGAAGCGAGAAACTATCTACCGAGTGTCAAGCAGCTTGGTTCCTCACGAGACGTGTGAGTGTGTGTGTATTATCTGCACCCAAACTGCATCCAAACGGGAGAAGTGTTGAAACATAATTGAATATATTAATACTGACTATATTCCTACACACATATATACAATGTTTAGGCAGTGAAAGTACTGCTCAGTGTTCAGTGTGCTGAGTAAAGTTTTGTCTGTTGAAAACGTGGTCGTTTGTCCGTTGCAAACGGCTCCGCGGCTCGTGAGAATACCACGGCCAAACAACCACTCATGTGATACAACCCTTCATATCGTCACTTCGCGTAATATTCCCTATTGATGTACATTATATAAACAATACCTTTGGTCGAACTGTATACTTGTGATGGCGGAAAAGGGTTAGGTTTGATGAGATATTATGGCAAATGCACATCATTTTCAGGACAAAAACACTGTCGAAGACACCAAAGCTACATACATACCTCTTATGCACATAGCTACACTAAACACAATGTTGTTTCTTGGTTCTTAGAAAAACTAGCAGTGACTACAGTTGGTTTTACCCTTTAACTGTTTAATATTCACGAAAGAAATAATAATGGCATTGATATTAATTAGATTAATATTTCTGTTTGCATATATACACATGACGGTTTAACTCAGGCAGAAAACTGTAGAATCAGATCTATATTATGCCATACTCCGGATTAGACGCCTCCTGAAAAGGAAAGGGTTTACCTTTACCCAATAGCCTGTTTCTAGTTTTGAAGACATATGACCACTTAAAGCAGGTTGAAAGTAAAGCAGAATGCGCCTTAAGGCGCATTCTGCTTTACTTTCAGCCTGCTTTAAGCTACCACCTACTAGGATATAGAAAATATTTATTATGCAATATGTTCATGACTGTATGAATTTGAACTATTTTCTTCAGCGGAGGAATAAATCAAACACGCTGAAAGCCGCTTCTATCAGGTAAAGGGTTAATGTATTAAAACAAACAATTATGTCCGTACCATTATATCATCAAGTTTCGACATTCGAAAGAGATCCGCATGTGTTATGGCATGCTGGTCGGGATATTTGTAACATAGATATGGTCCTTTTTCAACACCTTACGTTTTTTGCAGCAACAATTGGCAGGATCTTCATGAAACTTAAAAGCTTTATGAATAAATAGATATGGCTGTATCGATATGGTATTACGGTCAGGTGACCTTTTTACTGATTCATTAATCATTATCCATGGTTATTCAACAACTGACATTTCTGGAATTGTCCATCTTGACCACGCTAGTTCTTATAAACTACCGACAGAAATTCGACGAAACTTTGTGAGAAGCTTCATCATACATAGGTGACGTGTACACTGCTGCTATGTTCATAGCATAGCAATAACGGTCCAGAGATACAGATAAAGGTACGTACCATAATACCAAAAACTTCAAATCTACACCAAACCCTATACTGTGACCACTCTTTAGAATCGTCTCGAAGAGATGATTCTAAAGAGTGGTCACAGTGTAGGGTTTGGTGGAGAAATAAAGGAGATATTTTATTTAAATGTTAAAATTAACGCATCTTATCTGAACCTCTGTATAATAACTCTTTGATTATTTAACAACTAATACTCACTCGTGTCCTCAGTGCTCTGACTGGATTTCATCGGAAGCTTCAAAATATACCTGGTTATAATAGCGATTTATTCCGCTGTAAACATGACTGCTGTAATTCTGATCTAGTGCAAGTTTTGCCTGGATCCGATGCGATTAAGATTTTGAGAAACTACTGACCGAGTGTCAAACAGCTTGGATCCTGGTGATACGTCAAGTACAAATATGAGTCATGCAGGAAACACCACATACAGCCGCCCGAACAGCAACACAAGAAAACAGCAAATGTAAATAATATATTGGAACGGTCAGTGACAAAAGTCCCTGGGGGTTTAAACCGGTTTAGGGTCATCCAACCTCACACTTATTCCATCCCCAACCCTAAAAGACAAACAGTGTAAATAAACGTATCAGTTTCATTTCTCGACGTCTCATCTGAGTCCAATGTATTTTCAAGTCGAGTCAGATCGCAGTATGCGGGATTAGGATAATGGTTAAGGAGTTCATTCATTCCTTTAACTGTTAACTCCATGAATATTCATGCCAGAAATAATGACATTATGAATATTAATTGGATTAATTTAGTATAATTGCAAAGGGGCACATGCACTTGTGGTCATAGTAGAAAGTGTTGATCCTGATCTATATAATGTAAGCAAACATAGCAGACCCTGATCAGACGGCTCCTATATGAGCCGTCTGATCTGGGTCTACTCTGCAAATGCGTGAAAACACGTTTATATGAAGCAAAGGGCTATAGACACTATTGCTGTTAAATTGCCAAATATATAATACTGAGCTTGTCAATTCATCCAAGGTCCAACTCATTGCAAACGTAGTCTTCTTCCAGATCACATGTTTTAAGACTTTTCTGTTCTGTAATAATAAAACAATAAAGTACCTTACACTATGACAAATATCATTTTCACAACGATCCACTAATAATGACAAATAGTATACTATATACTCTGACGAGAAATGACTCAAATTCAATTACAACTCTAGTTTCGTTTAAAGTTTTGGCCAAAAAGGATATTCGGCAAAGTTTTGGCTAAAAGTGTCTTCGGCAAGCGACTGATATAGCTTCCTACAACAGCGGAACTGCGGTTATGTTTTTCAACAGTTTGGATCCATCAAGATCTAAACTGCTTGAAACTTTACTTATGTTTTGGGAAGAAATTGACGGAAATCAACTCTGAAACTTGAGGCCGAAAATTACTTGACTTCGAAAGAGTTAAAATTCTGAACAAGATAACTCATGTTAGGTTCTCAGTATCATAGAAAATGTCACATGAATAAAAACAATAATCAGACATAAAGAGTGATGCAAGTTATGTTCCTTGTTAATGTAATGTATTGTTGTATTCAAACGAGATGTGCCTGGTTCGGAAAGCCATGCATGAAACGATGCTGAAAATAACAACGTTTATTTCAAACCATGAAATTATGAAACTAGTTTGGTAACACTGAATGGGTGCAGATGCCAAACAGCTAATTACCATACTGCAAAGAACTTCGAACATTAACCCTTACACTGCAGTGAAAAAATAATGTTGTTGTTTTTTAAATTTGGATTTGGTGCAATTTGACTACTTCCGATTCGATCAAGCTTTTGAGAAAATATTGACAGAGTGACACACAGCTGGATCCAATCTGTTTGCGAAACCCAAACAAAGTCGCCATTAGAGGGAGAGCAGTTAACTATTCTCCGTCAGTAAACATTGCCGTTTTCCTAAATATTCAAAGATATAGTACAGGTATGCCACACGCTACGGATTAGACGATATAACAATCTGCGTCTTATCTGGATGTAAACGGTTTGCAAGCATGCATGTTTTATTCGTACACTGGCATGTTTAATTTTTGCCATCGCGCCTGTTGTAGATCAGTCGGAGAGGGGTACGCTTATTTACACTGTTTGTCTTTTAGGGCGGGAATGGAATAAGTGTGAGGTTGTGCGCCCCTAAACCGGTTTAACCCCCAGTTACTTTTGTCACTGACCGTTCCAAGGCGGTACGTCCATCTTCCTCCTATTGTATGTTCGTTTTATCTTTGTGCGTCTCTGTATGTTTTTGATAGCTATGTACATTTGCTGTGTTTTCTAGTGTTGCTGTTCGGGCGGCTGTTAGTTATGTAAGTGGTGTTTCCTGCATGACTCAAATTTGTACTTTTAATCTTTACCCTGTCGATCGCCACCTCGCTGACATTTCTTTTCGATAGTTATGTACATTTGCTGTATTTTCTTGATTGTGTTGCTGTTCGAGCGGCTGTTTGTTCTATATGTGGTGTTTCCTGCATGACTCATATTTGTACTTTAAATGCGACCTATCTGATATTTGCAAACACCTTTGGTCCAGATTAGATGACAATTGTCTCGTCAGAGCCTCAGCTATTTAACATTCGGACTATATATTTTTAGTCTTATACACGAGTCAGAACTAATTCAACATTTTGTAGCAGACCAGTCTTTGATCAGGCTTCATTTGTTTAACCCTTTCCCTGTTGTATGTTTATTTCAAATTCAAATACCCACTTAAAAGTCATGGAGAAAATAGTTATAATGAAATACGGAAGGTGGAACATTGTAGCCATTTTAGAAAGTAAAGAAACATATCCATCAAATTCCATTAGCAAACAGAGCAGGCCCTGATCAGACAGCTCCTATAGGGGCCGTCTGATCTGGGTCTCCTCTGTTTGCAGATGCGTGAAAACGAGTTTATATGAGGGAAATGGTTAAACAGCATAAGGGTTGCCATAAATTAACATTTTCATTTAAACAATCCATTTCAATAATGAGCAGACATTAAAAACGGACTTCAAATGGCAAACGGCAAACTAGTAATGTTTGCAACATTAATGAACCAATTTGCAGTAGAACTTGTCATAGGCGGTCATTCAATTATTTTATGTTCAATAATTGAACATAAAAGTCGTAAAAGTAGGCGATTGCTTAATGCAGAAAACTCCTATAGGAGCTACCTCCAGCCTTACAGACCCATAATTAGACCTCTTTTTGATGGCCGCTTTTGAGACAGGTTCAGCAGTTTATGTGCAGTAAAACATCTCTATAACGGCCACTAAATTGTGTTAAGTTGGTATTTAGGGCAGGTGGCTGCTTAAAGCAAGGCGAAAGTAAAAAAGAACGCTCCTATAGGAGCGTTCTGTTTTACTTTCACTTTGCTTAAAGCTCCTATAGGAGCGTTCTGTTTTAGTTTCACCTTGCTTTAAGCAGCCACCTGCCTTTAATACAAAATATTTTATGTAATTTAGTGGCCGCTATAGAGAGGTTTTACTGTAAAATAAAATAATCAAAATGACGAATCTATAGTGGTGCGGGTAAATCAGTTAAAGTTTTATCTGTAGAATACTCATGTAACATATAATGACAATATATCATTAATTCATAAGCAAACAATGGCTTTTTGCATTTACTAGAAAAAAGGAACATTCCAGAAGTGTGTAGTTTAGAAACCATTGAGATAAATAGAGCATTTGCTCCTATGGAGCAAATGCTCTATTTATCACAATGGTTTCAAAAAAGTGACTTTTACAAAGGCGTATGGAGGAAGCGGTCAAAATCCTCTAGCACGTTTACACCTTTCAGACTGAGTGAACTCTATAGTTTAACACTGATGGGCTATCCTACTCTGAAAATTCAGCGTTGAAAGGGTTAGTTGCTGCCTGCTTGTAATGTATTTTAAAACACAGCCTATACTTTCCCAGGATATGGATGAAGCCTTGAAATGCCGAGTATTCCACCATTAACCTTTAGCCTGCTGAGCAAATTATGTTTACGGAATTTTATCAACTACTACATTTTCAATTTTCAAGCTATAATAAACCTGTCTACCAAAATGCAATCTAGGTGTCAAACATTTTGGATCCAGATGAGACTCCGAGCTACTCGGCGTGTCATCTGGATCCAAACTGTTTGCATAGGTATCCACTCATCCGCCCATAGCAGGCTAAAGGTTAATTAAATATGTATGAAATACTTAAATTTGTTTCGGAATATGATTGGCACGCAGTGCAGATCCTGATAAGTGGACTCCTCTAGGAGCCATGTTCAACGGGTACCAATGCTGAAGATAACAGTATCGAAAGAATGCATTGAACGAGTCTTGTATATTTATTTTATTTGTAGATAATTATTGTTCTTTACAGTTAAAACAGTCTTAATCCCTTTACTCCTGCGATCCGGTAATCAAATAATGTAGACCCAGATCATCCTCAAGCCCTCTGATCTTGGTTTGCACCATTGATATACTAAATGACACAAGCGTATTTAAGTTGCTCACATGGAAAATCAATATGTTACAAAATTCAATATGGATGAGTCTCCCTTATATCTGAGTAAAATGGTTAAATTTATAGGAAGAAAATATATTTCGGACATTTCCAATTCTAATTCAGACAATAGTGTCATTCTTTTGTGACATTCATCTATGGTTTGTATATTCAAACACGAGTGATTGCCGTAACATACACAATGGAACTTCCCTTAACCGGAATTCTAGTTGAAAAGAATTTAGATACTTTTAGACAGGTGGCTGCTCAATGCAGAGTGAAAGTCATCCTGAAAGCCCCTAGAGGAGCTTTCAGCATGACTTTCACCCTGCATTAAGCTGCCACCTGTCACCAAGACCTATATTCATACCAAACTTAACGCCCGATTCTGGGCGGTTTTACTGTAGTCATCGACAAAATACATTTAGATGCTAATGATAGAGTACACAAAACCAGTGGTTTATATTGTCTGGGATTTACCTTTGACAAAGGCATTGGCTTGGTATAAACTAGAAACAGACATTAACACTTTCCCTGTTCTGTATTCATTTCAGAAATAATGACAACATGCATATTTATTGGTTATTTTTTTTATAATATAAACTTTTCAAAGGGCATGTTTGCTTTTGACATCAACTGTAGACCCAGATCTATATAATGTCAAAATCAAACAGAGCAAACTCTGATCAGACGGCTCCTATATGAACCGTCTGATTTGGGTCTACTCTATTTGCAAATGCGTGAAAAGGCAGTTATATTCGTATTAGGAAAGGGTTAAATGATAACATAATAAACAGGCCCTGTGTTTGAAAAGGTTTATCTCTTTGGGTGCCAATGTTTCTTTTGAAATATTGTTGTCTGCTTTTAGTTTCAGAGTAGACTTTCATTCATTCATTTCATCACAAACAAAAACATGGGTGTTGTATAAAACAGTTTGGATCCAACTCGGAGTCTCGTTTGAATCCAAATTGTTTGCAAAGGTAATCACAGATTTCGTGCATTGCACCACACGATATGAGTCAATTTCCGACGACTGTGGTGGCCAAATAATTAAACTGTTCAAAACTGCTTTTGTGTATCAACCTTGGTTATTATAATTCTTCAAATATTTACAATGGTTTTTGTTTTCAATAACATATAAAGTATTGCAATATTAGTGCTGTGTGCACCGTATCACCCTTATTTATTTGAACTAAGGATTGTGTACAGTTGGGCACATTTGTTAATAAAACATCTGAATATCTATATGTATAGATGGAAACATTATATTGTAAATATATAATAAAAAGGTTTCGTATTACATGTATATTATCTTTATTGTTTAGCATGCTGTACAATATTTGTAGTTAAAGGTTGTCTTATAACTCTTCGATGCTGTCTTGTGTTTTTCTTATTAAAATACATTAAGAAATAAACATTTGGTAGACGACAATATGCAAAAGAGTTCAGTCACCATAATTGAATACAATAACATAATCACTGGGCAATATGTCCCCATATTTCACATAAAACATTGCATCACTACAAAATGCGACAAAATATGGGTCACAAATAAAGAAGTCTCTTCTGGATTTCTGCTATAGGAAAAAAGAATGCTTATTCTTCTATGACAGAAACACATTTATTTCTGAGACAACATTCAAGACAATTTCATTTCCAGAAACTAATATTGCCCTCATCGTTTAAACATTATCATGAAATCACGATCGTAATCACTCGAGGAAACCGTAGTCATTGAATCATTAATCAACGTTTATTCCAGGTTTTGAAAATAGAGTGTGGTTGTCCATACGCCGAAATGTGTTTGTCGATTATATTTTAAAGAAGCAGTGCTTTGGCATCCAACTTGAATGGCGATTACACTCGAAACTTAACAAAACTAAATAGAATAGAATAAATTCCTTTATTTACCTTTAAACTTAAGTTTCTTCACTCTTAAATATATATGTGATATTGTTTGAACACCGTTTGGAGCCAGAGATCGATATCCATGCTTATAAAACGTTTTAGTTGAGTCTGAGTTCGTTCTCAAGTTTTTGATCGGTCAGATTTGAGCCTATGGCTCTAATCTGACCAATCAAAAGAATGAGAACAAACTCAGGCTCAACTAAAAAGTTTTGTAAACATGGACCTATGTGTCGAGCTTTTCGGCGTTGCATCATGATCAAACTGTTATTTAGATATTGTATATCTTTTATATTGTATATCTTTATATTTCATGATTTAATCTATTTGATTAAATCTATAAAGGTTTTCCTCTCTATAACTGTTTTCAGGTACCCTCAATGGCATGTTGTATGTCCGAATTTGTGATAACAATGGCAAACTGTTGTTATTCAGCTAAGATATCGAGTTACTTGACATTTACTGATTCTAAACTTTAACCATAAGATTCTAAGCTTTAACTATAAGATTCTAAACTTTAACCATAAGATTATAAACTTTAACCATAAGATTATAAACTTTAACCATATGAGCCTCTAGTTGAATGACTTGTTATGCTGTTTCGTGAGTTTCTGACTACGCACAGCGAATGTCTTAGCAGTATCAAACCATGATATACTGTTGAGGTTCCTGAGTGTATTTTATAATGAATGTATATCCATTTCCGCGCGACATGTGTGGCTTGACAAATCACCTGATTATATAAGCGCATTCACTGCGTTGTCATAAATTCTGCATTGTTACATATACATGGCAACTGCTGTTGTTAAGGCATGTCCAGAAAATGTTTAAACGCCTGAATTGATTCGTGATTTTCTGTGGTGGCGAAGCTACTTCTAAGTAATCCGAAACAGTGATACACTGCTGGGGTTCCTTAGTTTTATTGATAACTGATGTATATCCATAACCAGGTGATGTGCGTAGCTTGACAAATTACCCGATTATATAAACGCATTCATTGCGCTGTTATTGGTTCTGTGTATTTACATGGTCGCTGATCAATGTCGTTATTGCTTGTCCAGTAAAAAGGTTAAAGTATTTCCTGTCAAAGACTTTAGAATGTTATATCAAGGAATTTATTAAAACTTTAAACAAATGATGAAATAGCATGTTATCGGTAGTTTTTACGAACTTGTTGATGTTTATATTTTACTTTGACCAAACAAGCTTGGTGATGTAAGAAACCATGTAGAAAAGCAATATGTCATGCTTTCCTTTTTCAAAAACTCTCATCCCACTTGGTCCCAGTTATATAATCCTCGCCGTTAGTATGACTCCCAGGTGAAAGCCAGTATCCCATCGCCTGAGCTAAGGAATTCACACACTAATACGTGTGGCAGGTACTGCGTTTATGCTTAAAACTATGCATATCAAATGTAGGAGATATTGACCCTCCTGAAAGAAGTCATCATTTGTGATAAAGTGAAGCCTTTTTGGCTAGCAAAATCGATTTGTCGGACATATATGAATAATTGAGGTTGATCCCAGACGAGTCCTGATCTCACGACCCTTTGTCTGGATATGCAAGATAGTTCCTATGAAATCTCTACATTTGTTCTGCATTAAGCAGCTATCAGCTTTTTAAGACCCATGTGATGATCGCTTTAGAGATATGTTCTACCATATATGCAAAACAACAGTTTGATTGTTTATCTTACCTCATGAATATCCATTTAAAAACCGTAGAATCAAAGTTATAAGCAAACAAAATAGGTCCTGGTGAAACAGCTCCTACAAAAGGTCTTTTTTGCTTACAAATGCTTGATCCATACCCTCATGCCAACGCCTCAGTAAAAGTCATTTTAAAGACCGTTCAGATAAATACATTGCACAACATTTGTTCCAAATGCGAAAATGCTTTATTTATCACAATGGTTTCAAAACTACACGAATTTTCTAAATGTTTCCCTTTTTCTAGTAAATGTTCCTTTCAGTAGATTTATTCTAATAGACTGGGTCTAAAAATAGCTTATGAGGGAATTGGTTAAACTGCGTATTTATGCTATAAAGGGTTAAAGTGATTATAGCTATTAGTACCTTGAATATTCAGTAGGTACTGTATTGTTGAATAAATATAGAACATGAAAAGGGTTAAGCAGTCACCTGCCTAATAGATCTCATGTTTTCTTTACTGAACGATCGGTTTTGAGAGGTTTTACTGTACTAACGTGTCGGATCAATCTTTCCTGCATGCATCGACAAACCTCCTATGTTCCCCAGGCATGGATCGGTTCTGGTGAAACGGATTTGTTCTGAGTACTAATGTGTCAGCCAGCGAACCCCGGAAGGTTTGCATATCCCTACTTAACCCTTCAATGCTAAATTTCCAACGTGAAACATCTCATCAATATTTAACAATAGTGTCCTATAATTATGAAAGGCTTAAACCTGCTAGCGGAATTTAAATGGCAAACAGCTCAAACCTGTTCAAAGGGCTCTTCTATAAGCCCTCTGATCTTGGTCTACACTGTTTGCAAGTTACAGTTCATGCATGTCCCGCATTCAAAGGATTAAATACCTCATACGCAACTAAGACATTTGAAACATTCGCAAATTACAATATACTGCGAAGACTACCGGTGTTAATTGGCCGCTGGTACCCAAAGGCACTCTTTGAAAAGTGCAGATATGTAATTGAGGATATTTTATGACTGTCCAAGGTTAGTATATTTATGGTTGTTTTTAAAATAAATGAACACGCAATCGAACTTTTAGTAAAGAAAACTTAGATTTTTAAGGTATGCGGCTGGTTTATGCGAGGTAAAAGTCATGCAGAACGTTCCGTGTAACTGTCCCGCTGTATTAAGATGGCACATGTTTAATAGACCGACAATGATATTATATGTGAGTTTGTTTCACAGAGGAGTTACTAACTCCTAAAGGCCAACGTTTACGTTACGTTGATTCGGCCATGTAGAGAAAAGCAATGCTTCGATTAACAAATGCAGAAATTTGGAGGTGGAAAGTCGAAGGAAAGCTAGTCGGCCCAAGAACACTTGGAAGCAGACAATCAGACATGACCGCAAGACATGGACGATGGCCAGAATTGATCTCCAAAGCCGTGATGCCTGGAGACTGAGCCTGCAGACTGCCAGAAAACGTCGGACCGGACCCCTGACCGAGGGAACTAAGACGATAAATAGGACAGTGAGTGTGTGAGTGAGATATTACAATATGTTAGTCATAGAGGAGTTATAAGGGAATAAAATTGCTTTAGTGATAAATATTTAGTGGTAATATGGCTTTACTCCATGAATATTCATGTAAGAAAGAATGACATCGTGAATATTACACAAATGTAATTAGATTATTTTCTATTATGGCACATGGACACGGGAATATATGGCCATAATAGAAACTGTAAAATAATATCTATATAATAGCATAAGCAAGCAGAGCAGGCCCTGATCAGACTGGGGCCGTCTGCTATTGGTTTCATCTTCCCCCTACTGTTTGTTTGTTATGTCTTTGTGCGTCTCTTTGTGTCTTTTATATACATGTACATTTGCTGTTTGTTGTCGTGGTGCTGTTCGTGCGGTTGTGTGTTTTGTATGCGGTGTTTCCTGCATGACTATACATGTACTTTTACTCTGTTTGTAAAGGCTTAAATGGTGTATTTATTGAGTAAATGTAGCCAGTTGACTACGGAAAGCGAATTAACTGTCAATTGCAAACAATGTAGACCTAAATCAGAAGGCGCCAATTGTTTTCTGTTAGTTTGGAAACTGTTTTATTGAATGGTCTTTAAATCCTTTTGGGTATGTGCAGCGCCAAACTATGCCATTACCCATACACGACCCTTTATCACAGTGGCTTTGATTTATATATAGTTTTACTGACAGGCAATAGCATCTTTAGATCATTTTACCACTTAGAAAGCGGTTGGTATGGCCGCTATAACAGCGCATCAGTTATATCGTGATGCCCAAGCTCAATATATGACCTTCAGATACAGAAAAAACATCTGGATAGGTCATACTAGAGTCGTAAAAAGTCGCCCCGTACTTCATTCTTAGTGTTGTTATATTTTCTGGTCCTTCAGGATCATTAGTTTTCATGTTATTAGTTTTGAAAATTGAATACTGCTTAAGCCGGTGCTAGGGGGCGTGAGTAGTGTTGCACTTTTAATTACTACTCATGAACAGACTCAATAAAACCGAGTCTGCAATTTTCTGTTTTTGCATTTCTACTTTTGCTTTCGAGGGATCACCCATTTTCAGAATATTTGATACAATTTATGAACGCTAACTGGTATTCGTTTCATGTGGTCACTTGTTAGAGTAAGAACATTAGCATTTTTATTCTACTATATTTAGTATTATCAGTACAAATTAAACACGTCTCCAAACCGTATTTATACAGTAAACATGACAGTGAACTGTGACCTTCGAGTCTAAGGATTACACACTACATTTTTCTACCACAACCATCAATTCTAAGAGGCAGTGATTGATAGCCATCGAATAGTAAAGGCGTGGTAATTAGGAAACTGCCAGAGGGGACGAACGAACAGAAGTATACAGCGGAACCAGTCCTAAACGGCCATTCATTTAACCCTTTCGGCGCCAAATTTCTAATTGTCGTCTGCAATCCAAGTTTGTTAAATCATTCAGTAAAATCAGGAAATGAGATAAATAAATGCAAATTTCAAAGGAATAAAGCACAAATATAGAAATAGTGATTGAGACAAATAGTGAAGTCCCTGATCAGACGCCGCCTTGAAAAGGCGGCGTCTGGTCTGGGACTGCACTATTTGTCGTGGTGCATTTATGCGACTGTGGCGGTGAAAGGGTTAAATCCATGAATTACTGCGATATTAGTTTTTATCTAAATGTGTGGTACAAAATTCCAACTAGTATTTATTTTATTTCATTTATTTATTGCATTGTAATATATTTTAACCCAGCAGTCGCACATATTTTTTATGGAAATTCAAAATGACCATGATTTACTGCGAGACTTCACTCCAGATTTACACTCTAGAAAAGCAGCTGCAATAGTTTTCACTGTGCTCACAAAGCCTAAACAATGCCCAAGAATTGTTTGGTGTGTTGTTAACATTATGCAGGCCATTTGCCGTCCAACAATTGCTCAGTGTGTACAAGATATTTGGAGCACATTATGTAACATAATGCGCTCAAAACATCTTCTGCACTCTGTGCAATTAATGTCTGCACATATTGTCGTCTGCTGCATTTTATTCCTTCCATATCTATTCAAAAGTAAATGTCAGAATGAAAAACAGTTTGGATCCTGATTAGGTGCCAAGTTACTGTTCTACCCTGCTTAAACATGTTTTTGCAGCCATTTTACGCTTGCGTAAAACCTTCCTTGTTTATTGATTACCTGAGTGTAATGCAGACAGCTTCTATAGGAGTTTTCTGCATGATGTTTGACCTGTATTAAGCAACCACCACAGTTTTCAAAGCGGACGTTTTATTCAATTTCCTGTACCTTGTGAAACAGTGTGGATGGATACTGATGACACATTGCGCTACTCGACGTCTCGACCGGATCCTAGTTGTTCACAAAGGCTACCACGGATTCGCCCATGGCGGCAAAAGTTCTAAACTTTTGTAGGTTTAGATTTGTTTCCGTCCTTAGAAAATGTCTAATTCAGGATGCTGAAGCATGCTTTTTTCAAATTTTTTTCAGAGTGTTAAACAGTTTAGATCCTGATGAGGCACCAATATACTCAATATATCAAGCACGTGGACATGTTTGTCGCTTGCCTTTAACCCTTTACTCCATTAATAATTATATAAGAAATGATGACATCATGAATTTTAATTAGATCAATTTTTATAATAATATATGAAGAAAGTAAACATGTTGGCCATAGCAAAATATATAGAATACCTAAATTATTTCATAAGTTGACAGAGCAGACCCCTGATTAGACGGTTCCTATAGGAGCCGTCTGATCTTGGTCGTCTCTGTTTGCAAATGCTTATAGAAGCGTATTTATGGAGTAAAGGGTTATATGGTTTTGTTGATATTGTCGTCTTCCACAATAAGTATTACTGTTGAACCTCGCTAAAGCGACCAACTTATATACAGTAAAATCCCGCTAATGCGACCACCTAAAGGAGGTATAATTATGGGTGCTAGATGCAGGTGGTAGCTTAATGCATGACAAAAGTAATGCAGAAAGCTCCGTCTATCTATCCATCCACCCACCCACCCACCCAACCACCCACCCATCCATCCATCCATCCATCCATCCATCCATCCATCCATCCTTCCATCCATCCATCTATCTATCTATCTAAGTTAACCATGTTCTTTTTTCACAAATAATAACGGATTAAAAATTTGGTAAATGGCCGCGTTAAAGAACAATCCTACTAAGTTTTATTGAAATCCTGTCAGTGATATCAGATAAGATGTTTAACCTTTTACTCCACATGCTTTTCTATGCATTTGCAAACAGAGTAGACCTAGATCAGACGGCTCCTATAGGAGCCGTCTGGCCAGGGTCTGCTCTGTTTGCTCATGATACAATATAGATATGATTCTGCAGTTTCCGCCTTTGTCAAATATTCCTGTGTTCAAGTGCTATTTTAACAATAAATCTAGTTAATATTCCTGTGTTCAAGTGCTATTTTAACAATAAATCTAGTTAATATTCATAAAGTCATTTTTCCTTAAATAAATAGTCATGGTTTAACCCTTTCCCTGTTCTGCATTTAGGCAAAATTTCAATACCTACTGCATATTCATTAACAAAATAGTTATAAATAAATATGGGAGGTGACCCATTATATACATTTTAGTAAGCAAAGAAACAGATCTATCAAATTCTATAAGCAAACAGAGCAGACCCTGATCAGACGGCTCCTCTAGGAGCCGTCTGATCTGGGTCTTCTCTGTTTGCAAATACGTGAAAACACGTTTATATGAGGGAAAGGGTTAAAGGGTTAAACCTTTCACCATAGCCTTATAAAACACCATTGGCGGCCATGTCTATAAATGTATCCCAACAGCTTGAATATTGTTGTCATATAAAGTATACCTCGCAAAACTATTATGAAATTCACCCAATGTATTTAGTGTACTCTGCATCTCTCTTTGTCTCTCTCTTTTCCCTGTCTCTATCTGTCTGTCTGTCTGTCTGTCTCTCTCGTTGTCTCTGTGATCTCTCTCTATCTATCTATCTATCTACCCCCCTCTCTCTCTCTTACTCTCTCTCTCTCTCTCTCTCTCTCTCTCTCTCTCTCTCTCGCTTAATCCAACGTTCCGCATCCATAATATGAATTTTCATTTCTATTTACTTATGCTTCAGACAAAAAACGAAATAGAAATGATATATTCCGTATTCAACGAAATAGAGTTATTGTTCCTGTACACTGCAATTTTATTCAATGGCTGGCATCTATATGTAACCTTTTATTGGAATATGTATGACATCTTTGGATTTATGCTCCTGAATCAGCAGTTGATATCGTCAACCCTAACCTGCATGTCAATGTTGACGCCGAGAGCTGGGGTTATTGTACGAAAAGTGGAGGTAAAACTTGTAACTTTTTATTGATCTGGGACTGCACTATTTGTCGTGGTGGATTTACACGACTGTGGCGGTGAAAGGGTTAATACTGTTTTCTCTTTTTGTTGAGAAGCATGTACCCCAGCATGTACTGTGTATTTTGAAAACAAATAAATTCAAGACATTCGGAAAACAGATATTTACCGGTATTAAACTTTAAACAACTGCCAACTGACATAAACACCTTTAAACTGTTTTCATTCATGAAAGGTAGGTTTGCATTGTAATTGATCTTTACTCCTTAAACCCATTCCCTCATATTGACGCCTTTTGACGTCTCTGTAAAAGTCACTTTTTGAAACCATGGTGATAAATATTTATTTATTTATTTATCACAATAGTTTCCCAACTACACACTTCTAAAAAGTTCTTTTTCAGTAGTAAATGCTCCTTTTCGGTAGATTTATTCAAAGAGGTGGGATCTAAAACTAGCTTATGAGGTAATTGGTTAAATTCAAATTCGCCTTTCTACGCCTTTGCAAACAGAGTAGACCGAGATCAGACGGCTCCTATAGGGGCCGTTTGATCAGGGTCTGCTATGTTTGCTTATAATATCATATAGATACGACACTACAGTTTCTGCCATGGCCAAAACGTTATGTGTCCGTGTGCTAGCATAACAATTAATCTAATTAATATGCATGATGCCATTATATCTTACGTGAATATTCATGGAGTAAAGGGTTAAACCTTTAATTTGTCGACCAGGTGGTTTATTAGTATTTATCTCCGAATATGTCATAGAATCTATGAATAAGTAATGACCGTATATACCGAACTGTCAAAAGTGATAGATTACGACAGGAGACGCATATTAGACATTCCCCAAAGGACATACAGTTCATCATTCCATAGGACTGAATTATATGACGTTGGAACACCGAACAAAAGACGAAGGGACCCGTCACGCTGTCTGTTCCAATATCATTGTTAACAAGGAAAATGCATACATTTCATTCTGTCTATAACTGTTCCGAAAAAAAGTTTTTCTGACAAATGATACTTGTTTACAAGAATAGAGTAGACAGCCTGACCATTCATTTATTGAACGTATGGGTGTTAAGGGCAGGCGGTCGCTTAATGCTGGGAAAAAGTAATGCAGAGAGCTTCTAAAGGAGCTTTCTGCATTACGTTTTATCTGCATAAAGCTACAACCTGCCTTGCACATCCATAATTAGGCCTCTTTTGATGGCTGTTTAACCCTTTCCCTTATGTAAGCGCATTTTGACGCATCTGCCGTCTGATCAGGGTCTACTTTGTTTGCTTATGGTGTAATATAGATCTGATTCTACAGTTTCTGCCTGAGCCAGAAATGTCCTGTGTTCATATGCGATTATAAAAATTGACCTTATTAATATTCATGACGTCATGATTTCTTACATGAATATGCAAAAGGGAAAGGGTTAAGACCGGGTCTACTGTATATGTATTAAGTAGTCATCATAATGTTTTGTAATACATGCTTGTCAATATTGTGACTGTTTTGTTTGTTTTTCTAATTTAAAAAGGTGGTCACAGGAGACGTGATATTGCTATCTGAAGTATGTAACCGTTCATCTGATGCCTTCTAACGCCGTTGTAAACAGAGTAGATCAGGATCCTCTGTGTTTGTTAATGGGTCAATACAGATATCAATCTACTTTCTGTCATATCCCAAATCCCCTGTGCGTATATGCCATAATAATAACTAGCTAATTAGCGTATAACCTATGATGCCATTGGGCTGCCGATCGGCAGCCCATACTTTGAGAGGTTTCAATGTAGCATATGATTTACTGCGGTCCCGTGTTTCTATAACATCCACTCTTTTTAATGATCAAGATACACTGTGAGACTAGTTTTTATTTATTTATTTATATTTATTTATTTTATTTATTTTTATCTACATTTTTCCCAGTGGTAGCACATATTTTTTATCGGACTCTCCTAGATCCAAGCTGTCAATACGCGCGATTTGTATATTTCGCTGCCAAATATTGTCGTCTGCAAAAATTGCTGTCTGCTAAAATCTTACCACAGTAGCAAACCGGTTTAACTTTTAGCCCATTCTCTTCCTACTGACGCATTTTATTCGCCTCTGTAAAACTATGTTTTGAAACCATTGTGATAAATAGAGCATTTGCTCCTATGGAGCAATTTATAATTCATAACCCATACGAGCAAATTTATCACAATGGTTTCAAAACTACGGAATTCTAAGATTCTTCTTTTCTGTAGTTAATGGTCCTTTTAGGTAGATTAATTCAAAGTTGGGTCTAAAAATAGTCTATGAGGGAATGGGTTAACCCTGATGAAACGTCGAGTTACTCGGTGTCTCATCTAAATGCAAACTGTATGCTAAGGTCATCAAAGATGCGAAAGAGATGATTCAATTCATTTAACAGCAACAAAATTTCTAGGAATTTTAGAACATACAAATTGATGTTACTGACAAGACAAATGACGATCAAGTAAATTTGTGTAAAGAATATATTAAAATTCCGTATGAAAGAAGAAAAGAGATTAAACAGCTTCAGTAACAGGATAATTACTTCGTCAATGGATCGTTTGTTTTGATTACGCTCAAGTAAAAGATTAAGAAGGGTATCAGTTATAGCTTTTATTTAATGCAATGTAATTTATCGTTTGTAAAGTCTCATTCGTTAGATTAATGAATTAGTTTTCTTTACAGTTTTTACAGGAAACTGTAACCATGGAAGTGTCAATTAACTAGAGAACAAAATGGCAGCATTGTTATGTAAGTATTTCTTGAACACGAACGTATATATCCGGGTAAGAAATATGATACTGTTTTTCTGCATAACAATTTATCCTAGAGAGGACTAATTGTTAGCCATTATTTGTAAACCATAACCCTTTATCCTAGAGAGGACTAATTGTTAGCCATTATTTGTGAATCATAACCCTTTGCTAGAGAGGACTAATTGTTAGCCATTATTTGTAAACCATAACCCTTTGCTAGAGAGGACTAATTGTTAGCCATTATTTGTAAACCATAACCCTTTGCTAGAGAGGACTAATTGTTAGCCATTATTTGTAAACCATAACCCTTTATCCTAGAGAGGACTAATTGTTAGCCATTATTTGTGAATCATAACCCTTTGCTAGAGAGGACTAATTGTTAGCCATTATTGGTGAACCATAACCCTTTGCTAGAGAGGACTAATTGTTAGCCATTATTTATCCTAGAGAGGACTAATTGTTAGCCATTATTTGTGAATCATAACCCTTTGCTCATGAGCGCTCGTGTAAAAACTAATTACATTATGAATATAAAGTTACATGATTTGTTATGCCATATCAATGCAGCAAATGTGGTAATGACAGAGACTGTAGAATCTGATGTCTATTTCAGAGCTACTGATAAAGGTGCATACCAAAATACTAAAATCGTCATTCCTCCACCAAATCCCATACTGTGACCACCATTCTAAAGAGTGTTCACACTATAGGGTTTATTGGAGAAACAAAGGAGTTATTCTTGAAAAAGTTTTAATTAAGTCATCTTATCTCGAGCTCTGCTATATAATTTCATAAGTAAACAGAACAGACTCTGATCAGATGGCTTCTGCATGAAGTGCAACTAGGGTAATTTTGCATCCTTGAGGCAATCATTTAATTCCCACCCAACTCAGTTTCCGAATTAAGCAACGAACTCAGATGTGCATTATCCAGGTTATGTTGTACATGTAGTTGAACATATATTTGTATTGTATCCTGGTACAATCGGAAAGTCATCAATTTAAAATGGAATTGTGGAGTATTGCTTCTTAAAGCGTACCGCTCTTTGTCACACTTACTTTTGTTTGTCTTGCGTCTTTGTGCTTGTGCTTTTGTTCAAGTTTGGAATGTTTGTCTCTGGTGCTTGTGTGTTTGTTGGTCTTTTTGTGTTCATCTCGTGTGTATGCGTGTGTTTGGGTATGTGGTTATGTACGTGTGTGTACGTGCATGTGTGTGTGCGTGCGTACATGCGTGCATGCGTGTGTATGTATGACACGCTGTCTATCGATGTGTTGGTGGTGGTTGCGTCTTGTATGTGACTTTGACTGCTTGACTTTACTACCTTTTCTTATACAAACAGAACCTTATAACATTTTCTATCACTTGTATCCTATAATTTCCCTATCAAAATTGATGATAATAGAGATTGCAATGATGGCCGTGTTTGCTGATCAACTAACGTTGATGATTAAACCGTCGTCATCATACTCATCATATGATTATAATCACCATTATCAACAGCACACAATTCTATTCCTCTTGCGCCATTACCGTTTTGTTTGACATACAGTAAACCCCCTCTATAACGGCCACTTAAGTGTGTTAATTAGTTGGTATTTTGGCAGAGGGATGCATAAAGCAAGGTGAAAGTAAAACAGAACGCTCCTATAGGATGCTTAAAACAAGGTGAAAGTAAAACAGAACGCTCCTATAGGAGCGTTTGTTTGTTTTATTTTCACTTTGCTTTAACCAGCCACATGCCTCTAACACAAAGTACTTGATGTAATTTAGTGGTCGTTATAGATAGGTTTTACTGTAATAAGACATTCGTTCAACTCAAAATGTATAGTTAAACCTTTCCATAATACAAATGCTTTTTACACGCCTTTTCAAACAGAGCTGACCATGCTCAGACGGTTCCTGCTTATGGAATTATTATAGATCTGGCTCTACTGTTTCGTCCAATATCAAACTATCCTGTTTACATAGGCAATTATAAAACTTAAGCTAAATACATAAATACTTGAATTGCTCTGTTCTAATATTTCGACCACTAAGGGCCTTTTTCATAGGAAAAAGGCCCTTAGTGGTCGAACTATTAGATCAGAGCAATTCAAGTATTTACATGTATGTATTATATTAATTACCTGTTTTGGAATATATTCTTCATTGTTAAGCTAAATAGATATTAGTAATTTCATTATTTCTTATATGCATATTCAACAAGGAGAGGGCCCCCCTTTACTCCATAATACGCATTTCTATGCCTTTCCAAACAGGGTAGATCAAGATCAGCCGGATTCTATATTTCCATATTCCATATTTCTAACATGAATATTCATAGAATAAAGGGTTGAACAAACGAGTGCCCCCGTAGGGTACACATTGTTGTTCAGAGTAATATTTCGGTGTCAGTCCTATAAACTCGTTTGACGACGAACTCGCCGGAACGCGACTCACCGGGCAACGGGTGCATCTATGTTTGTCTTTGCAAGAAGTTCGGATTCAGATGATACGCCGAGTTACTCGGCATTTCATCAGGACCCGAACTATTTGACACGCCACTAACGTTTTAAGGAAGACATTGATGGAAATTCCACTTTGAAGCTTAACCCATTCCGTCATATTGACGCCTTTTGGCGCATCTATAAAAGTCTCTTTCTAGAACCATTGTAATAAATAGAGCATTTGCTGCTCCAAAAAATGCTCTATTTATTACAATGGTTTTACAGCTACACAATTCGAAACTTTTCCTTTTCTGTAGTAAATGCTCCTTATCGGTAAACTTATTTAAAGAGGTAGAATCTAAAAATAGCATATGAGGTAATGTGTTAAAGCTTACGACAGTGTTTGCAGACGAAAATTAGGTGAAGGAAAGAACGATAAAACCCGATAAGCCCTTGATTTTAAGCATTCAACGAACTTCGATGCTTACTTTTGACAAACAACAGATGATACTGACTGATTAATGATGATACGAGTCTCATTGTGTGTTTAATATATCCCAGTTTGCCTCAATATGTCGTACAGCCCGCCAAGTAGATGAGTAAGGTGTGTCTTGAATTCCGGACATGATCTTTATCAAGTGAATTTACACCATGAGATTTGACACCCGTGAATACTGTACAACCTTTCTGCAACGATCAAATATGAAGGCCGAGAATAAATTTTAGGGTACAGTAAAACCTCTCTATAACGGCCATTGAATTATGTTAATTAGTTGTTATTTTGGCAGGTGGCTGCTTAAAGCAAGGTGAAAGTAAAACAGAACGCTCCTATAGGAGCGTTCTGTTTTACTTTCACCTTGCTTTCAGCAGCCACTTGCCTTTAACACAAAATACTTGATGTAATTTAGTGGCCGTTATGGAGAGGTTGTACTGTATTTAAACACAAATATAGGAGCGTTCTGTTTTACTTTCACCTTGCTTTCAGCAACCACCTGCCTTTCACACAAAATACTTGGTGTAATTTGATGGCCGTTATGGAGAGGTTTTACTGTATTTAAACACAAATGGCTGTTCAACCATTTACAGTAAAACCCATCTAATGCGACCACCTAAAAGAGGTGTAATTATGAGTGCTAGGTGCAGGTGGTAGCTTAATGCAGGACTAATGCAGAAAGCTCCTAGATGAGCTTTCTGCATTACTTTTGTCCTGCATTAAGCAACCTCCTGCTTATAAATGCATCCATGTCTATTCATTTAGTGGTCGCAGTAGAGCGGTTTTCCTGTGCTTCATATACATATATTCGCCTTTTACGCCTCTGCCAAAACGGTAGGCTCAAATCAGACAGTCCCAGTAGGAGCCGTCTGATCAGGGTCTGTTCTGGTTTCATAAGGGATAATATAGACCTGATTCTCCAGTGTCTTCATGGCCTAAACATGATTATATTCGGGTGTCTTTATAAAAAATGCAGCCAATGAATATTTATGATGTCATTATTTCTTTCATGAATATTCATGGAGTAAAGGGTTATTGCCGAACGACACCTTTTATCGCGCATTATGCTTCTGTCTGAACATACACTCTTTCCTTGGTGAATATTCAAGTAAGAAATTATGAATTATTACAGTTACAGAAAAAACTCTGAATATGCTATACAGCAACCTATTCAATCGTAACTACTCGCCGTATTCCGTCAGAGTTCGACAGAAATAACCGAGGTGTTCCGAGTGCAACCTATTCAGTGATGATAACCTACACACTGTGACATATACATAAGCGATCGTTTCAAATCGCAGCATCACTGTTACATTAACAGAAGTGATTCTTTAAACATTTCATTCATATAAACGTGTTTAACGCATTTGCAAACAGAGTAGGCCCAGATCAGGGTATGCTCAGTTTGCTAATGGAAGTTGGAAGATATCCTTCTTTGCTTTCAATATTCCACCTTTCATATTTCGTTGTAACTATATTTTCCATGAATATTTGGTATTGAATATTGGAATAAACATAAAACAGGGGAGGGGTTAAACCCGTATTTAGACAACTTATAGTTGGTTATCACAGACACAGTCTGAGCTAAGCTAGGTGACACCAAGAATAGTTTTCCAAGTAACACATTCGTGCATTGGAATGCAGTAAGTCGGTGCAGTCGTTAACTCTTCGCTGCCACGCGATGTTGTCTGCACAATGTGTCGTCAGCTTTCAAGCTTATTTTTTCTTCCTTTATGATTAAAAACAACATAATAAAATAGTTTGTATCCGTATGATACGTTAGTTTACACGGCGTCTCAGCTTGAACCGAGCGGATGGCCAATGGGATAATTCGGAGCTACATATAAGGACGCGTTCCCAAATGCGAACTAAAATCGTCATCTCTCCACCAAACTCTATACTGTGACCACTCTTTAGAATCGTCTCTTAGAGACGATTCTAAAGAGTGGTCACAGTATAGGGTTTGGTGGAGAAATAAAAGAGTTATTCTTGAAAATATTTTAATTTACGCATCTTATCTGAACCACTGGTATTGATCACTGCTCACACGTTCGGGACTGGGACCTGTTCAATATTCATGTCCAAATTATGACACCATGAATTATATTAGCTGATGTTTTATAAAGTACACTTTTCAAGGATAGTTTTTGCTTTGACAAAAACACTGGAGAATCAAATCTATATCATGTCAAAAGCAAACAGGACAGACCCTGATCGAGAGCTCCTATAGGCGCTGTTTGATACGGTTCTAATCTCTACTCTATTGCAAATGCGTGAAAATGCTTTTATTAACTATGAAGGAAAGGGTTAACCCTTTCCCTTATGTAAGCGCATTTTGACGCATCTGCAAACAGAGTAGACCCAGCTCAGACGGCTCCTATAGGAGCCGTCTGATCAGGGTCTGCTCTGTTTGCTTTTGGTGTAATATAGATCTGATTCTACAGCGTCTACCTGAGCCAAAATGTCCTGTGTTCATATGCCATGATAAAAAAATCTTATGAATATTCATGACGTCATTATTTCCTACATGAATATTCATCAGGGAAAGGGTTAAACAAATGTTATACTGTATGATTAGTCTTTATTGTATACCAATCTATTCGCTGTATCAGTCAATTGTCGTGCTTATAACAAAAAATTACAAAAAGACAATGAAGTGTTCAGATGATATACGCACTATGCTTCATACAACACCTAAATAGTATCTTCTTTTGATGTAAGCAATAAATTCGTACAATCCTTTCGAAGTGAATCACAGTTATACTGATTACATTTTTCTCTTTTTAGGAGTCCTGTTTCAAATTACAAAAGTTCTGTCTTTATATCTACAGAAGTTATGAATGCGTTTGCTTCATTTTATCTTAGTAAACAAATTGTGTTCAATAGCATATGTATAATTCATGTGCAGTGTGCAATGTGCAAGCGAGACGAATGGAGCTGTCGGCTTGTAAAGTGTTGTATTGGCAATAAAAGTGTCACCAGGAAATGTATCATTCAACTTTTATGTTTCAAGATATCTCTATGGTCGTATTACTAACATAACTATAATTGAAAAACCAGATATAGATGTTGAACATCAGCTTAAACATTGTTTGTCTGCGTGTAATTGCCATTAGATGTGCGTCCGATAACAAACAACAGCTGATGCCGACATATATATGGATCTGCGATGTCATTTATTTTATACTGTAGCCCAGTCTTGAGAAACCCGGTCTTGTGGTCATGCAAACAGTGTACACTATTCATAGGCTTTGTTTTCTTTTTAGATCCAACGCCTTTGAATAAATCTACCGAAAAGGAGCATTTACTAAAGAAAACGAAAATTTTAGAATTGTGTAATATAGAAACCTTTGTGATAAATAGAGTTACCCTGTCCGCTAATGTTCGTGAACATGCGTATATGTGAAGGAAAGGGTTAAAGGAACCATTGGTTCTTTTACATGCGGGAAATTGGTCAGCCCCAAATCAGAGGAATCCTATAGGAACCCTCAGATCAGGGTCCATGCTTATAAAGCTTTTAGTTGAGCCTGAGATCGTTCTCAAGTTTTTGATTGGTCAGATTTGAGCCAAAGGCTCAAATCTGACCATTCAAAAGCTTGAGAACTCATATCTGACCAATCAAAAGCATGGACCTAGAATCTGTACTGTTTGTCTTCCATGTCCTCTAGCAAATAGCACTAATGGTTAACCCTTTCCATCGTATTGACGCCTTTTGATAATTCTGTAAACGTCTATTTCTGAAACCATTGTGATAAATAGAGCTTTTGCTCCATAGGAGCAAATGCTCTATCTATCACAATGATTTCAATACTACACAATTCTAAAAAATCCTTTCCTCTCTCCTTTTCGGTAGATATATTCAAAAAGGTATGATCTAAGAATAGCCTATGAAGGAATGGGTTAAACGCTGATGGACCGTTTCACTTTGTTATAGGGAGGGAAAATCAAACATAATTAGCTTGTTTGCAGATCCCCAGATCAGGTATATTTCGAGACCTAAAACCGCTATGCCTCAATCAAACCCTATGTTGTGACCACTCTTTAGAATCGTCACTTTGTGACGATTCTAAAGAGTGGTCACAACATAGGGTTTGATAGAGGCATAAAGAAAATACGATGGAAAAAAAGTTGTTTCTGGAGACTCGTTGTTTCGGAAACAGTGACATGCGTTGTTGTAAGGAGGGAATCGTTATTGAGAGGGTCGTTGTAGGGAGGGAGCACTGTATAGGAAGAGTTTGTATTTCCCAACCAAATACCAAACACATTGAAAACTAGATACTTAATATAATGCTTAACCCTTTCGGCGCTAAATTTCTAATTGTCGTCTGCAATCCAAATTTTGTTAAATCATTAGGTACAATAAAGAAATGAGATAAATAAATGCATATGTCAATGGAATAAAGCACATATATAGAAATAGAGAATGAGACAAAAAGTGAAGTCCCTGACCAGACGCCGCCTTGAAAAGGCGGCGTTTGATCTGGGACTGCACTATTTGTCGCGGTGCATTTATGCGACATCGGCGGTGAAAGGGTTAAGTGGTGTATATAATTATGTTTGAATACGCGTTAGTATCTTCGTATAATCTGGATGATTTGAGAATTTAGAATTGTGGGATAGGGGTGGCATACATATGCCTAATGAAATACTTTGTGTGTTTGTATCGGGTTCTACGCCGTAATAACAGTACAGTAGAATATGTCTTAAGCGACTTTGAGTTGATTGAATGTATAAATCTTAAAAAGCAAGTGATTGCTTAATGCAGGGCAAAATTAATACAGAAAGCTCCTATAGGAGCCTTCTGTGTTATTTTTGATCTGCTTTAAGCCACCACCTGCCCAACAGACGAATAATTAGACCTCTTTTTTACGGTTGCTTAAGACGTGTTCTCCTGTATTTCAGTTATATCGCGATGTCCAGCTAATTACATGTAGAGGAAGATCCCCAAAGGCATTTCTGTGTACGGAACAATGCAAATTTGTTCCGTACACAGAATAACATCAGGATAGAACCATCGACTTGCCACAAGCATGGAAATATTAATATAAATAAATATACAAATGCCCAGATCGGGCAATCAGTGATTTGTAGTCTAAGACCATTAATTAGACCCTCACCGCTGTGATTGAAACAAATAAATAGTTTATTTATACATTTAACACACATAATTCATTCACCATTCATCATCACGCTTAAAATCCTAGTCGACATCGCTGATTATAAAGATGTTTGCAATGATGACGTCAGTTGTGTAACAATCGAGTGAACTACAGTTAAACCTCTCTATAACGGCCACTAAATTGTGTTAATTAGTTGGTATTTTAAGCAGGTGACTGCTTAAAGCAAGGTGAAAGTAAAACAGAACGCTCCTATATGAGCGTTCTGTTTTACTTTCACCATGCTTTAAGCAGCCACCTGCCTTTAACACAAAATACTTGATGTAGTTTAGTGGCCGTTATAGAGAGGTTTTACTCCCTTTACCCCGTGAATATTCATGTAAAACATAATGAGGTCATTAGTCGAATGTCCACTGCCATGAAAGAAACTGTACATAGAAGCCTATCTGTACAAATCCATAATCAAACAGAGCCGATCTTGAGTAGTGTTGCACTTTTAATTACTACTCATGAACAGACTCAATAAAACCGAGTCTGCAATTTTCTCTTTTTGCATTTCTACTTTTGCTTTCGAGGGATCACCCATTTTCAGAATATATGTACTTCACAACAGCAGGTGTTAAGTGCTTGTGTGGCGGTCGTAAAAAGTCGCCCCTTACTTCATTCTCAGTGTTATTTTCTGGTCCTTCGGGATCATTAGTTTTCATGTTATTAGTTTTGAAAATTGAATACTGCTTAAGCCGGTGCTAGGGGCGTGAGTAGTGTTGCACTTTTAATTACTACTCATGAACAGACTCAATAAAACCGAGTCTGCAATTTTCTCTTTTTGCATTTCTACTTTTGCTTTCGAGGGATCACCCATTTTCAGAATATTGTATAAAAATGGGTGCGACCTATAAAGGGACACGGGACACAAAACCTATTGCTTTCAGGCATTTTGTCGGCAGAAACTAAAATCAATGATCAAGTGACGGTAAACGAATATATTAAGACAATTTTCAACGCTTAATTAGCTTCGAACCTTGACATTCGATAAATAGCAGCTGATGCCGACTGATTGATTATTCAGCGAGTCCCATTCATTGTTTAATGTATCTTATTCTGTCATTTATCTTGCCAAGTAGGTGTTTAGAGTCTGTCTTGAATTCCCGATATGATATTTATCAGGTGACTGTACATCTTGAACTTTGAAATATGTAGTTACAATAGAACAATGAAGGACATTGACAGTGTGTATAAAAGGAAACTGATTCTTTACCCTTCCAATACCGGAAACAAGTCACTGATGTTTTTTTTGCAACAGTGTAAACCCAGATGAACGGGCTCATACAGGAGTCCTCTCATCAGGTCTGCACTGTTTGTTATGTTACACTTTTATTTAAAATATATCCCTGGCAAGGTTCCATAGTAAAAATTGTTTACACGAAAATTAAAGGGGAAATCCCTACATTCGACACGTTTCAAAAGTGCCCAAAGTGTACAAAACTCATTTGTTTATATGCCGAAAAGAAGTATATCGCAAGAAAACCAATCGAATAAACACTGAAGAGACACAATTTCCATGTGATTGATATGTTATTTGCAAATGTATTAGCATTTATTCGGCTCGCGTTTTAGTTTCGTTAACTGTTCGACCAAGGTCGATAATATTTGTTGTAGAACAAAAATTATAAGTGTTGATGCAAACGGTTTATTTTGTATCACAGAGGCATTTTTCGATATAAGTTCAAATTGACAATCCTCATAATTATGATGGAACGTAACAAATAATAAGTTTTATGACATTATTGAAAATATGCGTTCATTACAGGGAGTTCCTATTTAACGCTAAAAGAAAGCAATGCAGAGTGTTCCTGTGTGATCATTACGTATGACACAATGTCTACATTTTTATTCAAAACTGATGCACTTGGAAAATAATCTGACCTAGTTAATAAAATACTGACTGATATTTGCAAACAGCTTGTATACAGATGAGAGTTAACCATTTTCCTCATTCCTCAAATTATTGTGTTTTAACAAACAGAGTAGACCCAGATCAGACGGCTCCTGAAGGAGCCGTCTGATCAGGGTCTGCTCTGTTTGTTTTGGAATTACAATTTATATATATCTGATTTTACAGATTTTGCCATGATAAATTTTTGCCTATTTTCATGTACCATTATAAAATTCAGCCAATAAATGTTCATAAATAATGAACATGGAAATGGTTAAACAATTTAAACCCCGATGGGAATTCTTTGCTAATCTGCATCTACTCTGTTTACATTGAAACCACACTTTTGTCATGAAGACGCTCATTTTTTTCATGCGATGTTGCTTGGTATAAATTCTGGTTTTTTAGTATTGCACGGCTCTATTCATTATATTTTAAGCTTAGCCGTAGTAAGAAGCAATTTTATCAAATAACTAATTTCGTTCCCAGGTAAGATAACCGTCAAGATTGTTTCCTCTTACATAGTTATATGAAATTGAGTATTGTTTCATGTCAACGCCATAGGTATGTACGCTGAACGTCACTAATTTTCATACAATACAATGTTGTTTTTTAATTTATCCTATATTTATCAGGTGTCTGATTATTTTCAAAATAAAAATTTAATTTCACATATAAACGTATACATTCTACTGTTCGAACCCTACAGTGCATTACGGTAGAGGTTTCTTGTTGTGTTTCTTTTGCTTGCGCCAGTCCAGTTGTTTTATGTAATATTTAGTCTGCTTATATCAACCCTTTCACCGCCAATGTCGCAAGAATGCACCACGACAAATAGTGCAGTCCCAGATCAGACGTCTGATCAGGGACTTCACTTTTTGTCTCAAACTTTATTTCTATATCTGTGCTTTATTCCTTTGAAATTTGCATTTATTTGTCTCATTTCATTATTTTACCAAATGATTTAACAAAATTGGTTTGCAGACGACAATTAGAAATATGGCGCCGAAAGGGTTAAGTGCTGATAATGGTTCACTCTCCTGTCCATAATCCCCAGTGTCAGATATAGAAGGGATATTTAATAATGATCTCGACCCCATTTCTGGATATTGTAAAACCACTGTTTACTCTAAACCAGTAAACATCGTCGTTTATTTCCATTTTCCGGAAATATTAATGTTTCTATGCATTCGGTGAAATAAACGGTGTCCCTATCAAGTAAATAGTCAAGACTTGTGGTACATTTGTAGCTTAATGCCGGACGATGCTTTCCGTCATAACCATTTCCTTCATTTTACACACATCAGCAAACAGAGTAGACCCAGATCAGACGGCTCCTATAAGAGCCGTCTGATCAGGGTCTGCTCTGTTTGCTTATATATTTTGATAGATCTGTTTCTGTAGTTTGGCTACAATGTTGAACTTTTCATAATTCAGTATAACTATTTTCGCCATGAATATTCAGTAGGCATTGAAATTTAAAATAAACATACAACAGAGAAAGGGTTAAGAGAAAACTCCTGCAATAAATTTGGCAGTCTCTTGTGTATAAAACCAAATTGTTGCTTTATAGAGTGTCTACAGTAAAATTTTATAGTATATCACTCCTTCAACACTCTAAACACATAAATACAGCATACATTCATTTTAATCCAGTGAATTATGAAACTGATTGTGTGTAAAACTCATTGTGCATGTCTTTCTCGATAAATGGTTAATCAACTGTGAATAATGTGAAAAGCATTACAAGTTTACAATGCCTAACCTAAATGCCACTGGAGATCAATTTCTGGTAAAACTTAACCCTTCTCTTGCTATACGCGACTTGGAGGAGAGCATTTGTAAAACAGCTTGGATCCAGGTAACTCGACGTCTCACCTGGATCCAAACTGTTTGACACTCGGTCAATAGTTTCTTAAAGGCCTGTACCAACCGGATATAAGTCAAATTTGTAACAGGTCAGGGATTTAGAAGACTTTGTTCAGCATGAGTTGGGTTAACAGTATTTTATGTAATGCGAAAGTTGGTTCCTCTAGACAGACCGAAATGTCTTGACTAATCAATTAAAGTACAGTAAAATACCTTTAAACCAAACGTTTAATTTAATACAAATATCGGTCTTGGAGACATGTGGCAGCTGAATGCAGGGTGAAAGCCATACAGAAAGCTCCTCTATAAGCTTTCTACATGACTTTCTTACTGCATTAAGCAGCCATATGCCTAAATGTATCTAAAATCTTCTCTACTAGAAGTCCGGTTTAGAGGGGTTATACTGTATATAGTATCGAGATACAGTCCCACACACTAACACACGTGCGTACACCTACGTGTGCGTAGTTTATTCGTCGATACACTCACTTATGTTTAAACCCTTGGCATGCTACATGTACGTAACTGATCTGCTAACCTTTGCGTCGGGCACAAATTCACGAAGAAATACGTATCTATTTTAGATATCACGATCAGATCTCGAGTGACAAACACTTTGGATACTAATGAGATGCCTTGTTACAGAGAGTCTCATTTAGATAAAAAAAAATGTTTGTACATGTATAGTCTATTACAACTTCACCGCTAGCGTACAAACTAGTTAATATTGTATAAACTCAGCTATGCACTGTAACTTTTCTCACAATAATTGACAGCATATTCATTATATGACGGAGACAAACTAGACTGAAAACAATAAAACTGAATTCAATATGAAGAAAGGCCCCGTTTGAAATCAGACAGTAATTATCTGTTTGCTCGGGCACTATTTCAAACAACCAGTGAAAATGCTCCAAATCAATGCAAGTATACTCCGTAAACTTACCACAGTAAAACGTCTTAAATGGGACCACAAAAATGGGTCCACAAAAATGGGTACAATTCTGGGTCTTAAAATTAGGTGGTAACTTAACGCAGGATGTCCTTTTTATTTGAAACCCTTTGTTTTTTATTCTTGATGTACATGTCGACCAAGTAAAAGTTAACTTTGGTATTATGAATAAATGGATGAACATAATTTTGTGAAAAGAAATAAGGACCTATCCTTCAGTGAGGAGTACTAAAGGGAATAGAACAACTAATATGCCTCATTACAGCATGTGCAAAATCAAGAATGATTAACCTTTTCACCGTTTATAATATGCATAAGTTTATTTTTGGTGAATATTTTATTGAATATATCATTTGGCAAAATAGAAAAAAACTAATTTTCACTGACAGTAGTAGTGTTAACTGAGATGTACAGTATTTTTAAATGTAACAGCTTTTTAAGGATCTTCCAGATCTGCAAATATGCTTAAATGTATATGTGGGATAAAAGGTTAAAAATAAATATTTGAAACAATATATTCTACACAAGGAAAGTACCGGTAACATATGTTTTATAAAGCAGTGATTAGAAAATAACAGTGTAATATACAAGACTTTGTACCATAAGTAAACAACTCAAAAACCTCCAATGACACTATAGAAATAAGTGAATAAGGTAACTTTTATGTCCAATGCAGATATTTTGACACCAAAATATGAATTATTTTACTAGGCATTACGGATATTTTACAGATATTGATCTGAATTTGCTAACAGTACAGATTCTGATCAGAGGGCTCGTAAAGAATGCCCTAATGAACTTATTGGTGAAGATATCATGACAAAAAATGACATATTTACAGGTTCATATGATATTGAATACGTATTGTCCATTTGGTATTACTTATGTTCAGGCCACATTCCTCCAATTAAAACTTGTCACAAAATGCTCTGATTTATCAGTCAAGTGATCATGACGAAAATCACAGGTGCACAATGCCATATGACGACAAAGAAGTATACAAAGCTTGAGAAAGATTCATAGAAAGATGGCCGAGTAATGCTCCGGACAAAATCGGACAGACCGATGAACGGACATACAGACTGATCAACATACATCTAGTGAACGCAGTATATCCCCCTCAGCTAGTTGAACGGGGTGGGTAATAAAAGTTAAAACCGTGAGAACAAACATCAGTAATATGCACATAAATCGTGGTGATTGAATGAACTCTGAACCGTTATTCTGGCGCTTCTTACCAAAAAGGCATGTACAGTTCATAAAAGCAATTACTGTTTATTACTGTGTTAATAAATATTATTTTAATGAAGTTCAGACCCACTTTGCTGAAGGAACCGGTTACTGAATACCCAGATACTTCATTGCGACTTGGGAGTATATAGTACAATATGCACGCACACGGAAGTTAGTTCCGTGCATCAGAATTTAACTGAGGCAAAATAGTTTATCTTTTTTCAGACAATAGTTCTATAGCTTGCTATATTTTGCTATACATGTACTTATATAATTATGTACATGTGCATTTAACACATTGGCAAACAGAATAGACCCATATTCGATATTCCTGTAGGATCAGTCTGATCAGGATATGCTGTTGGTTTATGAAATAAAAATATCAGATATAGTTTTATTATGTCGCTATATAGCTCAATAATTGCTATTTGTTCCTTATCCATTTGCTCTGTATATTTCTTGCTTGATAAGTATGTTTGCTCATTCATATTTGTTCGGTATATTTATTGTTTGATAAGTGCGTGTTCTTATTTTTTTTTCTTATCACAACAAAATTCAAATTTCAAAATGAACCAAGATTTCTTTTAATTCCATGCCTTGATTTTATAATTTCCACAACTTTTTAATTCACATTAAACAGGATACTTACTGACATCATTTCCCATACTTGACTATTATGATACGGCATATACTGGTGTTGAAAGCCTTTTTATCTAATCTATTGGATTTAAAGTCCCATTATGTTTTTATTTTATTTTTTTCCTCGGTCTATTTAGCTGCAAAATGGCTAGATATGCTGTTTTGTATAGAAAACAACAGCATTTAACGTTTTGTTTGCTCAAATACGACATAGGAAAACATCGAGAAAGAAACGGAAAATTCTAAATTTAGCGCGTGTACAACGTGCGTATATTGGTACTTTCAGTTCAATCATATCACAATTGCCAATTTGAATGCAAATCGGTTGGACTAAACTTTGCGTATTTTAAGGGCTAGATTTTATAATGGGGCGGAAACGACCAAGCCCAAATCGGACTAGTGACCGAAACGGATTGGGTCCAAAATGACCCGACACCCAGAAAAGAATTTGGTCAAACCAGATGAGATTTATTTTACAAAATTGATAGATTTATTTTACATGTATTGTGCTTTTGCAGTTTTGTGCACTTGGTTTCTCTTAAAACCCATGTAAAAATTGACATGCCAAATTTTCGCGTGTGAGTTTGGAAGGGTTTTTCGGTTTTGTTTTCATAACAATTAAGCTCTTCCAGGCAGAAGGTAAAAAAAGTTACTCCATGGCCAAAAAAGTAGGTCATACCAAACCAATACATACTCTGTGCTGTGGCATAGACCCAGCACAATCAATGTTAAGGTTGGTAAGAAGGTTGCTGCGTCAACAGGAAGTCGTGAATCAATTCAAACACGTTTTAACCTATACTGGACACACCTTGACAGCAATTGCCATGTAGGCCAAAAATGTAACGACGCAGAATCAGTTACAACACCGTGAACGTGCTCATATAGTCGGGTTAATTGCCAAGCGACACATGTCGCGTGGTGTGGATATATATCAGTTCAACTCTTTCAATAAACTCTTTCGGTACCAATGTCGCCTGTTGGCACCCTTGAAAACCAGTGCAGTCCCAGGTCAGATGCCGCCTTTTCCAAGGCGGCATCTGACCTGGGACTTCACTGTTTTCTGTATTTCTTTAGCCCAAGCATACATGTTTTTAAAAACAAATGTTTACTAATACACCTTTATTATTTAGTTTAGAATTATATTTAATATGAAATTATTATTGCAGACGACACTTTTAAATTTGGCGCCAAAAGAGTTAAGCCAAGGAACCCCAGGCGTATATCACTGTTTGAGGTTGCTCAGAAGGTTTGCTGTGCGTCCAAAAGGAAGCCGTGAATCAATTCAACCATTTGAACATTTAATCTTTACAGGACATGTCTTAATAACAGCACCTGCTGTGTATATGTAGCAATGCACAAACAATTACAACACCGTAAATGTGCTCATATAATTGGGAGATTTGTCAAGCCACATCTGTCGCTTGGAAATAGATATACATCAGTTATCAATTAAACCGAGCGCCCTCAGCAGTATATCACCGTTTGGTATAAGTTAGAAGGTTGCAGTGCGTAGACAGAAACCCCTTCATCAAAGATACTCTATAAGCGGCCAATTTCGTACCAAAATAATATTATATACCTACTGTCACCTGCTACAGTTGAACCTGTCCTAAGCGACCATAAAACAGAGGTCTAATCATGGGTCTATAAGGCTTTAGTTTAGTTTAATGCAGGTCTAAAGTAATGCAGAAAGGAGCTTTCTACATTACTTTTGCCCTGCATTAAGCAACCATCTGCGTTTTAAGACTCCTGTGTTCAATAAATAAATGACCGCCAAGGGCAGGTCCTCCTGTATACAGCCAACCATATTTTAAGTGGCCATGTACTGATAAAGCATAGGAGTGTCGAAAAAAGCAGATGGTTACTTATAGAGGGCAAAAGTAATATAGATGACTTGCTGGAGCTTTCTGTATTACTTTTGTCCTGCATTAAGTTACCACCTCCCTTAATTTGTCAATATAAGACGTGATTTTCATTGTCGCTTAAGACAGATTTTACAATGGGTCCCAATGGGACGCTGAGTAACTCGACATTTCAACCAAAAACGTTTCTACAAATGTCACATGTATCACGAACGCCTTCACTGTCAGGATGTTTTATTCTACGTGCACTAAAGATATATCGCCAATTTATAAGTGCCTGCCCTTCACTTATTTATTCCCAAAACAGAATTTAGAACGTATTGTGAAACCCGTTTCGCAACCACTAAATGATCAATTATAAGTGTCTTTAAAAGATGGTTATCCGTATTCCAAGGCAAATATAAGACAGAAAGTTCATTTGGAAGTTTTCTGCATTACCCTTTTTATGTATACATGAACTAAGTTACTGATGAAAACATTTGACTTTAATTGATTTAGCAAACCGTGCAGACGGTGATCAAATGGGTTCCTTTGGTGTCCCTCTGATCTGAATCTACACTGTTTGCATGTGTTCTATTGATAGGATGACGGTATACCGGTTGAGTTCATAGTCCTAAAACAAATAGTGACTGTCCTCAGTGATCATATGTGAAAACACGTTTAGATTTATAACTTGCATTCGGTGAGTTGAACTCCCAACAGTTCAATGTGTGAACATTTATAAGGTTGTTTAACCCATTCCCACTTAGGCTATTTAAGACCTAGCCTCTTTGATTAAATCTTTCAAAAAGGAGCATTAACTAGAGAAAAGGAAATTTTCAGAATTGTGCAGTTTTGAAACCATTGTGATAAATAGAGCATTTGCTCCTGTGGAGCAAATGCTCTATTTATCACAATGGTTTCATAAAGTGACTTTTACAGAAGCGTCAAAATGCGTCAATATGCGGGAATGGGTTAAGGTAATTTATAACCACTACTGTAAGTAAAGAACAGTAAGCCCTCTCTACTACAACTACTCAAGAGATGTATGTTACTTGGGTTTGTAAGACTTGTGGTAGTTTTATGCAAGACAAAACATATGCAGAAAGCCCCATAAGAGCTTTCACTATCCCTTTATTTTATGTCTGTATTAAGCAACCGCTTGCTGTTATAGACAACCATATTAATCAAGTTTTTGGTTTAGAGAAGTTTTACTGTATCCTGCAGGCAAGCAAACGCATAGCATTACATTTATTTATTTTGTCTAATGTGCTGCTATGCTGATCCCAACGGATATTTCAGCCTAAAGACAGACATCGGAATTTGATCTTGCGCTCTTACTCAATAAATTATATTCACACAACTCATAAGCATGTTAAAGCAATACTATTATCAAGCTAAAGTTGATTATGAAATTAAAGGCTTTATAAATACATGTATCTACATATCAATAGTTGACGCTTTAAACATTTCCTCCATGAATAATCATGTAAGATATAATGACGTCATGGATATTGATGAGATTAATTTGCTATTACAGCACATTGACACACATGGCCAGGGAAAAAACTGTAGAATCATACCTATATTATATCATAAGCAAACTGAGCAGACCCTGAGCAGACGGATCCTATTAAACCGTCTTATCTGGATCTTCTTTGTTTGCAAAGGCGTAGAAATGCGTAGAAATGCGTATTTATGGAGTAAAGGGTTAATGATTACCTCTGCCACAATTTCAGGCGTCTTTTGATTTGACTTGTATCCAACATATGTTACGTTACAGAATGTCCACCAGCGCATTTACAATGCGACAAGGAGAGAATCCCAATAAGCACGTTCCTTTGGATCCAAATGTGTGTTCCAAATATAGTGATATGTGTTGATTTAGATCTATGTACTTCCTTTTCTTCATATAAACGTGTTTTCGCGCATTTGCAAACAGAGTAGATCCAGATCTGGCCGCTCCTATATGAGTCGTCTGATCAAGGTCCGCTCTGTTTGCTAATGGAATTTGATAGTTGTTTCTTAACATTTTGAAACGGCTACAATGTTCCGCCTTCCATATTTCATTATAACTGTTTTGTCCATGAAAATTCTGTAGGTATTGACATTTGAATAAGCATAAAACAGGGAAAGGGTTAAGCAATTTGCAAGATTGCAAAAAGTACTATAATGTGCCTCATTTGTTCACTTGTACTTTGAACACAGTTCTATACATGTATATCTGTACTCTGAACAAAGTTCTATACATGTACATGTGTATCTATAAACCTCAGTATTAAAAATATCCTGCACTATTATATATATTCTGAAATGGTTGTCAAAATAATTGCAGATTCTGTGTTTTGGGCCGTGCAATGCCTGTATAATATGTTAATTGTTCAGGACAATACAATGAATTTGGCATTTTGTTCAGTTAAATAAGGTTGTCTTAGAAGTACTAAACTTATAAAGTACTATACTTATAAATTATAAAATCTGCTTTAAAGCCACCCTTAGGATATTGAATGTCATTGATAATACATGTACATATTTTAACCCATGTTATCCCATGTGATAAACTCATCCAAACTGACAACTGCAACCTGTTCACTGTCCGTATTAGGGGTTCATGTAATAGAATCATGTGCTACTTAATCCTTACTTCCATGAATATTTATGTAAGAAATAATAACGTGATAAATATTAATTAGATTACTTACTTTTAATAGCACATGGACACGGGATCTTTTGGTCATGGCAGAAACTGTAGAATCATATCTATATTATATCATAAGCAAACAGATCAGATTCTATCCAGACGGCTCATTAGGAGCCCTCCTCTGATCTGGGTCTACTCTGTTTGCAAAGGCATAGAAATGCATTTTAATGGAGTAAAAGGTTAAAAACCTTTCACTTCAACCATTGAACGGAGGACTTCCTCAAGAGCTCTCTGATCTTGGTTTATACTGTTTGCCGTCGTCTCATTTATGGAATCGCATCAGTAATTCGATAAACCCTAGCAATATCTATAGTTGAACGTGTATGTTGTATGGTTCGATAAAAAACACATGCACAAGTACAGAGGTATAGATGAGACGTGTACATTAACTCATTCCTCCAGACTATTTTTAGACCAAACATCTTTGAATAAATTTACCGAAACGGAGCATTAACTATAGAAAGGAATCTTTTAGACTTATGCATTTTTAAAACAATTGTGATAAATTGAGCATTTGCTCCTTTATTTATCACAATGGTTACAAAAAGAGCCTTTACAGAGGCGCCAAAATACGTCACTAGGAGGGAATGTGTTAAACCCTTTTACCTGTCCAATAATAGCTCTTTTATCCCCCCATCAAACAATGTGTTGTGACCACAGAGGGTCTTGTGGAGAAATGAATTTAGTACTCGCGCCTTTACAATGTACACGTATATCACTAGACGAAGCAAGTGCAACTATACACTTGGTGGAGCAGTTTAATATGTAGTTCAATATAGTCTCTTGTTATATGCTTTATGACTATGAACACAGAGTTGCAAACTAGTTACTCATGTTGCTTTAATTGGCATCAGGATTTAGATAGCAATACAGTAAACCCTTCTAAACCGGACGTTCAATACCGATCTGTTAGACAAGTTGTAGCTGATTTCAGGGTGAAAGCCGAGGAAGCTTTCTGCATGAATTCCAGTTTAGAGGGGTTTTACTGTATTTTTTTTAATTAAAAATATAGAAAAACACTTTCTGCATTCTGAACGAAACATTCTAACAGACTTGCAATAGTAATCCAATACATCTGCAGTTAGCAATACGGTTTTCAAAGTGCACGTCATATATTCTGGTATATGCTTAACAGTATTAGAGGCTTTAAAATATCAATATATCATTTTTATTATATTGTGTGAATATTGTGTATACTGCTATATCGAATTGGAAAGCTTCAATCAACACTCTCCATTAAAGACACAAAAGGTTTTATACAACCCAATCTAATAATCACCGTTTTAAAAATTATGAACGGGTTTCCGTAACGTAAGTAGACATAATCTTTATTTTGGGTATATCGTCAAAAAGTATTTGTAATGCATGTAGAAAATGTCTTTGATATATTAATTTCATAAAAAAAAGTCGTCAGCAAAACGTCTTGTCTGCTACAATATGTTCGTTTATTTAACACCCCCTCCCTCCCCCCCCCCACCCACTTTAAAAAAAAAGAAAAAACATTACCCCAGTAGCAAACAGTTTGGATCCTGTTGAGAGACCGAATTATTCGGCATCTAAACTATAACCAAACTGACATTTATAGATGCGACATTTGCAACGAAAGAGTTAAGAATAAAAGTACAAAAATGAGTCATGCAGGAAACACTAAATACAGAACAAACAGTCGCCCGAACAGCAACACAAGGAAACAGCAAATGTACATAACTATAAAAACATCAAGAGACGCACAAAGACAAAACAAACATACAATAGGGGGAAGATGGAAGTACCGCCTTGGAACGGTCAGTGACAAAAGTCACTGGGGGGGGGGTTAAACCGGTTTATGGGCGCCCAACCTCACACTTATTCCATCCCCACCCTAAAAGAAAAACAGTGTAAATAAACGTATCCCCTCTCCGACAAATCTACAACAACCGCGACGGCAAATACAGTGGTAAAGTGCATGTATAACGAAAACATTTAAGTGAACAAACTGTATCCACCTCCCTGTTTGGAAAGACGTCAAAATGCGTACATATGGAGTAAAGGGTTAATTATCAAACATCACTGAACTAAATTATTCTGTCCATACAACTAAATCACCATTCTTTCAGAACGGTTTAATACTGAAAGCTTATATAGCAACCTTATCCGAAGTTATCCCACTAACTGCGACTTTGGTCGCATTTGTAAACAGTCTGGGTCCAGATGAGACACCGAGAAACTCGGTGTCCCATCAGGATCCAATCTGTTTGATACGTGGACAATAGTTTCCAAAAAGCTTGTGTCATTATATTTGGTCAGTGGTTTCTAAAAGAACGAGCAAGTCGGAAGTAGTCATTTTTTATTAGATCCAACATCAAGCGGACATTAAATTATATTCTCAGCGGGGTAAGGGTGAATAGGAAATTTCTTCAATTCCATCCATCCCAGGTTGTCAACCTTTCTATGCCTCTGTAGAAGCCACTTCTTGAAACCATTGTGATAAATAGAGCATTAAATTTTGCTCCTAAAGGAGCAAATGCTCCATTTATCACAATGGTTTCAAACTACAAAATTCTAAATTTTTACTTTTCTCTAGTAAATGCTCCTTTTGAGTAGATTCGTTGAAAAAAGGTTGGGTCTCAAAATAGCCTATGGAGGAATGGGTTAATATTTTGAGCTAAAATGTGGTAGTATCTTTGGTGTCTTGGTGTCATTCCGAATGTTTGTGAGTTCAAGAAACACGAGTTTAAATCATTGCCTTTCGGAGCTGGTGCCTTCGCAAGTACAATAAAACCTCTATACAACGACCAACCACTCTAATTCTATATTTATAACACAGGCGATATAGGTTTATGCAGGACGACATATACTGAACGCTCCCATAGAAGCTTTCTGTATTACTGTCGTTCTGCATGTAACCCTTTCCCTGATGAATATTCATGTAGGAAATAATAACGTCATGAATGTTAATAAGATTATTTTTATAATGGCATATGGAAACATGACATTTTGGCTCAGACAGAATCTGTAGAATCAGATCTAAATTACACTAAAAGCAAACAGAGCAGACCCTGATCAGACGGCTCCTATAGGAGCCGTCTGATCTGGGTCTACTCTGTTTGCAGATGCATCAAAATGCGCTTACATAAGGGAAAGGGTTAAAGCAACCACAGTCCTTTAGAAACATGCTTACATAAGGGAAATGGTTAAAGCAACCACAGTCCTTTAGAAACATTCATTTTTATCATTTGAGTAAAATTTAAGCACGGTGAGAGTTTTGTTAAAGTGTACGTTTATCAGTCTAGGCGGTCAACATCTTGGATTCAGATGAGATGCCAAGTACTCTCCATCGAAGTAAAACCCATGATGTGTGACTCTCGACCAACTGTTTCTCAAAGTCTTGAACGACTCGAACATAAACACAAAACTCAGCAGGCCGACAGGAGTTTAAACAGACACCATTTTACAGCAAGATACATGAGTATGATTACAAAGACTTGATCATAAAATGTCTAGTATATGGTTTTCTAAGCATCTGAACCCCGCACGTCTTGGATTGGCGATACAGACTGTTTCCCTAAATGACAACAAAGTGAGATAAAAATGACAACGAAATTAAAAGGACGTCAGAAAGAATTGAAGTTATTGCTAACGGTTTCAAAGTGTCGTGTCTAATTCCGTGTACATTCAGTGGTTTGCCTACAGATGGCTGTCAAATTGTCTTGTTTTACTACAGTCGAGGGAAATGATTAGTAAGCAAACTTTATGAAGATTTTAAGGCGTCTGGCCTTGAGCGAAACCAAACCATAAGTAACTGGAAAGCATTATACTGAATAAATAAATACAGTAGAACATGCCTTAACCCTTCTCTTACTGAATTTTAAAATACATTTCTCCTTCTTTACCCATGCCCTGTTGTATAATTACATATATCTTCACTGTGTACAAGTACTTCGCTGTGCAATCACTGCTGCGGAGTGCACTGGTTGCACAATCAACGTGTAAATAGTGCAGACCCTGATGAGACAGCTCTTACAGGAGCTGTCTCATCTGGGTCTTCACTATTTACGATGTAGGTATATTGACGTGAAACGCAAGCGAATGGTTAAGTGGTCATCAAAAAGAGGTCTAATTATGGGTCTGTAAGGCAGGTGGTACCTTATTACAGGTCAAAATGATGCAGAAAGCTCATATGTCAGCTTTTTGCAATACTTTTTTCCTGCATTAACCCATTACCTCATAAGCTATTTTTAGATACAACCTCTTTGAATAAATCTACCGAAAAGAAGCATTAACTAGAGAAAAGGAAATATTTAGAATTTTGTAGTTTGGAACCATTGTGATAAATAGAGTATTTGCTCCTATAGGAGCAAATGCTCTATTTATCACAATGGTTTCACAAAGTGGTCGTCAAAAGTCGTCAATATGAGGGAATGGGTTAAGCAACCATCTGCTTTTAACCATGTTTAATAAATGAACGGAGTGTCTATTGCCACGTATTTTTATAACACCAGTGACACGGTAAAAATCACACGCATCGTGAGAGTTACACTATACGGCAATAAATTCATATAGCATTCTTAAATGAATGGTAGCTTAGGACATGTTCTATTGTATAGCATCTTTTAAAAGTTGGATGACAGGTGTCGCTTGATATACAGTTGAACTTCGATAACTCGAACTCGGATAATTCGAACTTCGGGATACTCGAACAAAAAATTCAGTCCTTCCAAAACTTACAATACAGAATTGCTCTGAAATGTATCGCTACAGATATATAGAAACGCACGTGACAGCTTAATACAGGTCCAAAGTAATGCTGAAAGCTCCTTATAGCTTAATGCCAAGGAAGAAAACTCCTTCATATTTCCCAATTTATATCAAGGCATGATTGCTTCCCTTCATATCTATCAAAATCCACGCACTAGCCTATCATATACACCATGATTGGCCGAATACAACGTCAACGTTTCATAAGTAGATACGAGGGGTGTTCCAAAAATAATGTCACTTGCATCGGTGCTCATATAGCGGAAGTGCTTTTGTTCATTTTAATTTGCTCTGCCCTTCAAAATACTCTCCGCCAGCCAGAATACACCTTTTTAGCCGGTCAATCCATTTTTGGAAGCATTTTTCATACTCTTCAATGGGGACACCCATCAGACACTGATAAACAGCAGATCCAAGGGCATTTCTCGAATTGTATCTCCTTCCAGATAAATGATATTTAAGTTTTGGAAAGAGAAAATAGTCGCAGGGGGCCAAGTCTGGCGAATACGGAGGGTGCGGAAGGACGGTAACCTTCTCTGACTCCAAAAAGTCAGTCACAATACGTGCCTTGTGAGCGGGTGCATTATCATGCAAAAGTCGGACATACTTAAGTCCTGTTTTGGGGCGGCTACTTTTGTAGTAGTTCTTCAATTTTCTCAGAACAACGTTTTTATAGAACTTGCCTGTGACCGTTCTGCCTTTTGGCACCGGGATTTGAATAGCTGGACCCTTATTAGTGAAAAAAATAGCATACAAAACCTTCTTTACCGTTCGTATTCGTTTGGCAATACTTGGGCGTCTGGCATTTTTAGTGGCCCATATTCGGTTGGAAACTTTCCGCTTTGGTTCAAAATAATACACCCAGGTCTCATCACCAGTGACTATATTATCAAAAGCCTTTTTACTATATTTTGGGTACATTTTGAGAAGTTCTTTTGCCATTGTTACTCGCGTCTTCTTTTGCTCATCCGTTAACAAATGGGGTATCCATCTTGCATTTATCTTTCTAACTTTTAGGTGTTTCTTCAAAATTGCATGAACTCTTGCTAACGACAAGTTTTTATTCGAGCCAATTGTCTTACGGTGAATCGAGCATCAGTTTTGAGGATATTTCGGATTTGTTCTATGTTACCTTTGGTCGTAGTTGTTGCAGGACGACCTGGGCGAGCAGCATCTTTCAGTTGCTGCTGTACAGCACTAAATTTAGCTACCCACCTACAAACAGTCCTGTGGGACATTTGGCCCTCCCCATAAATGTCACACACCTCGCGGTGAATATCTACAGCCTTTATGCCGAGTAATGACCTACCTTTTATATAGGCCCTAATTTCAAGAACATTTTCAGCTCGTTTTCCTGTCATTTTGTGTATAGTCTAACGAATAGGCTATGAAACGATGTACACTGTACCGAGGCAAGTGAACGTGTGGACGAGATATTTACCTGTGTCACGAGCCAGTGATCACTCAATCGACACGAGGTGGTTTTGTGCATGAATTGCACGATTTCCGCGAAATAAAGCACAGATGACATTATTTATGGAACACCCCTCGTATGAGTGGTTCATTGGTGATGACCAAAATGGAATATTAGTAGATATGTTTTGTTCAAAGTGTTATCTTCCTTTGACCCTGGCTATTGGTGTAATACTATTGTGTGTAAATTGAAATGTAATATTTTGCTACATTCCTGATAAAACGATTATAGCAGATACCCTGAGAAACAGGCATTAAGTAAAGAAAGTACATGTATATCATTTTCAGGCTGTTTGATTCTCAACCATTTACTTCATAAATACGCCTTTCTGCGTCTTTGCAACAGGGAAAGGGTTAACCCTTTTCTCCATAAATCCGTCATTATTGCGTCTTTGCAACAGGGAAAGTGTGAACCCTTTTCTCCATAAATGCGCCATTATAAGTGTTTGCAAACAAGGTAGACCCAGAACTGCAGGAGCCATCTGATCAGTCTGGTTCAACAGTTTCTACCAATACTAAGCTTCCACGTGATTTTTACTTTTATAATAAATAATCTAATAATTCATTATGTCATCATTTCTAACACGAATATTTTTGGAGTAAGTGGATGAATACCCGCAAATGTTAGATGTCATCCAATACCCAATGGGGACACATTTATGAGTGAGAACACAAGCCAAATATCCCAGCTCAGTATACGGTTCCTATCGGTAACTTAACCGCTTTTGATGAATGTTTTTGTATGATTTGATAATGTCATGACTTGATGAATTAACAATAATAAGGTTCCAAGTAGGTTTCAATGTGTGATGTTTATGCCCCCGCATGGTGAGAAGCGTACGATATCTCGTGTTTGCCTCACTTCGTATCTCGTTGGAATGTCTCGTCTCGCCCGATTCTGTGAGGCCCGATAATCCATAAGTATGGCATTAACCGGATTCTTTTGGGAACTCAGGCACGCTGTTTTTTCAATGGCGGAGTTGAAAGAGCAATTCTCAGAAAATGGCGATATTGTTTTTATATTTCTGATGGAAACAAGACATGCGTGGGAATGTTAACTCATTTTCTTCCTTAGAACATTTAGGAGCCTCCGTGACCGGGTGGTAATGCGACCACTTAATGAATAAACATGGGTGCCTTTATAAGCAGGTGGTTGCTTAATGCAGTACAAAAGTAATGCAGAAAGCTCCTCCAGGAGCTTTCTGCATTACTTTTGTACTGCATTAAGCTACCACCTGGATATAGCACCCCTATTTATACATCTTTTAGGTGGTCGCATTAGCGGAACTTTACTGTACTCATCTATTGACTTAGATGTACGTTGAAGTAAACTTATGTGTTTTACAGACCTGTAAACTTACTTTTTACAGGTACGTAAAAACGCAAACACATACCGCAACATTAAACGCATAAAATATTGTTACATTATATACCATTCTCAAATGTACACTTTTAATTAGCCGATATTTTATACATGTATGTAAAATACATTGTTGTATTTAAATATCATAACAATATAAAAATTGATAATGATAGTGTAATATGTGTGTTATGAACCATGTCAGTCGCATCAATATCAAGGATGACACAAAAAAGAGAAAATACATCTCTTATTTCCATGGTGGTCCTTGTTATTGATAGTCTGACATAGAGAGGCATAAATTATGGAGAAAAATATTAAGTAAATTACTTTAATGGAAAAAATAAGAAAATTATCACAGTGTTGTAATTGCTCTCTAAATTACTAGAATTATATAAACAATATGAAATAATATATCTAGATTGGCACAATTATCACAAGTTACTGAAAGGTATATGTATATACATATGATTTTTAAAAAGCAGGTGGTGGCTTAATGCAGGGCAAAAGTAATACAGAAATCTCCTGCAGGAGCTTTATGTAATACCTTTTACCCGCATTAGGCTACCATCTGCCTTACAGATCCATAAGTAGAACTCTGTTCGATGGCCACTTAATACATGGTCTACTGTATAAACAAGGTGAGCGTTGACCATGACAGACACTGCAGGCTCAGCAAAAGCAGCAGACAGCTCTCTGATTTGGGTAGACATTGCTTGCAAATTCGTCTAAAGCCGTCTAAAATCGTCTAAAGCCGTCTAAAGCCATATACAGTGCTCTCTCCCTATAACGGCCCTCTCAATAACGATTCCCTCCATACAACAACGCATGTCACTGTTTCCGAAACAATGCTCCAGAAACAACTTTTTTCCATCGTATTTTCTTTGTGCCTCCACCAAACCTTATGTTGTGACCACTCTTTAGAATCGTCACTTTGTGACGATTCTAAAGAGTGGTCACAACATAGAGTTTGATTGAGGCATAACGGTTTTAGTTCTCGAAATACACCTTATCTGGGGATCTGCAAACAAGCTAATTATGTTTGATTTTCCCTCCCTATAACAACTCCCTCTGAACAACACATACAATATTCGTATCTCACAGGGTGTCGTTGTAGAGAGGGAGCACTGTATTTTGCACTGGATAGCTTCCACGTGTCTTAAAATTAATATGTTTTCTGCGTTTTCGCTGAAATCCATAAATATAGTCTGATGCATAGTGAAAACCATAATGTTTATACTCTATACATGATTTGTATAATTCGCTTGTTATTTCATATAAACAGCAGTCCGTCAAACTGCTGTCTCGGGTGAGCGATCTAAGGCAATTGTGGCCCTCTTTTAAACTGAACTCGAAGTGTTCGAGTGGAGCATTTGTGATAATATTGCAAGAGTGAACGTCTTCAAACCTTATCTCTGACGTCATTAGTATAATATGGTTGGCACAGGTGCAGATAAATTGCCATACTTACCGAGCAAAATTCTTCATCGATTTCGTTGAATATTGTTTTACAAAAAAGATCACATACCTAAAAACGTTTAAGTGTGTTTAATTGTTTGTATGCGTGTGGGGTGTGCGTTCGTGTGCGCGTGCTTGCGTGCGCGTGTGTGTAGGTGTGTGTTGTGGGGGATGTGGTGTGGGGGTGTATACATGTGTCGCTTGTTTTCTATCGATGTTTCGGTGGTGGTGGTTGCGTCTTGTGTGTTTTTTTCCTGCTTTTTCTGTAAAAAAGTAGTAATTAAACTACTTTTTTTTACAAACAATTTAGACAAATAAAGTTACGGGTCGAGTGGACGGAAATCATTGTGAAAATGAGTTTGTTCCATTTTTTTTGGCCAGATCCGGATCCGTTGTTCAACTGTTTTTACTTCATGTTACATTTCAACAAAATTATAAAACCTGTTTTCCTACTGGTTATTCCAATTATATCTGATTAAATCTATATTATTTTGATTAATAAACAGGCTAAGTAACGAATTAGACTTTGAAGTTCCTCAAACCTAATTTAAAAATCCCCATTATAAATTGGTGGGTGGGGTAAGTATATCATACCTATTGCCTGACAAACCAATTATCTCAAAGGTTGTAATAGGAATGTGTTTAATTTCTTTTTATCATGTAAGCCAGTTATAACATTGCATTTAAATGTGAATTTTGAATAGTTATTGTCTATTACTTTTATGTAAATACTTAAATTTGAAGGTAAAAAATATATGCTGTGTAAATTTTATTTTTACCGGATTGACCTTGAAATGACCATGATAATGAACTACAAATATGATAATACCAAACAAAGTATATTTTTAAAAGGGCCAATTTGTCTTTCATGATTTTTATGCTAAACATTTTCAGAAACTTTGAAGGTGTTTCTGCCATTTTGATCACAGGGGTCTGGACCGCTTCATTGGGGTCTATATGTACTATATAATAACAAGGGTTCCAACTAGCAGAATGGATATCCGTGTACCACAAGAACAAATATGACTGTAACTCTTGCAATTTAAATGATAATTTCGTAATTCTTTCGGCTATTGAAAGCCAATATATTTTTCTATCAAATAAATATAATCTTATAACGGTAACTTATGAACAAGTATCAATCCAACAGTGATTTTCTCAAAATTTCACGTGTTTTTAGGGTCATTGACAAACGTTCGTTCACCCCGGTTTCACTATATCACAGCAATAACCTGGCAATTTGCAGTTCAAAAAATGGCTTGAGTCAATAAATGGAAAAGTAGTAAAGTCAAGCAGGCAAAGCCACATGCAAGACGCAACCACCACCAAAACACCGATAGACAGCATGACACACACACACACACACACACACAACCACACACCCAAACGCACACACACACACGAAATGAACACAGAAAACACCAAAAGACACACAAGAAACAGGGACAAGCGTTCCACAACATGAACAAACCACAAGCACAAAGACGCAAGGCAAACAAAAGGAAGGGTGACAAAGAGAGTACCGCCTTGGCACGGTCAGCAGCAAAAACACCACTGGGGGTTTAAACCGGTTTACGGACGTCCTAACCTCACACTTCTCTCAAAGTCACCCTAGCAAAAGTCAAACGAATCAATCCTAACACCCACCTCCAATTATTTAGTTCCCAACATCAAAAGAATGATGTAAAACTAGCGAGTTTTGTCAGTTTGCTTCAAATCGTCGAGGATTTCCTTCGCTCATCCAATGAAATGGCTCCATTCAAATTTGTTGCAAGAATGGCAGCATCCGAAATAGAAACAGAACGACAGACGGAAAGGCAGCTGTTGCTAGTTGCTTATTTATTAGAGGACAAAACAAATGGAGATTGGTGATATAATTGGGTTGTTTTATTGAACCACGCCATCGTTTGAACTGAAAATTGACCCAGAAAACACGTGAAACTTTGAGAATATCGTTGTTGGGTTAATCATTGCGCGTAAGTTACCATGAGAAGATTATATTTATTAGATAGTAAAATATATTGGATTTCAATAGCCGAAAGAATTATAAAATTATTACTGAAATTGCAAGTTACATTCATATTTGTACTTGTGGTTCACGGATGTCCGTTCTGCTAGTTGGAACCCTTGTTATTATATAGTACATATAGACCCCAATGAAGCGGTCCAGACCCCTGTGAGTTTGATATATTAAACATCGACTGATGCTACCAAAACCGGCGGCCATCTTGGACGCCATCTTGGATTTCTCGGAATGCCGCCACTTTTCCAAATTTATTGACAAATATGTTGGTATATAACATGTCTTGTTAACAGACGGATCTCACCTACTCTTAAAATAGAGGCCTTATCTGGCAATAGTCACTCTACCATACCCTATCAATTTTACACGTTACTTAAGTTTGAATAATGAATTAAATCTAATATTTATACCCTTAGTACATCATTCTTTGTGTTCAGTGGACTTTTGTATATTTCTTAACTGTCTGTCGTGCACTCGGGTTTAACAGAGGCATGCCTCTGATTTTAATCGATTTCTTTTCCCTTTTTATAATTTTAATATATATCGATTTGAATCTACTCATTCGATGGTATCTTTTTATGAACTCTCGCGATCAATATCTCTATAGATCTACTCCTTTAAAATCGTGTTTTAGCGATGTCTTTATTTTATGTTTTCAACCACGAAGTAAATACAGTCTGTTCTGTATATTCACTTCGTGTTCCAACAACACACTATCTAGACTGCAAGCAGTCACTACCAGAACAATCGACATTATCTTTTTAAAAAATATTTCTTGTTTGAACTGAATTCGCGTAAAAAGCTGCGGAACTCTATCCGAGGTATCGGATTTATGACGTGGATCCTTGTTATTCTATAAGTTAAATAGAGCAGACCCTGCAAGAATCCTTCCGTTTGTGTGACCCTTTGATAAAACCAGAGACCTATCTGATAAAACTAGATCTAATGCATGAAGCAATAAATGCAGATCCTGACCAGGGTCTACATTGTCTGTCTATTCTCTGTTAAGGGGCACTAACTGGCGACAAATGGATTACTATTACACTCAATGATAAGTCGGAAGAAAATCCAAACAAGAATGCTGTTTGATTGGACCAAATTTCTCGGTTATTCCCCAAAGTACATGTAGGACGATTGGTCTCCATGTCTCACCGTACAATTGAATGAAGCCGGGCCAAGTTATTGACCCATATCCTTGAACTTCCTACTATGAATGTAACTCACTGTATTGAAATGTAAGTAGAATTTTTTTGCCAGTAAATGTTATCATAAACGCTTATTGATAACAAATAGTGATAAATTTGATAATTTGATACTAGGAAATGCTTTGGAATAATAGTTTACATGTTTGACATCAGTTTTCGCGAGTGAGACCCAAAGTGACTTGAGGTATTGGGACGTTTATTTGGTAATCTAGGTTTTGGTGTTGCTGCTTCGTACACTTTGACAGGTAAATTTAATTACATATATGTATTTCAACACAATTCTGTTCTTAGTTCATGTGATGCTGTTTGAATGAAATTAAGTCACAGTGGATTGTTCATATGTTTAGTGTGGTTTAGTGTAGCTAAATAAATTCTGTATTTATTTCTTGTCAGAATTTGTTAGCAAACATATACAGTAAAAACCCTCTAAATCGGAATTCTAGTAGAGAAGAGTTTATATACTTTAGGCAGGTGACTGCTTAATGCAGAGTAAAGGTCATGCAGAAAGCTCCTAGAGGAGCTTTCTGCATGACTTTCACCCTGCATTAAGCTGCCACCTGTCTCCAAGACCGATATTTTTAAACCAAGAGGCTTTACTGTAATATAAGCTATGCATAATTCTGTGCTGGCTGAAAAATGCTTGTTCATCATTAAGGGTGAAACGGTATCTTACGGTACACGTGTACCGCGGTTTTTTCACTTACGGTTCGGTTTTCGGTATTTATTTCCACTTTACGGTACGTACCGAACATTTCGTAATGTCTAGGGATGAATCTGCCGCAATAATATAAAAGCCGTTCTCTGATTAGTTCATTCTATAAATAATATCCAATTAGATTACGCGTTAAGTACATTACACATAGTTTACATACATGGCTTGTCCGGAGGGAAACGAAAGTGCATATTTTAAATTGGGAACAGTTTGAAACTGTTCCCAAATTGAAATATGCACCAACAAGCTACTGGTCGAAAGTTTGGAAGTCTTTTGACTTTCGGGAAGGCCAGTCTGAGAGCAGAATGGCAACATGTCATGCAAGCGTTGTTTCGCGGACGTGCCGTATAAAGCACGTTGAACGCAAACTGACTGTTGTAGAAATTACAAGTGATAGACAAGTGAGTTATTGTTATTAATCCTTAATGTGCTGGGTATTATTATATAATAGACTTAAACTCTGCTCTGAGATTTTAAATCATAGTCCATTGAAAACTGTGTGGACTAACATAAGCTGTCTTATTAAAATGTGACATTTGAATGTGACAGCTGCTCAGGGCTTACACTGTTTGCAATGCACTTTGGTTGGAAATCTTATAGTGAGGCTCAATTTCAATTATCATCCTACATGTCAAACTGTTAAACTTGTATAATATTTATAGACAAACAGTGCAGTCCAAGATTAGAAAACTTCTAATCATAGCTACACTGTTTGCAATGCTTTGTTTACTTGTTTCCAGCACATTGTTGGTTATTTTAAAGTTCCAGTTGAAGAGATTATTAGATAGTGATATTTTCCATAGAAGGAGATTTGTATTTTAAGAACTATAAATCAATAGTCTATGACATGGTGTTCAGTATTACATTATTTTAGTGTTTTTTCCCTTAATACACTTGACTGTTTATAGTTTTAAGAGATTAATCATCATCTTTGTTAGCTGTGGCAGTTACTGATTCTAGTCAAAACAAATTAATTCAAAAGGTTTTTTTTTCTAGGTAAGCTTCAAAATTATGTTTACAAGATAAAAATTTGTGTACCGAAAATGTACCGAACCGTGGCTCATGTACCGTGTACCGAACCGAACCGTGGGGGTAGTGTACCGTTTCACCCCTATTCATCATACGAAACAGAGTTCCAGATAAGATGTGTAAATTAAAATATTTTCAAGTATAACTTCTTTATTTCTCCATCAAACCCTCTGTTGTGACCAATCTATTAAAGAGTGGTCACAACATAGGGTTTGGTGGAGAAATGGAGATTTTAGTACTTGAGTATGCACTGTTATCTGTAGCTCTGCGAAAGTTGTCATTTATTTACTTGCAACTAATGCGCAATTTTTGTTTTAAATTAGCTAACTAGTCAAAGACTGACATCAACATAGACGCAATACTAGGTACGGTATTTTATTCATGCACATAGATCTGTTGAAGGCATGATAAGGGAAGTACCACATGGAAAATTTTGGAACCTATTTCTATATTTCTCAGCTGAAACCTGTATTATGTTGGTTAGAACTGCCACTCCAAGATTATTCTAATGACCACCAGTATAAATAAAGGTTTGGGGGAAAACACTATCAGAGATACAAACTTTCCTATCTTCAGCTCACCAGCATATTTGAACAGATTTATTCACACACACACACATTTGTATAACATGTTACTGTGATGTATACAAATATAGTCAAATTCCTCCTTTTTCATTGTGGGTAATGACTAACCCTCAACCATTGGGAATTCATAAGCTATATCGCCCATTTACAATATAATGTCCTTTGGGAGTTTTGTACATGACTGTCACCTTGCATTAAGCTGCCACCTGTCTTAAGACTGGCATTGATAATCATACTAATTCATATGTCTGGTTTAGAAGTTTTATTGCAAATTTTGATGCCAAGCAATTAGATTTAAAATGAATTTTTGCACAGTGACTCATAAATTTTAAATTTACATTATGATATTTTAAACTTTTACATCAGATTCTTGACATCTCATCTGGATCCAGACTGTTTGCATAGTTTTAATCATGAATTATTTCTAGTTTGAAGGGGGTTATTAGCTTAAAGGAAAACATTAGGATCAGATCTTATAAAATTCCAAAAGCAAATGGAGCAGACCCTGGTCAAACAGCTTGTAAAGAAGCTTTCTTATCTGGCTCTGCTCGATGTATAAAGATGTTAAAAATCCTTTACTCCATAAATTTGCCTTTCTATGCCTTTGCAAACAGAGTAGACCCAGATCAGATGGCTCCTATAGGGTCTGCTCTGTTTGCTTATGATATAATAATAAGATATGATTCTACAGTTCCTGACATATGGCCTTAACAAAAATTCATGCTATTATAACAAATTAATCTAATCAATGTTCATGATGTCATCATTTCCCTCATGAATATTCGTGGAGGAAAAGGTCAAAGGAGGGAAGGGGTTAAAGTGTAGTGGTCCATCCACCAAGAAATGATCATGTTTGCTTAAGGATTCCTGTGATAGATCAACACTGCATTTTAACTTGTTTCCTATGTTCAAGTGTTTATAACCCTTTCCTTGTTCCATATATATTCATGTAAAAAATAATGGTATCAAATGATCATGAATATTAATTAGATAAATTTTTTTTATAAAATATTTAATTTTTATAATGGCATAAAATTATGAACACAGGACAAAATTGACTGATGCAGATTTCAAGCTGTAGAATCAGATATATATTATACTAGAGCAGACCCTGATCAGACAGTTCCTATTGGAGCTGTCTGATATTGGTCTCCTCTGTTTGCAAATGTGTGAAAATGCATTTATATGAGGGAAAGGGTTAACCCTTACAGTGCGGGACCCGAGTCACTAATGTCCTTTGCAAACAGTTTAGACCCAGATGAGAGGGCTCCTAGGGGAGCCCTCTCATCAGGGTCTACACTGTTTAACATGTTACACTTTTCTTTAGAAAACATCCCTAAATATTCACTATAAGCTTGACCTATTTGAATTTTGGAAGAGTCCATTTGAAGATTCAGCGTTGTAAGGGTTAAATTACACTTTGTACATCAATTTAACTATTTCAATATGAATGTCAAACAAAAAAAGTGCCATCACATTATAAATGTGACATTTTATGGTGGTCAGTTAGGATAGAGTTTTATAAAGCTAATGTTCAACCTGGTCCAATTTCTTCTTATTGACATTTATATATTAACAAAAAAGAAATTTTTATTACAATGAGTGATTATCAGAACTTGAGACATTTTAGTAAACGTAATATTGCAAGAAAAAATGCAGAAAAAAAATCATTTTGACCTGCTGAATTTTTACAAGCATTAAACCTGAAACAAACAATTTAGTTTTTTTATGCGTAAAAGGGTATTGCAGAATGAGATACTGACAAAAATTGGGCCAAATTGAATTACAGTGCTCCCTCCCTACAACGGCCCTCTCAATAACGATTCCCTCCGTACAACAACGCATGTCACTGTTTCCGAAACAACAAGGCTCCAGAAACAACCTTTTCTATCGTATTTTCTTAATGCCTCCATCAAACCCTATGTTGTGACCACTCTTTAGAATCGTCACTTTGTGACGATTCTAAAGAGTGGTCACAACATAGAGTTTGATTGAGGCATAACGGTTTAGTTCTCGAAATGCACTTTATCTGGGATCTGCAAACAAGCTAATTATGTTTGATTTTCCTTCCCTATAACAACTCCCTCTGAACAACACATACAATCTGCGTATCCCAAAGGGTGTCGTTGTAGAGAGGGAGCAAACGAGGTGGAGAGATGAGATTTATTGACGGAATACCTGGGGAAAGTTGGGCAGATCCAGCTTGTTTGCTTAGTGTATAATGAATTGACCTGTAATATGAAGAAAGCAAATGGCTCAAAACAGGTCTTATCAGTTTCCAGCGTTTGCAAAATGTTTGTCAATGTACTTACTGTATGTGGTTTAACGCTTTACTCCACAAATTTATATGCCTTTTTACGCCTTTGCAAACAGAGTAGACCCAGATCAGACGGCTCCTATAGGAGCCGTCTGATCAGGGTCTGCTCTGTTTGCTAATGATATAATATGATATAATATGGATATGATTACAGTTTCTGCCATAGCCAAAATTCCCGTGTATATAATTTAAATATGATTCTACAGTTTCTACCTTGGCCAAAAAGTCATGTGATTTGATCTAATTACTATTTGTGACATTATTATTTCCTATATGAATATTCATGGAGTAAAGGGATAAACGCTTTTCATACCTTTGCAAATGGAGTAGATCCCTAATGAGACTGCTCCTATAGGAGGCGTCTGATCAGGATATGCACTGTTTGCTTTTGAACGTATGATAGATACCGTATGCTTGACCACTCTTTCTGCCAATACATCCTATGTACATCCTAAATTCGAAAATTATCTTTTAGGATGCTATAAGCAAATTAACGTCAATAGAAAAACTAGTAAAATGTCTCCTCAATTTTTGAAATATGTGTACAATAAATTATCAAAGAACAGTTTGGATCCAGATGTAAAGTTTGTTAGTAACTTATCTGGATTCAAGCTGTTTACAAGGTTATCTTGAATGTCACTTAACCCATTACCTCATAGGCTATTTTTAGATACAACCTCTTTGAATAAATCTACCGAAAAGGAGCATTAACTAGAGAAAAGGAACAAAGGAATTTTTTTTAGAATTTTGTTATTTAACTGAAACCATTGTGATAAAATGCTCTATTTATCACAATTGTGTCAAAAAGTGACTTTTACAGAGGCATAGAAAGGAGTATTTATGGAGGAAAAGGTTAAACACCTGCACACTAGTGGCAAAATAGTTTGGATCCAGACGATTGATGACTCTGATCATGACATTGTACTTATTTGCAAAGAAATGAAAAAAACAACTATTTTAAGAATGGAAGCACACAACGGTTTTTGCAGACATAAAATTATTTAGCATGCAAAGAGTTAATGCAGACTAAAAGCAATGCAGAAAGCTCCTTAGAGGAGCTTTCTGTCTGCATTAGCGCATTAAGCTACCACCTATATTTAGAAAATCCTATATTTCTTTATGTAATGGTTAACTTATTATTTGGTTTTTCATTTGTTTCAGTGATCACTAGTTTAGAGTTTAGTTTCCGCACTGACGTAAGCGGGGGTGGGGGGGGGGGGGGGAGTTGTTTGGGGTGTTTATAAGAGTAAGGACATTTATTGGGGAGAGTACAGTAATTGCCATAGGTAGATAACTGTTTACCTTGCCCAGATACCAACCAGGAAGTTCCCAATCTGAACTGAAGACTAGCTCTTGCAGTGCTGGAAACAAGTTGAATGACACTTGCAATACGGTGTAGACCTGGATGACAGGAGCCGACTCAGATTAAAATCTGTACTGTCCAGGGCACAAGGAAGTGGGTAGTTTAAGAGATATAGTCTTCCAATTCTGGCTGATTTCTGTGTATTTTGAGCTCAGGGAGGGGTCATAATGAATAGAACATATAGGGATCGAGATTCAAAATTAACCCTAAGTCACTAATTTCCTTTGCAAACAGTGTAGACCCAGATGAGAGGGCTCCTAGAGGAGCCTTCTCATCAGGGTCTGCACTGTTTGCCATGTTAGACTTTTCTTTAGAAGATCTCAAAATATTCACCATAAGCTTGACCTGTTTGAAGTTTGGAATAGTCCATTTGAAAAGTCAGCATTGTAAAGGTTAAGACTTCTAAGCATCTCCTTGTCTAAGGTTCAGACTTAACCCTTTCCCTGTTCTATGTTTATTTCAAATTTCTATACCTTCTGAATATTCATGGGCAAAATAGATATAATGAAGTATATAAGGTGGAACATTCTACCCATTATAGAAAGTAAAGAAACAGGTCTATCAAATTCTATTAGCAAACAGTGCAGACCCTGATCAGACGGCTCCTCTAGGAGCCGTCTGATCTGGGTCTACTCTGTTTGCAAATGCGTGAAAACACGTTTATATGAGGGAAAGGGTTAAGGTTAATTTAGCCCTGCCTATTTGCCATTCAAAAGGTGTTTCAGCAAAATTTGGCCTTTTATAGTAATGGACTCTGATTAAAATCATGGAACATTAAATACAGTCAGCTGCTGAAAAACTTGGCATTAGGCCCACTGAAGGTCGACGGTGACAATCTTAGTTAAACATTCTGTAAGCCACATGTAAAAGAATATGTTGTGTGGTTTGATTCTTAACCCTGTACTCGTTATATACGCCATTTAAGACCTTTACAAACAGAGTAGACTCAGATCAAATGGTTCTGTACAGGCTCTCTGTTCAGGATCTGCCCTGTTTGCTAGTGGAATAATATAGATCTGATTCTGCAAAAAGTCCTGTGTTCATTTGCTAATATAAAGAATTAGCAAATTAAAAAAAACCATCAGTACTTTATGTAACAAAGGGTATTCTAACAGGATGTTTTCAACTTATTTAATTAACCCATAGCCTGTCAGTCACAACTATTCTTGCATTTGCAAACAGTGTAGACCCGGATGAGAGAGCTCCTATAGGAGCTCTCTCATCTAGGTCTGCACTGTTTGCCACGGAAAATCCATGCCTGCATGCTCTATCCTTTTGCCTAGGAAATCATTATAATATAATTCTGTATATTTTTGCCAAAGATTTGTCTAATTAATATTCATAGAGGATAGAACGATAAAAATATGTGGCAGGCATGCAATGTCATAAATTTGCTAACTGCAGTGTAGCCCAAGATCAGAGGGCTCCTGGAGGAGTTATCTGATCAGGGTCTGCACTGTTTGTCATTCAAAATCCTCTAGCAAATTTAACCCTTTACTCCATAGATACACGATTCTATGCCTTTGTAAACACAGTACACCCAGATCAGAAGGCTCTTGTATGAGCCATCTGATCAGGATCTGCTCTGTTTGCTTATGATAAGCTATAGATATATGATTCTACAACTTCTACTATATACAGTCATACAACAATTCCTGCATCAATGTGCCAATATAAAAAAATAATTGATCTAAATCTAACAATTAATATTCATGATGTCATTATTTCTTACATAAATAGTTATGGAGTAAAGGGTTAAAGACATACTGAGTGGACAGTTTTTATCTGCCTGTCAACTTTGCTTTTTATTATGATTAACTCTTTTCAGTGTGGGAAATGAGTCACTAATATCTTTTGCAAAAGTGCAGAGCCGGGGGGAAAGGACTCATGATCATAGAGACGCCTTTTGATCAGTGTCTTCACAGTTTGTCGTATTACACTTATCATTAATTATCTGAATATTCACAGTAAGATTGACCTGTTTGAATTTTGGAATAGTCCATTTGAAAATTCAGCATTGAATAGGTTAACCCTTACTTGTGCAAGACTCGGGGTCACTAATGTCCTTTGCAAACAGTGTACACCCAGATGAGAGGGCTCCTAGAGGAGCCCTCTCATCAGGGTCTGCACTGTTTGTCATGTTACACTTTTCTTTATAAAAATCCCTAAATATTCACCATAAGCTTGATCCATTTGAGTTTTGGAATAGTCCATTTGAAAATTCAGCATTGAAAGGGTTAAAACATCCCTTGATATTCACTATAAGCTTGATCGATTTGAATTTTGGAATAGTCCATTTGAAAATTCAGCATTGAAAGGGTTAATTTTCTATCTTATTATAATCCAAACTGTGTGCAAAGGATCATATTTCAGAGTTGTTATGGAGTTTACAGTTAAACCAATTCTCTCCTGTTGTCGCCTTTTGGCGTCTCTGCAAAAGGCATTTTTTGAAACCATTGTGATAAATAGAACATTTGCTCCATAGAATTTGGAAATGACAATTTTAGGATTTTTTTGCTTGAAACAATTGTGATAAATAGAGAATTTGCTCCTATAGGAGCCAATGCTCTATTTATCACAATGGTTTCAACAGGTGACTTTTACAGAGGCGCCAAAAGGCATCAGTATGAGAGAATGGGTTAATATGATTCTTATATTAGAAATACAAAATATAGAAATTTATTGTTATTGCAAACAGTAGAGGAGAAGATCTGTAGCAGTCATAAGCAAACAGAGTAGACCCTGATCAGAAGGCTCCTGCAGAAGCAGGTTTTTTTTATCTGAACTGAGTCTATACTCTGCTTAGGTGTAATAGACATGAATATCAAGTGAATGGCTTTTAGTGTCTCAAAACTGCATATTTTAGAGCACAATTCAATGCAGAAAGCTTCAATACAGAAGGGTTTTTATGTGCATAACCTTTGTTCTGCATTAACCCTTCGCTTGCTATTCACATCAATATACCTACCTGTAAATAGTGAAGACCAGATGAGACAGCTCATGCAGGAGCTGTCTCATCAGGGTCTGCACTATTTACAAGTTGATTGTGCAACCAGTGCACTCCACAGCAGTGATTGCCCAGCAAACTACTTGTACACAGTGAAGATATATGTAAATATACAACAGGGCACGGGTAAAGAAGGAGAAATGTATTTTAAAATTCAGCAAGAGAAGGGTTAAGCTATCTCCTGACCCTTGGAATCCAGCTTTCTGACATATTTTCAGTAGTTATTGTATTTTCAAACCGGTAGCTACTTTTATGAACCATTGAAATGCACTATCTATGAAGCTGCATTTGATTGGATCTGCAATACTTTATCACATCCAATCAAATCATTGTAACTTGTATATATAATGTATTGTGTATGTATATAGAATGCGGATTTTCCCAGGGTTGATAGTTTATTGAGGTTGAATTAGATTACTTACATAGCCCTTTGCTGCATGAATAATCATGTAAAAATTTAACCCTTTCACCGCCGATGTCGCATAAATGCACCACAACAAATAGTGCAGCCTTTTCAAGGCGGCGTCTGATCAGGGGCTTCACTTTTTTGTTTTATATATATTTTTTATATATATATGTGCTTTATTCCTTTGAAATTTGCATTTATTTATCTCATTTCCTTATTGTACCAAATGATTTAACAAAAATTGGATTGCAAACGACAATTAGAAATTTGGCGCCAAAAGGGTTAATGTGAGTATCAATATTAATTAGCGTAACGTAAACAATGGCATATGAACAAGACAAGGTTTGGCCCTGGTTTAAGCTGTACAATCAGTTCTATATTAAAGTCCATAAGCAAACAGAGCAGACCCTGATCAGACGGCTCCTAAAGGAGCCGTTTGATCTGGGTCTACTCTGTTTGCAGAGGTGTAAAATGTGTTAGTGTGAACTCATATGCAGGTAACCTAATGAATGAACTCAGGTAACGTAATGAATGAACTCAGGTAACCTAATGAAAGAGTTTACATCCAAAAAGTAATTGGGTATAATCCTCAGGATCCAGAACTATTTAACCCTTTCCCTCATATAAACGTGTTTTCACGCATAATTGCAAACAGAGTAGACCCAGATCAGACGGCTTCTCTGGTCAGGGTCTGCTCTGTTTGCTAGTGGATTTTGAAAGATCTATTTCTTTACTTTCTAAAATGGCTATAATGTTCCATTTTCCATATTTTGTTAAAACTATTTTGCCCATGAATATTCAGTAGGTATTGAAATTTGGAATAAATATAGAACAGGGAAAGGGTTAACTCTTACAATGCGGGAAACAAGTCACTAATTTCCTTTGCAAACAGTGTAGACCCTGATGAGAGGGCTACTATAGGAGCCCTCTCATCAGGGTCTGCATTCTTTGCCATGCATATTACATAATATAATTTTCTTTATAAAAATCCCTGAATATTTACCATAAGCTTGACCTGTTTAAATTTTGGAATATATATATATAGTCCATTTGAAAATTAATCGTTGTAAGGGTTACAGAAGTTATGATTGAAAATATTGTAATTTACGCATCTTATCTAGATCCCTGTTGAACTATACAACCTAAGTGCTGACCTGATCAGAGAGAGCTCCAAGTCTACACAGTTTGCATATGCTAGTTAACCCTTTGCTCCATAAATATGCCTTTCTACGCCTTAGTCTATTGCAAACAGAGTAGACCAAGATCAGACAGCTCTCTGTAGCTTATGAACCAATTGATATAGATATGATTTTACATTTTCTGGCATGGCCAAAAGTTCCTGTGTTCATGTGCAATTATTTAAAAATAAAATTGTCTAATTAATATTCATGATGTCATTATTTCGTGCATGAATATTCATGGAGTAAAGTGTTAACTCATTCCCAGCATTCAAACCTTTACCTCATGAATATTCATAAATAAAAGAATGATACCATAAATATTTATTAACCCTTTCCTTGTTCTGTATTTAGGCCAAATTTCAATACCTGCTGAATATTCATTAACAAAATAGTTAATAGAAATAGGGAAGGGGGTACATTGTAGACATTTTAGAAAGTAAAGTAACAGATCTATCAAATTTTATTAGCAAACAGAGCAGACCCTGATCAGACGGCTCCTCTAGGAGCCGTCTGATCTGGGTCTACTCTGTTTGCAAATACGTGAAAACTCGTTTATATGAGGGAAAGGGTTAACTGAAATTTTGCCTGGGAAGAAATTTTAGAATCAATCCAATATTTCCTCAAACAAACAGCAACCATTGGACCCGTAAAGGAGCGGTCTGATCTGGGTCTACACTGTTTGCAAAAGTATCAAAAGGTTCCTATTACATAGTAAAAGGTTTAAATACAGTAAAACCTCTCTATAACGGCCACTAAATTGTGTAAATTAGTTGGTATTTAGGGCAGGTGGCTGCTTACAGCAAGGTTAAGTAATAAAACGGAACACTGCTATACCTGAGCATTCTGTTTTACTTTCACATTGCTTTAAGCAGCCACCTGCCTTTAACACAAAACACTTGATGTAGCTTAGTGACCGTTATAGAGAGGCTTTACTGTAAATTTTAATCGAACCAGGATATACTTCATGCAAGTAGCATTTAGTTGATGTTTTTCGTGCTTTTCGTGCATGTATTATTGACACCAGAGTTATGGCCCTTTGTTTGCCAAAAATGTAACCCTTTTCTTTGACCCGAACCATATCTCAGAAACTCTTTGGAGTTTTACTTTATTAGGTAGCATATATATAAGAAACATTTTTGTCGGTCTGGAATCATATCCCAGAAAGGGTTTGGATTTTTTTCTGAACATTTGTATTAATTTTAATCCATTCCTCCATAGGCCATATTTAGACCCAACCTCTTTGAATGAATCTACCCAAAAGGAGAATTAACTAGAGAAAAAGGAAACTTTTAGAATTTCGTATAATTTGTGATAAATAGGAGCAAATGTTGATTTATCATAATGGTTTGAAGAAGTGGTTATTGCAGCGGCGTAGAAAGGTGTATTTATGGAGGAAAGGGTTAAGCACCATGATGAAATGTCCAGCCCAGCAAGCTTAAGTATTGCTTATATATTTACCTTGGAACACTTAGAGTTACGTTCCTATGTCAAGAGCTAAGTATGTTTGTTCATCCAGAGTCATATGGGTTTGAGTTTTTCAGTGAAACTTTGTGTAATTGTTTAGTAGTATAAAGAAATGTAAACCAGCAAGTACCTATAGAGTAAACTCTAACATTTTGTAGGGGATATTAACTCTTTCCTCCATAAATACGCCTTTCTACGCCTCTGTATTAATTTATTATAACCACTTCTTGAAACTATTGTGATAAATAGAGCATTTGCTCCTATAGGAGCAAATGCTCTATTTATCACAATGGTTTCAAACTACAAAATTCTAAAATTTTACTTTTCTCTTAAGTTAATGCTCCTTTTGGGTAGATTCATTCAAAGTGGTTGGGTCTAAAAAAAAGCCTGTGAGGTAATTAATGGGTTAATTAACCAATATTCAGAGCCCCATTTATACGAACATGAGTTTAATTGTTGTAATGTATTACTATCAAATTAATTTTTGACACTGACAGATACTGTAAGAATCAGATGAGATTTATATTATTTCATTGGCAAACAGAGCAGACCTTGATCAGACAACTCCTACAGGAGCCGTCTGGATTTGGGCCTATTCTGTTTATTATAAAGGCTTGAAAATGCGTTCATATCAAGTAAAGGGTTCTGAAGCCAATGAACAGTGAGAAAATTAGACACGGTAACAAATACGGCAATCTGATTATTCGCACATGCATTATGTAATACCCAATTTCCATTCAGGGTAGAATACAAAATCTTACGATATTATCATTAACCTGCTATAACATAATGTTTTCTTGGCGATCTAAATGTCTGCCTGTAAGGATTTAGTTATCTTATTCTCTCTATTTTACTGGATAACTTATCTTATCAGGATCAACACTGTTTATAAATATCTTATATATTGATAATTAGGGTAAGGGTAATGAACCAGGAAGATAAATCTCTTCTTTGAATAGAACCTATTCGAGGAATTGATAATTATTGGAAAACCTCTAAATTTACCTTTTGCAGAATATTGGCAATTCTGTTAATTCTATTGCAAAGAATTTCAGGATTCAGATTGGATGCCAAGGAACTTGGCATTATTCTCTGAGGCACTAATTGGAGGTCAAAGTTTGTTTGACACTGTGATTTATTTTGGAAAGGAAATTGCAAAATTTAACATTTTTAGAATTATGTAACAGGCTAAAGGTTACACAGATATAGCTAGTCCTTCTCTTGTTAAGCGTGACGTGCCTTGCATTTGCAAACAGCTTTGATCCTGATGAGATGCCAAGTAACTTGGCATCTCATCAGGATCCAAGCTGTTTGCCACTCAGCCAGTAGTATCTCAAAAGTTTGAATGAATCCGAAGATAACAATCAGAACAGATTCTCATTTACAGTAAGAGGATAATAATTTTGACAGCAGGGTAAGGGCTAATACAAATACGTAACATGTTCGAAATTTGGTTATCATTTTTTGTGCAGTGGCTTTTCGTAACCGAATTAATTGCATAGATAGCTCTACTGTTGGTTCTGCTCCTAGGCTCTTGTAACTACAGAAGGGAGAGAAACATGTTAGCAAGTAAGTGTACATATCATTCTCAGAGGTCTAGATATTTAGATGCCTGCATTTAACCTATTCTTCCATAGGCTATTTTTAGATCGAACCTCTTTGAATAAATCTACCGAAAAGTAGTATTAACTAGAGAAAAAGAAAATTTTAGAACTTTGTTGTTCTGAAACCATTGTGATAAATAGAGCATTTGCTCCTATATAGGAGCAAATGCTCTATTTATTACAATGGTTTCAAAAAGTGACTGTTACAGAGGCGTAGAAAGGTGTATTTATGGAGATAAGGGTTAAACATTTTTAAGAACAGCTCCTTTATTTGTCCACCAAACCCAATACTGTGACCACTCTTTCGAATCTTCTCGAAAAGACGGTTCTAAAGAGTGGTCACAGTATAGGGTTTGGTGGAGAAATAACGATTTTAGTTTTAGGGTATACGTAGGCACCTTTATCTGTAGCTCTAGATCTGAATAGTATTCAGAAGAACGATAGTTTCTTTGTTGATTGAAATGAGATGAATCAAGTGTATTATTGTGCATGCATGTGTTTGTGGTTGATCGCCACAATGTAATATGCCTAAACTTAAATGATATACCACTAACAACGAGCTTACTTTGTTTGCAAATAGCTTGGATCCAGATTAAAAGCCAAGTAACTCAGCCTCTCATCAGGTTCCAAGTTGTTTCAAACTTGTTCAATAGGTCCTGACAAGCTTGATAAAAATAGGGGAGAGTTTTCTCACATCATCCTGATTAGAACAACCGGTTAAAGATTCCCTGATCAGTAATACATTTAAGAACACTTTAGAACATATTTGACGTCATACGAACTCTTTGACCTGACTGTATTCATATGCATGTTTACAAACATGGCTGACATGGCTCAACGTAGTTTGGAACTATTTCTTCCTGATGTACAGTAGTAAATGTCTAAATATAACCAAGGTGTAATTTGGTCAAACTTGCGAAACACATGTTATATGTTATTAAAACGGCGAAAACACATTGTTTTGGAAAATGTGAGAAAAAGAATCTGATGCTCGTTGTCTTTTAAGATCAAATGTTCCTAAACTCGCCACAGGCTCGCTTAATAACATTTTCTTAGGCTCATTTAGGAATATTTGATCTTAAAAGACAACTCTCAACAGATCCTCTATATACTGGGATTTCATGCTAGATGAAATTGCAAGTGAGATTATTGTAACATATACATGTATACCGCCATTATCAGGACCCATTCAAGGTCATAGCATATAGTTTATTCCGAGGAAATAATGTCAATCTATGCATTTTCCAAAGTTGATATTGTTTTTTTGAGGGTTAATTGAAATCATTCCTCAAAGGGATCTGATATTCAGTTTATTGTACTGAACAAATAAATAAAAAAAAAACTGATGCAATAAATAATAGATTTCCATATGTTAACCCTAGCACAGATATCTACATTTGTATATTATAAGTGTAGATTTACGTAAAACCCAGATAAGGGTTGGCACGGTTTCTCATTCAAAATCTTTTCACAAATTGTACCCTTTTCATTCTAAAGGAATATGATGGACAATTCCACTTAAAAATTCTGCATTTAACCCTTTCCTTCATGTTTTCACGCCTTTGCAAACAGAGTCAACCCAGATCAGACACTAGATTCCCATATAGGAGCCGTCTGATCAGAGTCTGCTCTGTTTGCTAATGGAATTTGAAAAATCTGTTTCTTTACTTTCTAAAATGGCTACAGTGTTGCACCTTTATTCCATCTTTCATTATAACTGTTTTGTCCATGAATATTTAGAAGGTATTGACATTAAAATGAAATAAACACAAAACAGGGAAACAATAATAATGATAATAGACTTTTCCATTAATCTACCGAAAAGGAGCTTTAACTAGAGAAAAGGAAAATTTTAGAATTGTATAGTGTTTTACAAAGTGATTTTTACGGAGTCGTCAAATAAATACGGAAACGGTTATAGGGTTAATGTTGAAAGGATTAAACCTTTCCTTCATGTAAACATTTTTTCGTGCATTTGCAGATATAGTAGACCCAGATCTGAGAATGCTGTTAACTTTAACCCATTTGCTCCCACGATCCCATATATGGGACATAGGCAAACAGTGTAGACTCTGATCAGATGCCGCATAATGCGGCGTCTGATCAGAGTCTACACTTTTTGCTGATAGGAAATTCAATATAAAACAAAAATGAAAATTTAGACCAAACATCCCATAGATAAAAATAGACCAATCCAATATATAAACATGGAAGAATCCGCTGGGAGCAAATGGGTTAATGAAATTATGATACATGTATGTAACTTTCTACCAATACATAATTCAGCTAATAGATATTCGTTATGTCATTATTTCTTACGTGAATATTCAGCAGGGAAAGGGTTAAAATAAATGGATTATGTAATATGATATCATCTTTTAATCTTTTCCCTCGTTAATGTTCATGCGAGAAATCATGAATGTATGTTTATTAAGTAGTAAGAACTAGGGAACTTTAATTACTAGTTAGAAGATCTTTAATATTCATAAGCAAACAGAGCAGACCCTGATCAGACGGCTCCTACAGGAGCCGTCTGATCTGAGGCTGCTCTGTTTGGGGTGAAAAGGCGTTTCTATCAGGGAAAGGGTTAAACTTTACTCCCGTCTCACTTGCAATGATTATTGTGGTTTATATGACATAATTGTCAACTTTCATAAGTAATTGTTACAAAATAGTTCTTGAATAAGTTCTCAAGGAAGTCCATCATTAATGCCTTGATTGGTTAACAAATGCATGAAATACCAGTGTTTGATTGGCTGTTTTTCAGAACTGAGATCTGATTGGCTGATTATGAGCTCTTTCACTGCCACGCATTGTTGTCTGCAAAATTTGTTGTTTTTTTTTACAATTTCCTTGTTTTATAATTACAGTCACAAATAGTGTTGATCTTGCTAAATTAACTTGGCGTCTCTGTGGATCCAAATTGTTTGCCGTTGGCAGGCAAAGAGTTAAGTCTGCAGTTTGTAATTTCATTTAATCTGGAAACAATGATCAAATGATCATGAGCCAGTTAATAACCTTAAGTTTAAACATATTTTATTTCTGAAATGTACATAAATCCACTTATCACTATATTTGGAAAAAAGATTGGATCGAAAGCAATATGCTTATTCAGGATCCTCTCCTTTAACCCATTCCCACCTAGGCAATTTTTAGACCTATATATATTATAATCCTTTTTGAAAAAGTCTACCCAAAAGGAGCATTTATTACAGAAAAGAAAATATTTAGAATTGTGTAGTATTGAAACCAATCTGATGAATAAGGCATTTGCTCCTATGGAGCAAATGCTCTATTTATCAGAATGGTTTAAAATAAAGACTTTTACAGAGGTGTCAAAAGGCGTCAATATGTGGGAATGGGTTAATAACCTTTGGGTAGGAACTTTGACCCCTTACCTCATAGAGACATGACAACACCTGTTTATGTCTTTTCAAACAGTCAGTAGACTCAAATCAGATCACCAGGCTCCTGTAGGAGTCATCCGATCAGTGTCTGCCCTGTTTGCTTATGCAATTTTATTGATCTTATTCTACAGTTTCTTCCATTGCCAAACTTACCACAGTGGTTTGAATCCCAGCCAGGGCATTTTGATTTATCATTTGAGGAAGTTTTCCAGCTGGCTTGCGGTAGATCAGCTGTTCTTCTTGGGTGTTCTTCTGTGCATGAAACAGTGCAATGTGTTCCATACATGGAAAAACTTCTGGAGTCTTCCTCCACCTGTAATTAGCTTGGCATCATGATGTGCATGAAATACTGTTAACCCTTTCCCTCATATACACATGTTTTCACGCATTTGCAAACAGAGTAGACCCAGATCAGACGGCTCCTAGAGGAGCCGTCTGATCAGGGTCTGCTCTGTTTGCTTATAGAAATTGATAGATCTGTTTCTTTTCTTTCTAAAATATCTACAATGTTCCACCTTGCATATTTCTGTATAACACTTTTGTTAATGAATATTCAGTAGGCATTGAAATTTGGCCTAAATATAGAACAGGGAAAGGGTTAACCAAGTCCCTGCTCTGTGTTTATTACAAATGTCATTACCTATGATTTAATATTCATGGACAAAATAGTTCTAATGAAATATAGAAGGTGCAACATTGTAACCATTTTAGAAAATAAAGAAACAAATCTATCAAATTCTATTAGCAAACAGAGCAGACCCTGATCAGACGGCTCCTCTAGGAGTCGTCTGATCTGGGTCTACTCTGTTTGCAATTGCGTGAAAACACGTTTATATGAGGGAAAGGGATAGAGACAAACATTAACCAAACTGTCCTATGTTCATATATGTAAAAATTATATGAATATTCATGATATAAAAGGTTAGTTTGTTCAACACTGTTTAACCTATTCCCTCATAGGCTATTTTTAGATCCAGCTACTTTGAATAAATCTACTGAAAAGGAGCATTAATTAGAGAAAAGGAAACTATTAGAATGTTGTAGTTTGAAACCATTGTGATAAATAGAGCATTAAATTGCTCCTATAGGAAGAAATGCTCTATTCTTTATTTTTTATTCGGCACTAACAAGTGCCTTCGTCAGGGTGATCATACAAATACATTGGAACATATCGTGCTGAAGTACAGTTTTTTAGGTGGCCCTGTCACATGATTATGATGTAACGTGATGATAATAGTAGCTAATGGAGATACAAATGGGAGGTTGTTGCAATTTCATGTAAGAAATAATATGACATCATGAATATTTATTAGCTGAAGTTTTATAGTATGAAAGTTTTCAAATTGGAACTGTAGAATCAGATTTATTTCTATAGGAACTGTCTGATCTGGGTCTACTCTGTTTGCAAATACAAAATAACCTGGTACAAATGCTCACAACATTGAGATGATGTATGGCGAAAAAGAACCAGGTTCCTATCTCAAAGGTCAAGATCACAATCCGGGTTCAAAGTTAAAAGATGGGTACAAATTTGTTGTGTCCGCTCTGTAACACCTACATACATAAGTGGATATCAAAATAACCTGGTAAAATGATCAACACCTTGGGACCATGTTCTTGTCTCAAAGGTCAAGGTCACAATTGGGGGTCAAAGTTAAAAAAATGAGTCTCTCTATATATATATTTGTGTTTTCTTAAATATTGTTTTACATTAAACAATTTTGAAAAAAGCTAAATTAGCACAAATAGGCGTCTATAAATTGCAATATGGTCCAGGCATAAACTATAATGACCCAGACTTTAGTGAGGCTTTAGTGTCAGTGATATCCTTTGGGAGGGGGGGGGGGTTGCATTTGTCACATAACTCTGACAGTTCTTATTGTATATAAGCATCCAGACTGTTGATAATGTTTAAAAGTTAATTGTGTTTTTAATATAAGAGAAAAATTAAACTTTGAATTATATAAACCCTTTCCTCTATGAATACGCCTTTCTACGCGTCTGTAAAAACCACCTCTTGTAACCATTGTGATAAATAGAGCATTTTGCTTCTATAGGAGCTAATGCTCTATTTATCACAATGGTTTCAAACTACAAAATTCTGAAATGTTACTTTTCTCTAGTAAATGCTCGTTTTGGGTAGATTCATTCAAAGAGGTTGGGTCTAAAAATAGCCTATGGAGGAAAGGGTAAGTGTGACATTTAACTGTAGTTATCTCCACCATCGCAGTTTTTACCATGAGAATTGATATCTATCTATATTCATTTCTGCACAAAGTTCGTGTTGAAAACTTGAAATTCAATCTTATAAAACTCTAAGCAAACAACGATTTTTTTATGATTGAAAACTGTTGTCAGCTACAATTCAGACCTGTATAATTATTGTTTTTTTACATTCTATTTTATCCAAATCCCTCATGTAAAGCCTTTTTATGCCTTGCAAACAGAGTAGACCCAGATGAGACAGCTCCTGTAGGAGCTGTCTGATTAGGGTCTGATCTGTTTGCTTATTGCATTATGCATTATAGATGTGACTATACTGTACAGTCAATGCCAATTATGACCAAACATTTCTGTGTTCATATTCCATCATAAAAACTCTAGTCATTTATAGTCATTAATATTCAATGATGTCATTATTTATTAAAATAATATTCATGCAGTTAACCAATTACCTCATAGGCTATTTTTAGATCCATCCACTTTGAATAAATCTACCGAAAAGGAGCATTAACTAGAGGAAAGGATTTTTTAGATTCGAGTAGTGTTGAAACCATTGTGATAAATAGAGCATTTGCTCATATGGAGCTAAATTTAATTCTCTATTTATCACAATGGTTTCAGAAAGTGACTTTTACAGAGGCATCAAGAGGTGTCAATATGAGGGAAGGGGTTAATGCAGGGTAAAAGTAATGCAGAAAGCTCCTGTAGGAGCTTTTTGCATCACTTTTGACCTGCATCAAGCTTAGTCTACCACCTGCCTTAACCCTTTGCTACCTACCTACCTATACCTACCTGTAAATAGTGAAGACCCAGATGAGACAGCTCTTGCAGGAGCTGTCCCATCAGGTAGGGCTGACTATTGGGACCAGTTTTGACTATTGCAATACTATTGCTATTGCTGAAAGTACTATTGCGATACTATTACTATTGCTGGAAACTATTGCAATACTATTGCAATAGTTATTGCCAAGATTTGAAAACTTGTAAATGCAAATTTGCACAGTGTAAGATATAACTTTGCTGTAAATACTTACTAAAAATGTTTGTGAAAATGATTTAAAATAGATTGGGCTTTGCCACTTGTGTTTTACTGCTTTTGTTTTTAACAAACTCGATCTCCGCTATGGTTGACGCCATCTTGAAAACACAATGCCAATTATATGAAAGAACTATCGAAACTATCGATAGTCAGAGCAACTATCGCAATAGTCTATCGTCAAATGGAAATAACAATCGATAATGTAATTGGGATAGAGAACTATCACGATAGTTCGATAGTTTGATGTATTGTTACACCACTACCATCAGGGTCTGCAATATTTACAAGTTGATTGTGCAACCAGCGCACTCCAGAGCAGTGATTGCACAGTGCAATACTTGTAGACAGTGAAGATATATGTAATTATAGAACTGGGCATGGGTAAAGAAGGAGAAATGTATTTTAAAATTCAGCAAGAGAAGGGTTAATATACACCCATAATTAGACCCATTTGATGGGTGTGTGTGAACGTTCTACTGTACTGCAAATAGTTGGTAATGGACAAATGAAAATTTTAGTTTATTTGATCAGTAGACAGTCTGATTTTTTTTCTACATTATTAAGGGTAAGCAATTATAATTCTAAGATTTTGATCAAGACAACTCTCAAGTAACTAAAAGGATGCTTTTGCAAATAGGCTGGATCCAGATCTAAAGCCATTAAAACCATTTCCTGTTGTATATAATAAATTTGAATCTAACTTTTCAGTTTCACACTCGGGAAAGTACTTCTGCAAAAGTGGACTGTCACTGATTTAATGTTTTTGCAGAGATTTATTATAGGCATTGAAATTTAATATGAATTCCATTGATAAAAGGCTGCTTTTTCTTACAACTTTTTATACAGACATGCATCTTCTATTGAAACATAACACTATACCTTGCATTCTAATACTGACAAAGCATCTTTCATTCTCAGTCCTACAAACGGAAGTTTTCTTTTTGTGTAACAAACTTTTATCTTGAGATAAAGTGTTACCAAATTTCTCTACAGGGAATTTTAATCAGAAATTAAATCTTGAAAGTGGTGAACATTGACTTTCAGTGTCAAGAAAATAAGCTGAGTCATTATAATGTTTCAGTATTTAAACTATTTACCCTAAATACTTAGCAAGATTATCCTAATTATCCTAAATATTTTGTCGGACATTTAAACTAAGACAAATACTGCAGACCCTGATTAACCCTTTCCTCCATATATACACCTTTCTATGCCTCTGTAAAAGTCTTTTTTTGAAACTATTGTGATAAATAGAGAATTTGCTCCTAAGGAGCAAATGCTCTATTTATCACAATGGTTTCAGTACTACAAAATTTTAAAATTTTCCTTTTCTCTAGTAAATACTCCTTTTTGGTAGATATATTCAAAGAGGTTGGATCTAAAAATAGCATATTAGGGAATGGGTTAAACTTCTTCAGAAGGAGCAGTTGGCCAAAAGGATTTACATTATTTGCCGGCGGGCACTTTGTAAGTGTCAGTTTACCCTTTCCTCCATAGGCTATTTTTAGATCCAACCTCTTTGAATGGAACTACAGAAAAGGAGCATTTACTAGAGAAAAGGAAAATGTTTAATTGTTTAGTATATATAGAAACCATTGTGATAAATAGAGCATTTTGCTCCTATGGAGCAAATGCTCTATTTGTCACAATGGTTTCAAGAAGTGACTATTACAGTGGCGTAGCTGAAAGGCGTATTTATGGAGGAAAGGGTTAAATTGATTTATTCACTTTACAATTTTTGGAGAAGGGGGTGGGGGTGTTCTAGAATATTTAGAACATTGTGGTAGAGGTACGTAAACGATGCTAGCCCTTTTAACACAGATTTTTCAAATGGACTATTCCAAAGTTCTGAAAGGTCATACTAAATACTGTGAATATTTAGGGATATTTTTTTTTAAGAAAAAATGTAACATGAAAAACAGTGCAGACCCTGATGAGAGGGGGAGCCCTCTCATCTGGGTCTACACTGATTGCAAAGCACAGTAGTATAATGAAGCGTGTCCACTGAATGCCAGTAGTGTAGAGCCAGACCAACTGTTTTGTAACACTGAGGAGATCCTGATACAATGTATCAGTTGAATTTAATTATGAAATAGTTTGAAACCACTGGGTAACTTGACTGTATTACAACAGCACAATTATATATAATTCAATGACAAATTCAAGATGTTTGCAGTTAAAATCTTGATTGGACAGTTATGTCTTATTGTGCCGTAAAAAATGCTTTTTATCCTTATATTGCTGTAAAAAAAACCAAGAACAACATATGTGGGTGCCAATGCCCGTCTGTCCAAGTGTCTAGTGTGTGAAGTTTCATAAAATTTGCATGAATAGTAAAGAAATAGGAAAAGTAAAAGTTTCCTGACGATGACAACAAAGCGGACTCCAGAGTTACAGCAATAGCTCGTATTTGTTTCTTCTAAAAACTTCATAAAGCTGCAGACAAAATTTACTAAAATGGACAAAACAAAAAGGTTGAACTAATACATAATTATGCAGCAATCAAAAGTAATTTTTGCTTTTTTCTCTGGCAATATGGGATTGTAACGAAAAGATATTTAAATAAGATTATGTAATTAGATGAAACTATTATACCATAAATTTAAACAAATCATCTTGTATGAGTGACTTTGAATATAAGAAGAACAGGGTTTTGCATGTTTATATTTGAACTCTGCACGCTATAAGTAATTTTTTGTCTGCAACAATTGTTGTCTGCTTCAATTTTTAAAATATCTTTTCTCTAAATATATGATCAAGATGACAAACAGATTGGATCCTGATGAGACGCCGCATTATGCGGCGTCTCATCTGGATCCAAACTGTTTGCATAGGTAATCACAGCTTCGCCGCTTAAGCGTGCAAATAGTTACGATCAAAGACTGTATTTTACCCTTTGATTTCAGGACGCACATGCATGATTTGTCGTTTGCAAATAGTGTAAACCCCAATCAGGGGGTTCCAGAGGAGCTCTCTGATCAGGGTCTGCGCTGTTTGTCATTCAAAATCCTTAAGCATGTTTCATTCGTTCATACTTTGTGAACTCTAGATCTGTAGTTAAATACCGATGGGCTTAATTTCCTCTCAGAAAATTTAGTATTCGAAGAGTTATCGTATACAATTGGGATCAATTCAAATAATTCATGTCAACTTCAAGAAGAATGACACAAAAGGAATATATTCAATTATTAACCCTTATTAAGCCAAGCGTGATCACATTTGAATTTACAACCAGCTTGGATCCAAATGAGATACAGATTAACTGGGTGCTTTATACCATTTTAACCCTTTCGCTGCCAATGCCGGATCTATGATTATCTATGCAAACAGTTTGGATCCAGATGAGACGGCGAGTAACTCGGCGTCTCATCAGGATCCAAACTGTTTGTTACTGTTACTATGTTTTTGAAACAAAAATGAAGAAAATTAAAAGAATGAAAATTTGTAGCAGACGACAAAGTTAGCAGACGACAGAGTTTGGCAGCGAAAGGGTTAACCCTTTCCTCAATAAATATGCCTTTCTACCCCACTGTAAAAGTCACTTTTTGAAACCATTGTGATAAATAGAGCATTTGTTCCTAAGGAGCAAATGCTCTATTTATCACAATGGTTTCAGAACTACAAATTCTAATATTTTCCTTTTCTGTAGTTAACCCATTACCTCATAGGCTATTTTTAGATCCAACCTCTTTGAATAAATCTACCGAAAAGGAGCATTAACTAGAGAAAAGGAAAATCTTAGAATTTTGTAGTTTTGAAACAATGCATTGTGATAAATAGAGCATTTGCTCCTATAGGAGTAAATGCTCTATTAATCACAATGGTTTCAAGAAGTGGGTATTACAGAGGCGTAGAAAGGCGTATTTCTGGAGGAAAGGGTTAAGAAAGAAAGATTAAATTGTTAGAGGTTTTTAAGTGTCAAATATTACAGACCCTGTAATAAGAGGGATGCTCTAGGAGCCCTCTGATCTTGGTCTACATTGTTTTCAAAACTATTGAACTCATTCCACAGCACATTCAAAAGGTTGAAATAATTGTGTAAGTGATAGGCTTGATGTTTTCATTTCGGTGCACACGCATGTGCATAATTTGGTGAACTCTGGGCAAGCTTGTGACTCTTAACTGTTTGAATGCTGAAAAGAGTGCACAGTTCACCCATTCCCTCATAGGCTCAGAGGCTATTTTTAGATCCAACCACTTTGAATAAATGTACCGAAAAGGAGCATTAACTAGAGAAAAGGAAACATTTAGAATTTCAAAGTTTGAAACCATTGTGATAAATAGAGCATTTGCTCCTATAGGAGCAAATGCTCTATTTATCACAATGGGTTCAATAGGTGATTTTTACAGAGGCGTAGAAAGGTGTATTTATGGAGGAAAGGTTTAAGCATTTACTGTACATGTGTAGACACAAAGCAGGGGGCTTGGGACCCTTAAGTAATCATGATCTGCACTGTTTGTCACTCAAAGTCATCTAACAACTTTAAGTCTTTAATACTGAATGGAAACTATAGTTAATCCTTTACTCCTTTTGAATACTCATGTAAGAAGTAATGACATTATGCATATTATTATGGACAGACTAATTTTTAGCTCCAGTTTTTCGAAAAGTGGACGTATTGTTATGACCCTCTTGTCAGCGTCAACGTTGATTAACCTTTTTGTTAAGATCCATTTCTCAGATATTTGGTTAAAATTTGGTATGCATGTTTACTATCAGTAGGGGAACCAATTTCACAAGGACTGCAGGTAACTCTAGAATTCATTTTGCTATAGTTATGCCCCTTTTTTGTTTTAGACTTCCACTGCACTTATGATCCAGCACTAAGAAAAGTGGAGTGAGCAGTGAGTGTCCGCGGACAGCCCTTGTTGTGTCACCTGCCGAGAAGCAGTGTGTCACTTAGGGATCACTTTTCCATCGTCTGTCTGTCTGTCTGTCCGTCCGTCCATCCGTCTGTCTGTCCGTCCATCACACTTTCTTTTTTTGGCTGTCATTCCAAAACCAATCATTATAGAGCTTTCAAATTTCACACATGGAACAAGCATGATAAGAGGATAAGTGCCATGCACAAGGGCCATAAATATAGCGTCAATATTTTTTTAGTTATTCCCCTTTTTCATATTTTTTGTCCCCACAATTACTCTCTATCTACCGGTTCAATTGATTTCAAACCTCACATATGGAACAAGCATGATGAGAGGATGTGCCATGCACAAGGGCCCTAACTGTAGCATCCATATTTTTGGAGTTATTCCCGTTTTTCATATTTTCTTGTCCGGACAATAACTCTTTATCTACTGGTTCAATTGGTTTCAAATTTCATAAATTGAACAAGCATTAGTGTTATGAGGAAGTGTTATGCACAAGGGTCTTAACTCTATTATCAGTATTCTTGGAGTTATTCCCCTTATTCATATTTAACTTTTTCCCCTTTTTATACGCCCACCTAATAAAGGTGGTCGTATATTGTCGTCGCCCTGTCCGTCAGTCCGTCCGTCCGTCCGTTCGTTCGTTCGTTCGTTCGTTCGTTCGTTCGTTCGTTCGTCAACATTTTGTTTGTCCGCTGTTTTCTAGGAAAACTATTTGACAGATATTAATGAAACTTCACACAAATGTTAAATGCATCAAGATCTGAAGCTGAGTTGATTCTGAGGTTCATTTGATTTTTCATTTCAGAGTTATGGCCCTTGTCCTTAAAAAATATGCAAATAGTTTGTCCGCTGTTTTCTGGGAAAACTATTTGAGAGATATTAATAAAACTTCACACAAATCTTTAATGCATCAAGATCTGTAGCTGAGTCGATTCTGAGGTTCATTTGATTTGTCGTTTCGGAGTTATGGCCCTTTTTCTTGAAAAATAATGCAAACACATGCAAATAGTTTGTCCGCTGTTTTCTGGGAAAACTATTTGAGAGATATTAATGAAACTTCACACAAATGTTTAATGCATCAAGATCTGAAGCTGAGTTGATTCTGAGGTTCATTTGATTTTTCATTTCAGAGTTATGGCCCTTGTCCTTAAAAAATATGCAAATAGTTTGTCCGCTGTTTTCTGGGAAAACTATTTGAGAGATATTAATGAAACTTTACACAAATGTTTAATGCATCAAGATCTGAAACTGAATTGATTCTGAGGATCATTTGATTTTTCGTTTCGGAATTATGGCCCTTTTACTTAAAAAATAATGCAAATATATGAAAATAGTTTCTCCACTGTTTTCTGGGAAAATTATTTGACAGATATTAATGAAACTTCACACAAATGTTTAATGCATCAAGATCTGAAGCTGAGTAGAATCTGAGGTTCATTTGATTTTTCATTTCAGAGTTATGGCCCTTGTCCTTAAAAATATGCAAATAGTTTGTCCGCTGTTTTCTGGGAAAACTATTTGAGAGATATTAATAAAACTTCACACAAATATTTAATGCATCAAGATCTGAAACTGAATTGATTCTGAGGATCATTTGATTTTTCGTTTCAGAGTTATGGCCCTTGTCCTTAAAAAATAATGCAAATAGTTTGTCCGCTTTTTTCTGGGAAAACTATTTGAGAGATATTAATGAAACTTCACAAAAATGTTTAATGCATCAAGATCGGATGCTGAGTCTATTTTGAGGTTTATTTGATTTTTCGTTTCGGAGTTATTGCCCTTTTACTTAAAAAAAATGCAAATATATGCAAATAGTTTGTCCGCTGTTTTCTGGCAAAACTGTTTGACAGATATTAATGAAACTTCATACACATGTTTAATGCATCAAGACCTGAAGCTAAGTCGATTCTGAGGATCATTTGATCTGTTGTTTCGGAGTTATGGCCCTTGCACTGAAAAAAATAATGCAAATCTATGCAAATATGAGGATGGCCATAACTTTTTCATTTGAAATGATATTTACTTCAATTTTTTTATATGGTTAAACCTTAATGTGAATTTTCACATATATTGCGGGGGTTTTGATATGTCATTTTATTCTAAAGTTATGGTCCTTGAACTTCGTGTGTTCGTTGCTTTGTTAGTCGGTCAACTTTAGTTTGTCTGTTGTTTTCTGGGAAAACTATTAAAATGATATAAATGAAACTTAACACAAATGTTTTAAGCAACAAAATTTGAAGCTGAGTTTATTTTGAGGTTCATTCAGTTTGTCTTTACAGAGTTATGGCCGTTGCACTTTACAAAAATCTGCAAAAATGAGGATTAGCTGTAATTTTTTTATTTAAAAAGATATTCACTTCATTTTTTAAAAAAATAGTATCACCTTAATATGGAAATCAAGATCTGAAGCACAGATTAGAAAATGTCAACACTTATAAGGCATGTTGAATCAGAGAAAGTTTGCAAGTGGGCGTATTATGTACCGTATGCGGTACTCTTGTTCTGATTTTCGCACTCCACCAGTTTTTGTGTTAGCTGCAAGCAGGTGACACATGTGTTCCTCTGAACACTCTTGTTAAAAATTACACATGAAAAGTTGAAAACATGAATAAATAACCAAGACAGAAAGTGTACAATTAGATCTATATTATGTCGCACATTAACAAACACTCTCAGCAGACCCTGGGTCTACTCTGTTAGTAAATTAAGGTGTAGAAAAATGCATTTATAGGTTAAACGCTGATGGGCTATTATGATAAATATACACTTTCAATAATCAGCAGTCAAAGGTTTTAGAATTCATATACAGTAAAACCTCGATTATTCGAATTTTCGGTATAGAAGAATTTAGACCCTTTTAGGCAGTTGGCTGCTTAATGCATGGTGAAAGTCATGCAGAAAGCTCCTAGAGGAGCTTTCTGCATGACTTTCACCATGCATTAAGCTGCCACCTGTCTTAAAGAGCGATAATAATACGTATTTTAGTGTTCGAATAATCGAAGTTTTACTGTATTTGAACTGTTTTCTCATATACAGTAGAACCTGTCTAAGCGATCATAAAAAAGATGCCTAATTATAGATCAGTAAGGCATGAGTAGCTTAATGCAGGTCAAAAGTAATGCAGAAAGCTCCTATAGCAGTTTTCTGCATTACTTTTGCCCTGCATTAAGCAACCACCTGCTTTTTAAGATCCCTATACATGTATTTAATAAATGAATGGTCACTTAAGACATGTTTTACTGTATTTGAAGTAATTGACAGCTGCAAGTTTTCTCTGTCAACAAGTATTTTCTGTTACTATATTAGGGATTTCCCTCTGAATTTGGAATTTGGGGGTCACAGCTGGAACCCCTACTTTTTCAATTTGAGAGTCCCTTGGATATTTAGAGAGTCCCAAGTATTTGGAACCTTTATAATTGATTATGCTATCGTGGAAAATAGGGGTAAACAGAAACTTTTCCTGAGTTTTTACTGTAACCCTTTACCTCATTACTGCCGAATTTGGTGGAAAAACGAGTTTAATTTCAGGGTGAATTTAGCCTTTTGCGATTCACAAGGATGCACAGCTACATGCAAATTACGTCTCTTATGCTGAAAAGTTGCGTCCGGGAAATCCCTGATATATCATGTATGAATACTGACATCATGAATATTTATTATATACATTTTTGTACAGATATATGAATAAAGGATTTTTTGGACGAGGCAGATACTGCTGAATGATGTATATCTTGTTCTGTAATCTCCCTTGAATACTCTCCCTAAAGCTGTAGATCCTACTGGTTGGTTTCCTCTGATTTTATCGTTGTCTTTGCACCGCAATAGCATATTGGGCTTCAATAATTTCATTTAAAAATTATCAAATAATTATGACATTTGTTACAATTATAGTGAAAACTCAATTATTTGAACACGTACCATTATTAATCTTTAACACAGGTGGCACTTAATGCAGGGAGAGAGTCATGCAGAAAGCTCCTAGAGGAGCTTACTGCATGATTTTCACGCTGCATTTAAAGCAGCCACCTGCTTACAAAGACATAAATTCTTCTTGATTAAAATTTCATGGTATCAAGTTTTTACTGTACTTTGACTATAACGCTATTGAATTATTCAATGTATAGAGTTTAAGGAAAATGATCTCAAATAACCACATCTCATTGAAATACAAGAGAAATAACCAAGTAATCCAAAGAAAGGACCTATATATACATTGGTTTACCTTAGTGTTTATCTATCAAGGGAGATAATTTGCAGCTGAATATCATCCCCCAGTAGATGTATATAATTCTATAGGATCCTTCTCTGTTTGAAAAGGCATAAAAATGCATATTTATTGGGTAACGGGTTAAATGTGTTAGAAGATTTTAAATGACAAACAGTGCAAGCCCTGATCACATCGAATCTGGGTCTGCACTGTTTGCAGATACCTGTACACTCATTTCAAGAATTCAAATGTTAACTCGATCCTAGCTACTTGAGCGTAAGCCTTTGGCTGATAGAGAATTTTCTTTTTACACCTTAACAAACAAATTTTAAGAAGACCTAGATCAGATGACTACTGGAGCCATCTGGTGAGGTTCTGCCTAAATGTTTGATTATAAAATAATATACAAATGTTACTTCATTCTACAATTCCTGTCGCAGCCAAAATATCCTGTGCTCATAATGCCTTTACAAAAATTTAGCTAATTAATGTTCACTATGTCGGTATTTCTAACAGGAATATTATTTAGGTTCAGGATTGACCCTTAACCCTTTCCCTGTTCTCTGATATTCCAAATTTCAATACCTACTGAATATTCATGAGCAAAATAGTTATAAAGAAATATGGAAGATGGAACATTGTAGACATTTTATAAGGCAAAGAACCAGAGCTATCAAATTCTATTAGCAAACAGAGCAGACCCTGATCAGACGGCTCCTCTAGGAGCCGTTTGATCTGGGTCTACTCTGTTTGTAAATGCGTGAAAACACGTTTATATGAGGGAAAGGGTTAATGTTTTGGAACCATTTGTATATACAGTCCTTGCATATTTATCACAATGGTTTCACAAAAAATTAATTTTACAGAGGCGCCAAAAGGCGTGAATATGGGGGAATGGATTATGGTAATCAAACTATTAGAACAAAAGAAAGAAGAACCCTTTTCAGTATTTACACCGCTGGAATTGAACAAAAGCCAAGTTTTTTTATTCTGCTAACTAGATAGCTACACTGACACCTGTCAAACGCTAAATACAGATATAATCAGAGATTAGAAGTCAGTTTTCTAAGTTCACCTTTTAAATGATGACTTTGAACTTGTCACTTCCAAAGTCCCTATATATTTGTAACCCAGAGCTACAGATAAAGGTGCATACCCAAATACTAAAATTGTCATTTCTACACCAAACCCTATACTGTGACCACTCTTTAGAATTGTCTCTTTGAGACGATAATCTAATTATCTAAGTGTGGTTACAATTATAGGGTTTGATAAAAAAATAAAGGAGCTATCCTTGAAAATGTTTAAATTTATGCATCTTACCTAGACCTCTGTTACCTATATAGTTTTGTTGAGTAGACAGTTTATTTTTCCATTTGGCATGCATTGTAGACCCAGCTTCTTGCTGTTAACCCTTTCCACCATAGGCTATATTTTTAGACCCAACCTCTTTGAATGAATCTACACTAAAGAAGCATTAACTAGAGAAAAGTAAATTTTTAGATTTTTTTTTAGCTTGAAACCATTGTGATAAATAGAGCATTTGCTCCTATAGGAGCAAATGCTCTATTTATTGCAATGCTTTCAAGAAGTGGTTATTACAGAGGCGTAGAGATTTTTAAGGCATAGAGGAAAGGGTTAACACGAAGAGCCCTTTGCATTGTAATCTACTAGTGATCGAGCTGCTTCTTAATTACCTGGCTAATAGCCATGAATGAAATGCAATAGTATACTAAAGCAAAACAGTTTTTATAATATTTACAATCTGAATCCAAATGTGACAATAACTAAATTGGCATCTTGTTACCGGGATTCAAACTGCTTGCTACATAATTCAGTTTTAAATTTTGTAGAAGATGCAGAATTTAGAAACATTTTGAAAAGAAGAAAATCTCAGCAGGTTAAATGCTTTATCTTCTTGACCACAGACTATGACAGAACTTTATGGTGAACTTCCTTGTTCAGTATCATTAGTGTTATTTAGTACTGTGTACTTGAGATACATACATTCCATTGAAATACTAATCGTGTTTAACCCTTTACTCCATAAATACGCCTTTCTATGCCTTTGCAAACAGATTAGACCCTGATCAGATAGCTCCTACAGGAGACATCTGATCTGGGTCTACTCTGTTTGTAAAGGCATTATAGAAATGCATATTTATGGAGTAAAAGGTTACCTTCAAGAATTATATGACAGATAAGGTTTGTTTTGCAAACACTAATTACTTATATAGTGTGCAATGACTTAAGTTACCTTTAATCCTGTTGTAAGTCTCTGATCAGGGTCTGCACTGTTTGACATTTAAAATACTCTAGCAAATTCAAATTATAGATCTTTCAAATTGGATTTATTCTGCCATTTAAGTCTTTTCCTGAAAAAGATGCCTTTTGATGCTTGCAAACACAGTAGACCTAGATCAGACTGCTCCTGTAGGATCGAGCCACCAGATCAGGGTCTTCTCTGTTTGCTTGTGGAATTCTATAGTCTTTTATCAGGACCAAACTGAGGGCTTGGTGCAAAACTATTCTAAATCCTTCACCTTGTGAAGGAGTTAGAATAGTTTTGCACCAAGTCCTCAAAACTGGTTTTTGTTTATATACCTTTACAAATGTTAAGCGTTTTAACCCTTTCCTCCATAAATACGCCTTTCTACACCTGGAACAGTCACTTATTGAAATCATTGTGATAAATAGAGCATTTGCTCCATAGGAGCAAATGCTCTATTTATCACAATGGTTTCAAAACTACACAGTTCTAAACTTCTCCTTTTCTCTAGTTAGTGCTCCTTTTGGATAGATTTATTCAAAGAGGTTAGGTCTAAAAATAAGAGTGGTCACAACAAAGGTGCATACGCAATTATACTAAAATTGTCAATTCTCCACCAAACCATATGTTGTGATCAATAATTATCATAAACCTTGATAATTGTTATGTCTGTTTGCTTTTGATATAATATATATCGAGGGCTTGGTGCAAAACTATTCTAACTCCCTCACTTTATGAAGGAGTTAGAATAGTTTTGCACCAAGCCCTTGAATTTATGTGATGCTAAAGTTTCTGCAATTGACAATAATGACTGTGTTTATATTGCTATTATAAGAATTCAAGTCGATGATATTCATGATATCATCATTTTTTACATAAATACTCAAATTGCTCTGATCTAATATTTCGACCACTAAGGGCCTTTTTCAAAGATTATCATGATAATCTTTGAAAAAGGCCCTTAGTGGTCGAAATATTAGATCAGACCAATTGGAGGGCTTGTTGCAAAACTATTCTAACTCACTTCAAAAGAAGTTAGAATAGTTTTGCACCAAGCCCTCGAATTTGAGTATTCATGTATTATATTAATTCCCTTTTTTGGAATATTTTCTTCATTATTTTTTACACAAATATTCTTGGAGTAAAGGGTTAAGGTGCACAGATTTAAAAGTACAGGAAGTAGATTATAGACCAATAGAAAACTATGTAATAAATACCATCCTGTTTCAAGATCCTCTTTTCTCTATAGTGATTTCCTGGTTGCTTTATATTTTCAGGCTGTGCAAATTTGTAAGACGGGCTTTGAGATAATGGTTACGGATGATGTTTCACTGGTGGTTTGGCGAGCAGAGGGAAGTTGATGGCGTTTTTTGATCCCAAGGGTCCGCTGTCGACCCCGAGCATGGGTCAGTATGGTGGCAGTAGCAGCGGAGAAAGTTCTGTATATACCTCAGGAAAGTATCGAAGATTTCTGCTTGTCTAGTATAATGCAAACCACAGGTGCTAGGCGTGTGGCCATTTCACAAATACTGCTTATAGATTCCTTCAAATATGTTTAGACATCATAACTTGATAGTATAAAAAAAAAAAAAAATGATTTTTTTTTTTCATTTTTTTTTTTATACTGTCAAGTTATGATGTCTAAACGTATTTGAAGGTATTTATAAGCAGTATTTGTGAAATGGCCACACGCCTAGCACCTGTGATACAAACAGGTGATATTGTGCAAACAGTTTGGATCCAGATAAGACACTGAATCATAACCTTGGAGAAAAAATTATTATTTCAAAAATATTATTTCAAGAGAAATAAAAAAGAATTACAACAGAATTGCAACAGACATTTTTAACCCATTACCTCATAGGCTATTTTTAGATACAACCTCTTTGAATAAATCTACCGAAAAGGAGCATTAACTAGAGAAAAGGAAACTTTTAGAATTTTTTAGTTAGAAACCATTGTGATAAATAGGGCATTTGCTCCCATAGGAGCAAATGCTCTATTTATCACAATAGTTTCACAAAGTGACTTTTACAGAGTTGTCTAAAGTTGTCAATATGAGGGAATGGGTTAAATGAGAAAGTTAATGAAAAGAATCTTTAACCTTTACCATGTGTTTTGTTTGCACACGTTTTTAGTTTCGGATTTTTAGATACATGGTCTTTTCAGTATATTTATCCCTTTCTTTCATATAAACACCTTTTCACGCATTTGCAAACAAAGTAGACCCAGATCAGATGGCTCCTTATAGGAGCCGGCTGATCAGGGTCTGCTCGGTTTGCTTATGGAATTTGATAAATCTGCTTCTTTACTTTTTGAAATGGCTACAATGTTCCACCTTCTATATTTCATTATAATTATTTTGTCCATGAATATTCAGTAGGTATTAAAATTTGGAATAAATATAGAACAGAGAAAGGGCAAATTGCAAATGTAATTACCAAATGCAATTAATCATTTCAATGTTCAAACCCCTCCTGCAGGGGCTGTCTGATTTGTGTCTACTCTTCTTGCAAAGGGGCTAAAATGTGGGTTTATCAAGAAATGTGCTGGTTGATTTATTATTGCAAAAACTGCCATCTCTTACGATATTTTCAAAGTACATTTTTTCCCATTTCTTTTAACCAGCTACCCGATTAATATTTATGTAAGAAATACCAGGTAATAACTGTGTGAATATTAATTAGCTGAATGATTCATTAACCCGTTACTCCTTTAAACCCGTTACTCCTTAAACATAATTTGCTAACTCTTCGCTTGCTATTCACATCAATATACCTACCTGTAAATAGTGAAGACCCAGATGAGACAGCTCCTGCAGGAGCTGTCTCATCAGGGTCTGCACTATTTACAAGTTGATTGTGCAACCAATGCACCCCACAGCCGTGATTGCACAGCGAAATACTTGTACACAGTGAAGATATATGTAATTATACAACAGGTCTTGGGTAAAGAAGAAGAGATGTATTTTAAAATTCAGCAAGCGAAGGGTTAAATACGTCTTTCTACACCTTTACAAACAGTTTAGACCCATATCAGACAACTCCAGTAGGAGCCGTCTGATCAGGGTCTGCCCTGTTTGCTTATGATGCAATATAGATAATAAAATTCTACAGTTTCTGTCATGGCCAAAAATGTGCTATATATCACAATTATTCTAATTAATATTCATGACATCATTATTTCTTATATGATTATTCATGGAGTAAAAGGTTAAGGACGATAGAGCCATGGCAGAAATCTTGTTAAAATTATGTCAGAAGCAAACAGAGCAGACCCTGATTGGAGAAGCCCTGCAGGAGCATGTAATATAGGGAATTTTGCATCCTAGGCACTAGCTAGGTATAAGACATTGTGGCACTGCTATGTTTAATAATATTTTGATCAGTCTATCTAGTTAACCCTTTCCTTCATATAACTGCCTATTTTCATGCATCTGCAAACAGAGTAAACCCAGATCAGACGGCTCCTGTAGGAACCGTCTGATCAGGGTATGCTCTGTTTGCTAATGGAATTTGATAGATCCGTTTCTTTAGTTTCTAAAATGGCTACAATGACATCTCTGTAAACACGTCTTTCTACGCCTTTGTAAAAGTCACTTTTGAAACCATTGTGATAAATAGAGCATTTGTTCCATATGAGCAAATGCTATATTTATCACATTAATTTCAAAACTACACAAACCTTTTCGATGGATTTATTCAAAGAGGATGGGTTTAAAAATAGCCTATGAGGAAATGTGCTTAAGCCTTTAATCATATAAACACTTTCTTTATGCCTTTGCAAACAATAGTAGTTCCATATCAGACGTTCTGTTCTGTTATGAAATTATATTAGGTCTGACTCGATAAATTCTGCCAATTACAAAAAATCTGTATAAATATGCAATTATAAAAATTTAGCTGATAAATATATACTCATGATGTCTTTATTTCTTACATGAAAACAGGGGGTGATTACAGTCAGTTACTGGACATGCAGGAGGGCTATGACCTGGAGTTTGTCCCTGCACGGTCAGATAAATATGACTGCCCCATCTGTCTCCTTGTCCTACGAGATCCCATGCAGACGGAATGTGGCCATCGCTTCTGTAAAACCTGCATACTTAAATGGCTCAGGTAAGCGCATTCATTTGTTTTCTTTAATTAATGCTATTTATTTTACAAGGCAATACAGTAAAATCACTCTAAAACTGATGTTTGTATGAATGAATTTATATCTTTTTAAGCAGATAGGTGCTAAATGTAGGATGAAAGTCATACAGAAAGCTCTTTTGGCAGTTTTTCTGTATAAAATTCACCTTGCATTAAACTGCCACCTGTCTTAACCTTTTCCCTCATACAAACACTGATTACATATGGACAGGTGGATCCCTCATACAAACACTTTTTCCTGTCTTTGCAAACAGAATGGACCCGGATTAGACAGCTTTTTGTTGCAAGTAAAGTGGGCATTTACTAGAGGAAGTATTTTTTTTATAGAATTGTGTAGTTTTTTATAAACAGAGCATTTGCTTAATAGGAGTAAATGCTCTATTTATCCCAATGGTTCCCAAAAGTGGCTTTTACAGAGGTATCAGGTGTCAATATGAGGGAATGGGTTAATTTATTTATTTTTGCCCCTCCTTTTTCAGAGAGTCTGAGTCCCGTTGTCCTGTTGACAACCAACCACTAGAAGAGAGGCAAGTGTTTCCAGACAACTTCGCCAAGAGGGAAATCCTAGCTTTATCTGTGAAATGTCCCAACCATGCCCGAGGCTGTGATCAAATTGTTGTGTTGAACTATTTACAAGTAAGTAAACAGACTTTCACGCTTACCATGGAACAGACTGCCAAGCTTGAAGCTTGTTATCTGAAGCATAGTGTTCTACCTGAAACTGATTTACTCATAGGTGCTCATCATAGAACAGATTGCTAAGTCTGAAGCGTGTCACCTGAAGCATACTGTTTTACCTAGACACTGATTTACTCATAGGTGCTCATCATAGAACAGATTGCTAAGCCTGAAGCTTGTCACTTGAAGCATACTGTTTTACCTAAACACTGATTAGGAGCAAATGCTCTTTTAATCACATTTGGTTTCAAAATTAAACAATTCTAACATTTTCCTTTTCTCTAGTTAATGCTCCTTTTAGGTACATTAATTCAAAGAGGTTGGATCTAGAAATAGCCTATGAGGTAGTGGGTTAAATAACACAAATGACTCCAATTGTTCCCTGAATACTATTTACATTAATTTTGATGCATAATCCATTGCATCTATATTTTGCACCAGAGTATGACTAGATTACGTATATGAGTCATATTGTTTGTTTTGATCTCCTTGCTAAATGAAATGTTACAGAATGATATGTTTGTGTTGCAATATCTCTATTGCATCTTAATCACTTCAATATTCTCCAACTAAGTACAATGTACCTCTTGTATGTAATATTTTTATAACTGCCTCTGATCTCTCATTGGCTTCCTATTTTACCCATTCCCTCATAGGCTATCTTTAAACACAGCCTCTTTGAATAAATCGATCGAAAAGAAGCATTACTAGAGAAAAGGAAATGAAAAAAAAACAACTGATAAATAGAGCATTTGCTCCTATATCACAATGTTTCAAAAAGTGACTTTTACAGAGGCATCCATATGAATCAATATGAGGGAATGGTTTGAAGGAGGCACACTTATATTACATGTAATTACATTACTGTTTTATGCTCCCCAAAGTGAGAGCATATAGTCGCCGCTTTGTCTGTCCGTTTTTCTGTTTGTTCGTCCGTCCGTCATAATTTGTCCAGAACAAACCTAAAAAATTGTAATAGATATCAACATGAAACTTCATAGGTAGATTGATTTGATAAAGAGAAGTGCAGTGCACAGGATCAGTCACTCTCTTTTGCATAATTCAGGAGATATTGCCCTTTGTTATTATTCATACTTGAATTTAGTCCGGAGCATAACACAAAAACTATAATAAGTATCAACATGAAACTTCATAGGTAGATAGATCTCGATCAGGAGAAGTGCAGTGCACAGGGTTCGTCGCTCTCTTTTGCATAACTTAAGAGTTATTGCCCTTTGTTATTTTGTTTCATATATATAAACAATTTTTTTTGGAATTAGCATTTATTTGGGGAGCATCCTTCTGTTTTAAAGGAAACATGATATGAATAATCTGAGTTTGCATGGAAAAATACATAACTGAATGTAAATGCAGTAAGCAATTACATACTTATAAAGTTTTGTTTTTAGCTCCACTTTTTCAAAAAGGAGCTATTGTCATGACCCTCTCGTCGGCGTCGGTTAACCTTTTTGTTAAGGTCCCTTTTCTCAGAAACCATCAAAGATATTTGGTTCATATTTTGTATGCATGTTTACTATCACAAGGGGAACCCATTTCACAAGGGCAGGTAACCCTAAAATTAATTTTGCTATAGTTATCTCCCCTTTCTGACTTAGACTTCCACTACACTCTCCAGCACTAAAGAAAGTGGAGCGCGCTGTCTGCGGACAGCTCTTGTTTATCATTCTGCCAACTATTTACGTTGTATACAGCAAGGGCCATTGTTTAACAGGTTCAAGAGTTGCTGGGTTAACATCCCTCTAATAGTATGTCAGTTATATGGAGACGGTGTGTGTCTTCTGGAGAATTATAATTATAGTGTTGTCACACAGTGATAGCATGCTGTAAGGACATATGGCACATTACCAAACCCTGTCACATTATATAAACTGACACCCAATCAACCAGTCATAGTCTGTAGAGCTGCTACTTGAGTTTCGAAGGCCATGGTTGGACCTATGATCTCCCGTTCCTGAATACAATGGTCTACCAACTGAACTAATCAAATGAGAGTTGGTCATGAGTAGTAATTAAAAGTGCAACACTACTCATGCCCCCTAGCTCCGGCTTAAGCAGTATTCAATTTTCAAAACTTATTCCATCAAAAGTTCAAAACTAGGACCAGAAAAGTAACAACACTGAGAATGAAGTACGGGGCGACTTTTTACGGCCATCATGCAATCACTTAGTCAATTTACCATTCCTTTATATAAAGTTAAACACTGCATCACGCCCTCGCAAACATAGTAGACTCAGATAAGATGACTCCTGTAGGAGCCATCTGTTCAGGGTCGGCTCTGTTTGCTTATGACATGCTATAGCCCTTTCTATCATAAATACATGTACGCCTTTCTACGCCTCTGTAAAAGTCACTTTATGAAACCATTGTGATAAATAGAGCATTTGCTCCTATAGGAGAAAATGCTCTATTTATCACAATAATTTGAAACTACAAAATTCTATAAAATTCCTTTTCACTAGTTAATGCTCCTTTGCGGTAGACTTATTCAAAGAGGTTGGATCTAAAAATAGCCTATGAGGTAATGGGTTAGATGTGATTCTACAGATTTGGTCAAAACTAACAATTCCCTTGAGCATTTTAGAGTATAAAAAACAGCCAACAATTATTCATGAAGTCATTATATCTTACATGAATATTCATGAGGTGTTCAAGGGTTTACTGACGTTAGGACAACGATTCAGGGGTTCTGTTTAATATATCTCTATGTAAGCCATCAAGAAAATTCGGAGTCATGGCCCTTTATATTTTTAAAAAATGTTTAATTTAGCTGGACAATGACCAAATCAGACAAGCATTGGCGTTGCACGCGGCTCTTGTATTAGTAAAAAAGTAGACAGTTTAAAACCAGATGAGATAGCCTGATGAATAGATTAACTTTGCAACAGTTTAACCCTTAGCCTGCCACATATTTTTTATCACTCTGTCCTCTTTGAATACTAACCCATTACCTCATAGGCTATTTTTAGATCCGACCTATTTGAATAAATCTACCAAAAAGGAGCATTAATTAGATAAAAGGAAATTTTTTAGAATTTTGTAGTTAAAAACAATTGTGATAAATAGAGCATTTGCTCCTATAGGAGCAAATGCTCTATTTTTCACAATGGTTTCAAAAAGTGACCTTTACAGAGGTGTGTAGAATGGTGTATTTATGAAGGAAAGGGTTGATTAGGCAAAACTTTACAAAAATTTACAGGATATGTCAAAATGATTTCCCTATGCAAAAATATAGAGCATGCAGGCAGGCATGGATTTTCCATGGCAAACAGTGCATACCCAGATGAGAGAGCTCCTATATATACATAGGAGGTCTCTCATCTGGGTCTACACTGTTAATGTTGCAAATGCAACTATAATTGTGACTGGCGGGCTACATGTTAATACTATGACATTTGAAAAGAATAGCAAAAAAGGAAGCAGACAATTTTTTCAGATGGTAGTTACTTGTACTTAAATTGAGTTAACAGCTCTCTGTGCTTTGATAATGAACCAGTCAAATTCAGTAAAAGTGAAAAGTCCATTATGAGATAGAGGAATAAGCAAGGCCTGACCAAGTATTAACCAATCAGAAATGTAGTCTTTAAATAAGTGTACTTCCTTATTGAAGAAGGAATTTGTTTAATCTCAGCTGGTTATCTGCATAATATAGCTAGGCTTGTATTTACTATTCGCCTACTGTCTGCCATAATTGTCGTCTGCTACAATTCTCGAGGTTAATTGTTCCACTACATTTGTTTGTTAAAATTACAGCAATAAATGTCATACAGTTTGGATCTTGAAAGAGATGCTGAGTTATTTGGCATCTCATCTGGATCCAAACTGTTTTCATATATTTTCAGAGAGTTTTCCACAAACATGTAAAAGGATAACCCTTCAGTTGTTATGAAATTGGTCGTCTGCTTGAATTCTCATCGTTATATTCTTAATATATGCGAATTACATACTGGTTTTTGGGATTTCTTGAGAAATAGTACAATGTGGTACTAAATTGGTTTCGCCCCTTAACAGATGCTGAGTTACTCACTTCCTGATCTGGGTCCTACCTGTTTGCATATGTCGGTCATGTTTTAGTTAGCTAAAGGCCTAATCACAGAAACAGGAAGTAGATACATCGGAATGGAAGTCTTAATTTGAACACTGAATTCTCAAAGTGGAATGGTCCGATATTTTTTAATAGGAGTGTCCATTTAGTATTATAGGATTGAACTTACTTTAATGACAAATATCGCAGCTAATCTGAAAGGGTTAAAATTTGGCTTATTAAAGTTTGCTAATAGGAAGTTCATGGTAGCATTTGCGATTATAGTATAACCTCTCTAAGCCGGACATTCAATTTAGTATAAATATCGGTCTTAGAGACAGGTGGCAGCTTAATGCAGAGTGAAAGTCATGCAGAAAGCTCCCCTGGGAGCTTTCTGCATGACTGTCATCCTGCATTAAGCATCCACCAGCCTAATACTCATAGTATCTAGATTCTTCTCCGGTTTAGAGAGGTTTAACTGTATTAAAGGCCCACAGCTGCTGTGTACTCTACAGTGACGAAACCATGCATGTAGATAAGTTTTTCATTATGTGCATCCACCCATCAGAAATGTGGTTTCTGCTCCATAACCTTACCATGACTTGACTGATTATCAAATAATTCTACACATGTATTAATCCTTTACTCCATGAATATTCATGACATCATCAATATTAATCCATTCCCGTATAGGCTATTTTTAGATCCAACCTCTTTGAACAAATCTACCCAAAATGAGCATTACTACTAAAAAGGAAAATTTTAGAATTGTGTAGTGTTGAAACCATTGTGATAAATAGAGCATTTGCTCCTATGGAGCAAATGCTCTATTTATCACAATCTTTTTACAAAGTGACTTTTACAGAGGCGTTAAAAGGCGTCTATATGTGGGAAGGGGTTAATTAGATAATTTTTTTAGAGAATAGCATTATGAACACAACACAGTTTGATCATGGCAGAAACTGTAGAATCAGATCTATATAAAGTATTCCAGAAGTAAACAGAGCAGAACCTGATCAGACAGCTTCTACAGAAACAACCTTGTTAACCATTAGAATGTCAACATAGAAAGGTCCTACAATATTTTAAACTGTTAAAATCCCAGTCAATACAGAAAGCTTAGCTTTGCTGGAGGATTTTGAATGCCAAATAGTACAGATCCTGATCCGAGGGCACCTCTGGGAACCATCTGGTCTAGGTCTACACTGTTTGCAAATGCTGGTTTCCTGTATTCAAAAGCGTTAACTCATTCACTCCTAGGCTATTTTTATATTCAGCCTCTTTGAATTAATCTACCGAAAAGGAGCATTAACTATAGAAATGGAGAATTTTAGAATTGTGTAGTTTTGAAACCATTGTGATAAATAGAGCATTTGTCAATACTCATGTAAGAAATAATAACATCATGAATATTAATTAGCTGAATATTTAGACTGGTATATGTGAACAGGATTTCGGTATTAGTAGAAACTGTAAAATACTATCTATTATAATGTCATAAGCAAACAGAGCAGACCCTGATCAGAGAGCTCCTATAGGAGCCATGTTATCTGGGTCCACTCTGTTTACAAATGCATGAAAAAGTGTTTATATGAAGGAAAGAGTTAAAGACAGACACTGATACGTATTTGAGCATTTTTATCGTGGGCTTGGTGCAAAACTAGTCTAACTCCTTCACAAAGTGAAGGAGTTAGAATAGTTTTGCACCAAGTCCTCGTTATGTTCTTTCCAAATATGAGCCTTTGAACATAACCAATTGTGCACAATGAATCTTAACCCTTTCCTCCATAGGCTATTTTTAGATCCAACCTCTGCGAATGAATCTACCCAAAGGGAGTATTTACTAGAGAAAAGTAAAATTTTAGAATTTTGTAGTTTGAAACCATTGTGATAAGAAGAGCATTTGCTCCTATAGGAGCAAATGCTCTATTTATCACAATGGTTTCAAAAAGTGTTTTTTACAGAGGCATAGAACGGCATATTTATGGAGGAACGGGTTAAGTTGAACTTTTCTTTTGTTTACAGAATCATTTTGCTGAATGTCTTTATAACTTAACCCCATGTCCAAATGAATGTGCCAATGTTCTGCTGCGACGAGACCTCTCCACCCACCTCCAGAGCAAGTGTCCCAAGAGGAAGATCCAGTGTGCCATGTGCAAGGACAATATTGTGGCAGAAATTTTTGAGGTAAACATGCCAGCTAGAACTTGATGCTGTTTAGAATCTATAGTGTGGCATGCTATTTATATTCTACAGTCTGGCATACTGTTTTTTTAACCCTTTCCTCCATGAATGTTCTTGTGAAAAATACTGACATTATGAATATTAATTAGATTAATTTTTATAAAGGTACATGGACACAGGAAACTTTGACCATGGCAGAAACTGTAGAATCATATCTATATTATTTCATAAGCAAACAGAACTTTCAGATCTGGGTCCTCTCTGTTTGCAAAGCATGGAAATGTGTATTAATGGAGTAAGGGGTTGATTGATATTTATGAGAACATTCTCAAAATGCTGAGAACACAATGCATTAATCAGACAAGTTTTTATTGAGAACGTGTTTGGCTATATATTGTGCAGACACAGAGATCCTATTATTTTGAATATGAACCGGCATGTGATCTTTCGAGCACCTTAATTTTTGGTTTTGGTTTCATTGAATATTGTGTTCACTGACAAGCAGTGCAGACTCTGATCAGGAGCCCTTTGATCCAGATCAACCCTTTTCCTCATACAAATGCATTTTCACGCATTTGCAAACAGAGCAGACCCAGATCAGATGGCTCCTGTAGGAGCCGTCTGATCAGGGTCTGCTCTGTTTGCTTATGGAATTTGATAGATCTGTTTCTTTAGTTTCTAAAATGGCTACAATGTTCCACCTTCCATATTTCATTATAACTGTTTTGTCCATGAATATTATGAAAAGGTATTGAAATTTGGAATAAACATAGAACAGGGAAAGGGTTAATATGTATTTACGGTATGTCAATTATACAGTTCTCCTTATTTCAATTTGAAAATTGACCAGATTTGATCTTAATGCAGACAGCAAAGATCCTATCATAATGGTTGCAAATTGGCATGTGATCATTCGAGCACCAAAGTTTTGGTGAGAGTTTCATCGAATTTTGTGTTTTGATAATAAATTTCTTCAATACTTGTAAAGCCCTCATTTGAAATCACTGGTATCAGGCTCAGAAATTAGGATCTCAGAGTTAATGTGCAGCAACGTGCATGTCATACTATAGCAGTACTGAATATAAGCATGATACTTGTAATGAATGTTACGGAAACGGCCCATGAAAAATTTGACACCTAAAAACATGATGTTGAGTACATTATATGTATTTGAAAACATGTTTAACCCTTTCCCTGTTCTATATTTAGTCCAAATTTCAATACTTGAATATTCATGGACAAAATAGTTATAATGAAATATGGAAGGTGTAACATTGTAGCCATTTTAGAAAGTAAAGAATCAGATCTTTCAAATACCACTAGCAAACAGAGCAGACCCTGATCAGACGGCTCCTCTAGGAGCCGTCTGATCTGGGTCTTCTCTGTTTGCAAATGCGTGAAAACACGTTTATATGAGGGAAATGGTTAACTGTTATCCTCAATATTCAGACAGTATTGACTCAGATTAAACTCATTTTGAAGGACATTTTGATCAGAGTCAGAACACTCATTGCCCACAGTTAAATTGCTTAAATAATTGTTAATTGGACAAGTTTAACCCATTCCCTGATGTTGATGACTTTTGACGACTCTGTAAAAGTCACTTTGTGAAACCATGATGATAAATAGAGCATTTGCTCCTATAGGAGCAAATGCTCTATTTATCACAATTGTTTCAAACTACAAAATTCTAAAATTTTCCTTTTCTCTAGTTAATGCTCCTTTATGATAGATTTATTTAAAGATGTTGTATCTAAAAATAGCCTATTATGAATTGGACAAGTTTAACAAATTTCGCCTGCTTACACAAATCAAGGATTTTTAACTCTTTTGCATACTAGTTGCAAATTTGTGATCATCTATGTAGTCAATCTGGAGACTGGATCCAGATGAGAAGCAGATTAACCATTTTCTTCATATAAATGACTTTTCACGCATTTGCAAACAGAGTAGACCCAGATTAGACAGCTCCTAGAGGAGCCATCTGGTCAGGGTCTGCTCTGTTTGCTTATGGAATTTGAAAGATCCGTTTCTTTACTTTCTAAAATGGCTACAACATTCCAATTTCCACATTTCATTTTAACTATTTTGTCCATGAATCTTCAGCAGGTATTGAAATTTGGAATAAACATAGAACAGGGAAATGGTTCATTGTTAATCTGGTCTGATTGATATCCAGATTGTGTAACACTCTGATCATGTTTTCGTAAAGTTATGGAGATAATCATAATGTTTATAATTGCATTAATATGATAATGTTTGAATCACTTAATACAAACTCATAAGGAAGAGTTGCATTAATTTTATGCGAAGCCCTTTGTTCACAATAATACAAGGTTCAAATTTCAAAATTCTTCCATAGCATTTTAATATTTAACTACTTGCATGCTAGCAGCGTATTCTCCTGCCATTTTTGACCTTTGGAAACAGTTTGGATCCAGATCAAGCATCACAAAATATGGTGCCTGATCTGAGATTCAGACTGTTTGTCACTCAGACTCAACCTCTAGAAGAAAAAAACCTTAAAGAAAATTAGTAGTCTTGAAAATGTTGCAGACGACAATCGAGCAGACAACAATAATTATGCAAAGAGTTAACCCATTACCTCATAGGCTAATTTTTAGACCCAACCTCTTTTAATAAATCTACCCAAAAGGAGCATTAACTAGAGAAAAGGAATATTTTAGAAATTTGTACTTTGAAACCATTGTGATAAATAGAGCATTTGTTCCTATAGGAGCAAATGCTCTATTTATCACAATGGTTTCACAAAGTAACTTTTACAGAGTCGTCAAAAGGCGTCAATATAAGGGAATGGGTTAAATAATATTTTTCTGCAAATAAAGTTAGTTTTTGCACACAATCAGTGTCACATAGTTTAGCTCCAAATGTAAAGCTTAGTTATTGTGTATCTCATCTGGATCCAAACTGTTTGTATAAGTTATTGCTTATGTTCTGCCAGCCTGCAAAGAGTAAAATATCAGCGGTGTAGGTGGCTGTGGTCTAGTGGTAACGAGCTTGACTGCCGGTTCGGAGGTCCGGGGTTCAAATCCCGGTCCCTCTCGGAAATTTCAGAGACGCTTTATCGTGTCTCCCACCCGCACATCCTCTCCACCCAGGGGTTAAAATGGGTACCTGTGAGGGTCACTCGCCGGCACTGCGGCTGCATGATTGTGCCATGTGTTAGCAGTGCTCACTATTGTAGGCTAATGACTCAATGACCAGGGGAGTAAATGTACAGTCGGCTGAGCGGTCATTTGGACTGAAAGTAGACTATAACTAGGTACTTTACTTTTTATGTCAGCAATCAAAGGATTAGACCATTGAACTATTGGGTCTGCTGTGTTTGCAAATGCATGAAAAAGGTGCTTTTATGAAGGAAAGAGTTAACCCTTTCCTCCATAGGCTATTTTCAGACCCAACCTCTTTGAATGACTCTACCCAAAAGGAGCATTTACTAGAGAAAAGTAAAATTTTAGAATTTTGTAATTTGAAACCATTGTGATAAATAGAGCATTTGAAGTGCTTATTACAGAGGCGTAGAAAATCGGATTTATGGAGGAAAGGGTTAAGCGATTGATGTCAAGCATATACCTGCACACCCCTGTATATGTTCTGCTGATGGCAGTGGTTTTTTTTGTTTTCAAACAGGAAGTCTACCGGTAATATGCTTAAACCCGCTAAGTAATGAAAACTAACTTCTCCCTTTCTGAATTTTAATTACACAGAAAATTGTTTCAAAATTTATCATCGAAGGAAAATGATTTTTTTGACTGTGAAGTCCCGGATCAAAAGACTCTCTGAGGAGGCTTTGATCTGGGTCTACACTGTTTGCAAAGGTCTTGTATACTCAGGTGCCACACTTTAACGGTTAACTCTTTGCATGCTAAGTAATTTCTCGTCTGCAACAATTGTCGTCTGCTTCAATTCTTAAAATAAATTTTCTCATTTGTTTTGCAAAAAATGGTCAAGATGACAAACAGTTTGGATCATCATGGAGCTTTATGCGGCGTCTCATCTGGATCCAAACTGTTTGCATAGGTAATCACAGTTTAGCCGATTATAGCGTGCAAAGAGTTAATATGTATTTTTACAGTCTATCCTTTATACAGTCCTCCTTATTTTTCGTTTATTGCGTTTTGGAATTTGACAAGATTTGATCTTTGGTTATTGATTATTGATCATTGATGATTGGTAGACCAATTGTCTTATATTAATGCCTTTTGACCCCTCTGTAAATGCTGTGGAGCGCCCATGGAGCATTAATGCTCCATTTGTCACAGTGGTTTTGAAACTACACATTCTATTTGTGTTCCTTTCTAGGAAATGCTCCTTTTCATTAGGTTTATTCAAATGGGTAGGATCAATAAATGAGGGAATGGGTTAAATATATATTCAGCTCATATTTTCACCAATTTTGCATAAGAAAATGAAAAACCTTTTCATTCATATAAACACTTTTTCACACATTTGCAAATAGAGAAGACCCAGATCAGATGGGTCCTATAGGAGCCGTCTGACCAGGGTCTGCTGTGGTTGCTAATGGAATTTGATAGATAGAAATGGCTCTATTAAACTTTTCGTTAATACAGATGAGCCTATCAGCATCTACCTGTGGTGCTCTTGTTATGTCTCTGCTTTTAAAGGAGGATGCATTACAAATATCCTTATCTGACTTTTTTGTCTGTCTGTATATTTGTCTGTCTGCCATCTGTTTGACTGCCTGTCTGTCTGTAAGTCCATCTTTCAAACTTTAAGTGTTTTGCTCAACTCCAAATGTATCCGACTCTTTGTAGAACAGTTATTATGCCCCCGCCTTTAGGCGACGGGGGCATTAAGTTTTACCCTCATCTGTTCCGTACGTCCGTACGTACGTCCGTACGAAATTTTCGTGAAGGATTTCTTGGCTTGTGTAAGGTGGAATGATTTGATATTTGGTCTGAAGTATTATCATAGTGAGTTGTAACGTGTCTCCCCTTTTCAGGTCTGGTGTCCATCTACTTTCTGTTTGCCGACCCTTTGATGGAATTTTGGTGATTGTTTAAAGACAAAAAAGATTTCTTTGCCCGTGTAAGCTGCAATGATTTGATATTTGGTCTGAAGCATAATCATAGTGAGTTGTACCGTGTCTCACCTTTTCAGGTCTGTCGTTCGTCTGCTTTTTGTTTGCCGACACTTTCAATTTTGGTGATGGTTTAATGACAAAACTTTTCGTCAAAGATTTCTTCGCTCGTGTAAGCTGCAATGATTTGATATTTGGTCTGAAGCATAATCATAGTGAGTTGTACCTTGTCACCCCTTTTCAGGTCTGTCGTTCATCTACTTCCTGATTGCTCGCGGGGACATCCGTGTCCCATGGACACATTTTCTTTTATTGAACTTATACATCTGGGATGGTTATGAATTTATGATTTGAATGCAGAAACACTGCAGTACAATGTAATAAACACAAAGTAGATGATAAAAAGGCGAATAAAGCTTTTGAATTGCAAAACTCAAAAAGTTCTTGACCAACTGTTGTTAAACTTTATGGATTTTTTTTATCACCATGTGAAGTTTTACGCCTGGAATCTGTCCATATTTTATGTTTAGCACCAGTTAAACAGGATATGGTTGCAAATAAAACCAAAATATTATTGTTTTAAAAAAAACTGCATGTTGTCAACATGATACCAAATGTTTTGTTTTCCAGGTCATGTTACGAAGCCTTCCAGCCGGCTTGCGGTAGGTCGGTGGTTCTACTTGGATGTTCTTCTGTGCATGAAACAATGCAATTTGTTCTATGCACAGAAGAGCCTCTGGGGTCTTCCTCCACCTGTAATTAGCTTGACGTCGTGATATGACTGAAATACTGTTAAAACTATATAAAACCCGATAAAATCCAAACCAAACCAGTTCATGTCATCTTTAGCTTCATAGTCATACATAAATGATGGCATCAGCTTGTCTCAAAGAATGACTTGTAATGGATCCTATTGTCTCTTTCACAGTATTTCAGTCATATCGTGATGTCCAGCTAATTACTAGTTGAGGAAGACTGCTCAAGGGTTTTCTGTGAATGGAACAAATTGTTTTGTTCAGTGCATAGAAGAACATCCAGGTAGAATCACTGACCTATCGCAAACCTGCTGGAAGGCTCAAAGTGTCAAGTCACGAATTCAGTCTTTTTGTCTTTTTTTCTCAGAGTCATAAGCAGTCTTGTCCAAGGTTGGTTGTCCAATGTCCTAACTGCGATGCACAGTCAACTCTCCAACAGGTAATTACAGTAAAAGCTTGATACTATGAACCCTCAAATACATACCATTATTGATTTTAACACAGGTGGAAGCTTAAGGCAGGGTGAAAGTGATGCAGTAAGCTCCTCTAGGAGCTTACTGCATCACTTTCACCCCGCATTAAGCAGCCACCTGCCTGCAAAGACATAAATTCCGCCTTACTAATTTCGTAGTATTCAGTTTTTACTGTATGCAAGGTTTTTTTGGCCGATTTTATAGCTCTTATTGGGCTATATTCCCAATGGCAAAAAGTACAGGTATGTTTGTTTTTTTTCCCAATTTTTGGAGGAAAATTCCCAATTTCAAGTCTGACAGAAAAGAACAAATCTTGATTTATTCAGTACAATTCTTCTTGGAACAAATTGTTCATACTTTTTTTTATCAATTAGAATGTTCATAGTTATTCATGCATTAATACTTTTATAAGTTATTTATCAATATCAAAGTGTGTAATATGAAACCATGCAAAATTCCCAATTTTTACAATTTTTGCGTTAAATTCCCAATTCCAGGGACATGGGCCATTGTCCTAAAATAGTGAAAAAAAACCCTGGTATGAGTTCTTGGCACAGTATACCTGAATAGTAGCTATTATGAACAAGGGAATATGTTACCTGGGCAGAAACTGTAAAATTATAGCAATATTATTTCATTTGGCAAACGGAGCAGACCCTGATCAGACAGGTCACAAAGGTTTGCAAATGCTCCCTTTATCACAATGGTTTCAAACTACAATATTATAAAAAAAATCCTTTTCTCTAGTTAATGCTCCTTTTCGGTAGATTCATTCAAAGAAGTTGGATCTAAAATTAGCCTATGAGGGAATGTGTTAATGATAGAGTACATTCCATGCTAAAGTGTGCAAGAGGATTTGAAGGACAAACTGCGCAAACCCTTTTCAGAGGGTTCAGAAGACCTCCGATCTGGGCCGACACTGTTTGCAAACCATGCACTTGTTTCCCACATTTAAAGGGCTTATCAGTCTCTGGTAAAAGTGTCTCATGTTGGCATTTAACCCATTCCCTCATAGGCTATTTTTAGACCCAACCTCTTTGAATTAATCTACTGAAAAGGAGCATTAACTAGAGAAAAGGATGATTTTAGAATTCTGAAATTTGAAACCATTTTGATAAATAGAGCATTTGCTCCAATAGTGATTTTTACAGAGGCGTAGAAAGGCGTATTTATGGAGGAAAGGGTTAAAAGCAGTGATAACTTGAACTACATGTACATGTCTAACCCTTTCCCACATATAAACGTGTTTTCACACATTTTCAGACAGAGTAGACCCAGATCAAATGGCTCCTAGAGGAGCCGTCTGATCAGGGTTTGCTCTGTTTGCTATTGGAATTTGATAGGTCTCTTTCTTTGCTTTCTAAAATGTCTACAATGTTCCACCTTCCATATTTCATTATAACTTTTTTGCTAATGAATATTCAGTGGGTATTGAAATTTGGCTTTACTACAGAACAGGGAAAGGGTTAATACACCATTGAGAGAATTGCAAATGCCAATTCTGTTGTTATCAGTTTGTTTATTGATATGATAAACAAATGAACACATGTGTAAGTTTTTTTTTGTTCAGTTGTTTTTAGTTTAATGGACATTCCATGTTGATGTGTTATTTGTTTGCTATTAGCAAGAGGACAACCTTTTTTTTGTGAAATATATATTTATGACTTTTTAAAGATGTGTTACAGTCACCTTTGATATGTGTTACAGTCACCTTTGAAATAAAAAAAAAAATAATTCATGTTATCGCTTATTTATGCCTTTAACCCATTCCCTCATACTGACGCCTTTTGACGCTCCTGTAAAAGTGACTTTCAGAAACCATTGTGATAAATAGAGCTTTTGCTCCTATTGAGCAAATGCTCTATTTATCACTATGGTTTCAAAACAACATAATTCTAAAAATTTCCTTTTCTCTAATAACTGCTCCTTTTCGTTAGATTTATTCAAAGCGGTTGGGTCTAAAAATAGCCTATGAGGTAATGGGTTCTATAGGAGCCGCCTGATCTGGGTCTTCTCTGTTTGCAAATACATGAAAAGGCGTTTATATGAGGGAAAGGATTAAAATAGAATCCATGGTAATGCAGAAAGTTACCATAGCATTCATCCTGCTTAAAGCAATGACCTGCCTTAACCTTTTAATCCATGAATATGAGATTTAACATTTCTGATCAGGGTCTGTCTTGTTTGTTTATGAAATTGTATAAATCTAATTCTACTCTTTCTGCCATGACCAAAATTTTCCCACGCTCATGTGCCATTTTAAAAATCCATCTAATTAATATTCATGAATACATGAATATTCATGGATTGAAGGGTAATTAAAATCACAAAATTAGAATCCTTTCAGGCAATCATTGTAGAGTTTGTTTGTAGTGAGTTTTTTTGTTATATTGCGATTCCCAGCTAATCATAGGTGGAGGAAGACCCAAGAGGTTCTTTTGTGCATGGGTCAAATTGCACCGTTCTGTAAACAGGAGAACATCTGGGTAGAGCCACCACCCTACCACAAGTCAGCTGGAAGCTCAAATACTAAAATCGTCATTTCTCCTCAAAACCCTTTACTGTGACCACTCTTTAGAATCGTCTCGAAGAGACGATTCTAAAGAGTGGTCATAGTATAGGGTTTTGTTGAGAAATTAAGGAGCTATTCTTGAAAATGTTTAAATTTATTCATCTTATCTGGACCTCTGTGGAAGGCTTCCTCACATAAAAAATTTCAAGTGATTGGGCAGGAATTCACAGCATAGTGGTGAGAGGCTAAATGATTGTCAGTTTAAGACCATAACTACTTGGTCACAGAGGCCTCAGTGTAGAGAGGTTTTAACCCATTCCCTCATAGGCTATTTTTAGATCCTACCTCTTTGATTAAATCCGAAAAGGAGCATTAATTAGAGAAAAGGAAAAAATCAGAATTGTGTAGATTTGAAACCATTTTGATAAATAGGGTATGGAGCAAATGCTCTATTTATCACAATGGTTTCATAAAGTGACTATTACAGAGGCGTAGAAAAGCGTATTTATGGAGGAAAGGGTTAATGTACCAGTAAATCTAATTCTTACAGTTAAGTGTCCATAGAAGCACAGAGTGCCAAAAGGAGATGATCCAATGTACTTACCAGCTCCTTGGTTGCTCACACAAGGTATGTAAACTCTTGACTTGATGAATATTCATATAAGAAATATCGACTTTATGAATACTAATTAAGTGATTTTTATTAGCTCCGCTTTTTAAAAAAGTGGAGGTATTGTTATGACCCTCTCGTCGGCGTCGGCATTGGCGTTGGTTAACCTTTTTGTTAAGGTCCATTTCTCAGAAACCATCAAAGATATTTTGTTCACATTTGGTATGCATATTAAATATCACAAGCGGAACCCATTTCACAAGGGTAGGTAACGCTTAAATTAATTTTGCCATATTTGTGCCCCTTTTTTCGACTTAGAATTTTCATTGTTGGTTAAGTTTTATGTTAAGGTCCATGTCTAAGAAACTGTCCCACGATATTTGGTTCATATTTGGTATGCATGTAAACTATTACAAAGGGGACCCATCTCACATGTGCAGGTAGCCCTAAAATTAACTTTGCTATAGTTATCTCCCCTTTCCGACTTAGACTTCCACTACATCATCCAGGACTAAACAAAAAGGGGCGCGCTGTCCGCCGACAGCTCTTGTTTAATCCATTCCCTCATATTGACGACTTTTGACGACTCTGTAAAAGTCACTTTGTGAAACCATAGTGATAAATAGAGCATTTGCTCCTATAGGAGCAAATGCTCTATTTATCACAATGGTTTCAAACTGCAAAATTCTAGAATTTCCTTTTCTGTAGTAAATGCTCCTTTTCGGTAGATTTATTCAAAGAGGTTGTATCTAAAAATAGCCTATGAGGTAATAGGTTAATTGCATTATTATGAACTTGGAATTTTTTTTATCATAGTAGAAACTGTAGAAGCAGATCTGTATTATTTCAAAGGCAAACAGAACAGACCCTGAACACACAGATCCTTCAGTAGCTGCTGGAAATGGGTCTACCGGTACTCTTGTTTACAAATGTGTAAAAACATCTGTCAGATATAGGTTAACCCTTTCTCTCATAGGCTATTTTTAGACCCAATCTCTTTGAATAAATCTACCGAAAAGGAGCATTTACTAACAAAAAGGTAAATTTTAGAATTGTGTAGCTTAGAAACCGTTGTGATAAATTGGGCATTTGCTCCTATGGAGCAAATACTCTATTTATCACAATGGTGTCAAAGGGTGACTTTTACAGAGGCGTCAAAAGGCACCAATATGAGGGAATGGGTTAACCCTTTCCTTCATATAAACATGTTTGCAAATACAGTAGACAAATATCTTATTAGGGTCTGCTCTATTTGCATATGAATTTAATCTGATCCTATAGTTTATTCCAATATCAAGATATCCTTTTAACCCTTTCCTCCATAAATACGCCTTTCTACACCTCTGTAAAAGTCACTTTTTGAAACCATTGTGATAAATAGAGCATTTATCACAATGGTTTCAGAACTACAAAATTCTAAAAATATTCTTTTCTCTAGTTAATGCTGCCTTTCGGTAGATTTATTCAAAGAGGTTGGATCTAAAAATAGCGTATGAGGGAATATGTTAATATGCTATTATAAAAATTCAGCTTATAGATATACATGATGTCATTTCTTACCAGAATATTTTTATGAAAAAAAAGGAAATCTTTCAGAATGGTAACAGAAAAGTTTCAGAGTAGAATACAAAATTGAATGCATACTACATGCTACATAGCCAATATATTTATTTTAATTTTTTTTAGTGCGAGAGACAAAACATGCAGAATCATATACAGTCCCAGATAGAATATCACATGGGCCTTATGCACAACGCTGTACTGTTTCTGTTTCGAGTTCTCAACGTAAACCCTTCCCTTCAGCAACAAGGGGAGGTAGGCAGTAATTTGCCGATGGAAGACTCGGTTCATACAGCTGACCTTGAAGCAAGCACATCCAGTCCAAATTTGTCATACATGCCAAGCTTCACAGAAGATGGCAGTCTTGGTATGATCCATCATTTGTTTCAGAGACTTAACATAGGCATCCCCTATGTTCATAGTATGCCCACATTAGGTCATGCGGGGGCGAGTTCTGTCCCTCCGAGTAACGTTAATCCTGTAAGAACTTCAAGCCTGCCGGTATTTCAGGGGCAGAATGCTACACAATGTGCCTCTGCAGATACTGGGGAGAGAACAGTGTCCAATCAAACTCAGGTTACAGAAACTAGTTTCAGTTCAGAACCAACAAACATGCAGGACAACGAGATGCCACAGTTTTCAATGAACGAAAGCCAGTTACACTCGTTCAAGTGCCAGAATGACCTACAGGATGAGAGCTTGGCACGCCATGATCAACATCTTATTGAGCTGAGGGAACAAAATATGTTTCAGGAGAACCTTATCAAGGACTTGCGGACAAAAGTTAAACATTTGGAAGGTTCAGTAGCAGATATGGAAGGCAGATGTGGTAATGGAATTTTCATTTGGAAAATAAAACATTATGTCAAGTTGCGAGCAGAGGCAGAGAAGGGCTTGACGCCAGCTGTACATAGTGGATCATTTTATTCCAGTTACTATGGTTACAAGTTGTGTATTAGAGTCAATTTAAATGGGGTAGACACAGCAAAGGGAAACTTTTTGTCTCTGTTTATTCATTTTATGCAGGGCGAGAATGACGATTTGTTGGAGTGGCCATTCAGCGGCCGGATTATTCTTACAATTATTGATCAAAATCCAATTTGTGAACTGAGACAGCACATTTCCGAAACATTAATGTCAAAGCCAAATTTAGCTGCATTTCAGAAGCCTGTGAGTGCCAGGAACCATAAAGGCTTTGGCTATATGGAGTTTGTGCCCCTGTCAACCATAGATCAGTCAACATACATTAGAAATGATACTTTGATCATCAAGGCTAACATCATTCCAAGTAGTTCATAGGAAAGTGGGAGACTTCATTCATTTTTGTGATGGTATAGTCAAACAGTTGTACAATTACTACAGGGCTGAGATAATGTTTGCAAACAGGGTAGATCCAGATCAGATGGCTCCTGTAGGAGCTGTCTGATCAGTGTCTGCCCTTTTTTGATTAGGTATATAATATAGATCTTATTCTACAGTTTCTGCCATGGCCAAAATTCCTGTATCCATGCACTATTCTAACACTCAATTTAATTAATATTCATGATGTCATTATTTCTTACAGGAATATTCATGGAGTAAAGGGTTAATCCTTTCCTCCATAAATACGCCTTTCTACGACTCTGTAAAAGTCACTTTTTGAAACCATTGTGATAAATAGAGCATTTGCTCCTAAGGAGCAAATGCTCTATTTAACGCAATGGTTTCAGAACTACAAAATTCTGAACTTTTCCTTTTCTCTAGTATATGCTCCTTTTTGGTAGATTTATTCAAAGAGGTTGGATCTAAAAATAGCCTATGAGGGAATGGGTTAAACACATTGAAGACTAGTTTTTATGAAACAAATTGAATTGCAAGGAATAACTTCTAACACTTATCTAAAACAAACACCCAAACCAAGTCTAATTACTGGACTTAACCGTTTCACTCCAAAAATAAACTTTTTAACACCTTTGTAAACAAAGTAGTCCCACATCAGACAGCTTCTTTAGGAGCCTTCAGATCAGGGTCTGCTGTTTGTTTAACCCTTTCCTCCATAGGCTATTTTTAGACACAATCTCTTCGAATCAATCTACCGAAAAGGAGTGTTTACTAGAGAAAAGGAAAAGTTTAGAATTGTGTAGTTTTGAAACCATTGTGATAAATAGAGCATTTGCTCCTATAGTAGCAAATGCTCTATTTATCACAATGGTTTCATAGAGTGACTTTTATAGAGGCGTAGAAAGGCGTATATATGGAGGAAAGGGCTAAGCTGGAATTGCATAGATCTAATTGTCACGACGAAAATTTTCCTATGTTCATATAGCATTATAAAATTCATCCAAATAACCCTTTCCCTATTCTATGTTTATTCCAAATTTCAATACCTACTGAATACTCATGGACAAAAGAGTTAAGATAAATAATGGAAGGTCGAATATTGTAGCCATTTAAGAAAGTAAAGAAATGGATCTTTCACATTCTATTAGCAAACAGAGTAGACCCTGATCAGATGACTCCTCTAGGAGCTATCTGATCTGGGTCTACTCTGTTTGCAAATGCGTGAAAATGCATTTAAATGAGGGGAAGGTTTAATATTCATGATGGCATTAAATCTTCCATGATTATTCTTGGAGTAAAAGGTTAAAAGACTTGTCATATTTTACAGCAGAAGGAAACTAACACAGAAATTATCATTCACAGTGGTTCTGTATTACTTTCTACAATTTAATCCATGACCACATAGGTAATTTTTAGACCCACGCTCTTTGAGTAAATCTACCGAAAAGCAGCATTTACTAAAGAAATATTTTTTTTAAAATGTGTAGTTTTCAAACCATTGTGGAGCAAATGCTCTATTTATCACAATGGTTTCAAAAAGTGACTGTTACAGAGGCGTCAAAAGGCGACAATATAAGGGAATGGGTTAACAGCCACCTACATTTTTTTCGAAGATTTCATTCAGTGTCTAGCAGGTGACTTTAACCCTTTACTCCATGCATTATTAGGTAAGAAATAATGACATCATGAATATTAACCCTTTACCTGATAGAAGCGGCTTTAAGCGAGTTTAATATATTCCTCCGCTGAAGAAAATAGTTCCAATTTTTAAAATAATGAACATATAGCATCATAAATAGTTTCTATATTCTAGGAGGTGGTAGCTTAAAGCAGGCTGAAAGTAAAGCAGAATGCGCATTAAGGCGCATTCTGCTTTACTTTCAACCTGCTTTAAGTGGTCACCTGTCTTCAAAACTAGAAACAGGCTATTGGGTAAAGGTTAAGAGATGATTTTTGATAATGGCATTTGAAAACAGGATTCGTTGGTTGTGGCAGATGCTGAACAATCAGATCTATATTATTTCATAAACAAACAGAGCAGACCCTAATCAGATGGCTCCGTCTGATCTGGGTCTACTCTGTTTGCAGAGGCAGAGAAAGGCGTATTTATTGAGTAACAGGTTTAAGAGGTTTCACTGTATGAAGTTTATTATGGTCTTTTATGTACTCTGCTAGGCAAGCTATAAATTATTTTAGAAAGCTTATAGAACCATAAAGTGATTCAAGTATTCATATATGCTGTGATGTGAGCCATTCATCATGTACAAACTGTATACTATTGCATATGATCACAGGAGTTTTAACTTTATCCCTTTGCCTGACAGAGACACGCCTTTGCAAACAGAGTAGACCCCGATCAGATGGCTCCTGTAGGAGCCATCTGATCAGGGTCTGCTCAGTTTTCTTATAAATGGAATTATAAAGATCTGATTCTACACATTCTACCATGTCCCAAATTGTCTATGTTCATAAATCATTAAAAAAATATCATCTAATTAATATTCATGATGTCATTAATTCTTACATGAATATTCATCAGGTAAAGGATTTTCTCTGCAAGCTCTAATTACATATATATCACTACATGTATTTAGCCAAAGCACTGACAAAAATGGCCATCTGCTACAGTTCTCAAAGTACATTAATACCCTGTTAATGCGACCCCCTAAAAGAGGTATAATTCTGGGTGCTAGATGCAGGTGGTAGCTTAATGCAGGACAAAAGTAATGCAGAAAGCTCCCAGAGGAGCTTCCTGCATTACTTTTGTCCTGCATTAAGCAACCACCTGCTTATAAAGACACCCATTTTTATTCATTAAATGGTCACATTAGAGGGGTTCTACTGTACGTTTTATACATAAGTCAAGGCCAAAGGGTGATCATGCCTTTTGGATCCTGATGAGACTCGCAAGTTACTCAGTGCTGCCTCTGGATCTAAACTATTGGCAAAAGTCATCATAGATTGGTCTGTTGTATTCAAAATGTTGGTTTGGGTGTACATGTACACTGTTGCAAACTGTCAACATCAAGCATACTGAAAATAGTTTGTGAATAAAAAAAATGGCTTCTAATTCATATTTCAATGCAGACCTCTTCAATTCCTTTTCAAAGTTTTAACCCTTTACTTCATAAATACACCTTTTTACGCCTTTGCAAACAGAGTAGACCTAGATGGATGGCTCCTATATAGACAGGAGCCATCTGATCAGGGTCTACTCTGTTTGCTTATGATATAATGTAGATATGATTCTACAGTGTCTGTCATGGTCAAAAAGTCCTGTGTCCAGACTCCATATGCTATTATAACAGATAATCTGATTAATATTGCTGATATAATTATTTTTAGCTCGTCTGTTTCGAAGAAAAGTCGAGCTATTGTGATCACTGGGTCTTAGGCGTTGTCGTCGTCGTCTTTGTCGGTGTGCAAAAACTTTAATGTAGCTCATTACTCAAAAAGTATAAGAGGTATCAACATGAAACTTCATAGGTTAGTAGATCTCATTGAGGGGAAGGCCCCTACATAAGAACCATAACTCTTGATTTCAAAATTTTAGAGTTATGGCCCTTTATTTTTTTCATTTTTTTAAAGATATAGCTGGACAAGTACCAAATCAGACAAGCGTTGGCGCAGCACGCGGCTCTTGTTTGCATAAATATTCATGGAGTAAAGGGTTAAATAGAGTGTTGACCCTTTCCCTCATACAAACGTGTTTTCACGCATTTGCAAACAGAGTAGGCCCAGATCAGACAGCTCCTAGAGGAGCCGTCTGATCAGGGTCTGCTCTGTTTGCTAATAAAAATTGGTAGATCTGTTTCTATACTTTCTAAAATGGCTACAATGTTCCACCCTCCATGTTTCATTATAACAAATTTATCCATGAATATTCAGTAGGTATTGAACTTTGTAATAAACATAGAACAGGGAAAGGGTTAAATGATCTAGATCCTGTTTAGATGCCATCTTACTCGGAATCTTATCTGGATCCTAATTGTTTTCAAGGAATGCCAAGGATAATGCTTGGTTTATCTGGTCATGATAAAAGTTTCAGTGACCTTTCTCTTGACATGACGTAGGCCATGTTTTCCATTTACCTATTTCTCTCGTAGATTACTTTAACCCATTCCCTCATAGGCTATTTTAAGATCAAACCTCTTTGAATAAATCTACTGAAAAAGAGCATGAACTAAAGAAAGGGAATTTTTTTTTAATTTTGTAGTTCTGAAACCATTGTGATAAATAGAGCGTTTGTTCCTATGGAGCAAATGCTCTATTTATCACAATGGTTTCAAAAAGTGACTTTTACAGAGGTGTAGAAAGGCGTATTTATTGAGGAAAGGGTTAATACCCAACCTCTTGAAAAGGAGCATTTACTGAAAAGGAGCATTTACTAGAAAAAGAAAAAAAAAGAACTGTGTAGTTTTGGAAATATGGAGCATTCTCTCTTATTACTACAATGGTTTCAAAAAGTGACTTTTATAGAGGTATCAAATGGCAACAATATTTACCCTTTACTCCATAGATACGCCTTACTACGCCTCTGTAAAAGTCACCTGTTGAAACCGTTGTAATAAATTAATGTAATGGTTTCAAATTACAAAATTCAAAAAAATTCCTTTTCTCTGGTTAATGCTCCTTTTTGGTAGATGTATCCAAAGAGGTTGGATCTAAAGATAGCCTATGGAGGAAAGGGTTGTGGAATGAGTGAAAAGTTTGGTAACTATTAATATTATTCACATTAAGGAAATGTCTTATAAAGTATAACTGTGATGCACTTATTTATACCAAAGCCTGGGGATGAACAATTGTGTTTTATGAGTTTTGTTTAGGCTGTGTGTTTATTTATTCTGTGTCCCTTTTTAATGCCTAATATTCAGAGAGGAATGGCCCATCACTTCCTAGCTCATTACTTCATTGACTATCAATCTCTTTGAATAAATCTACTGAAAAGGAACATTTATTAGAAAAAGGAAAAAAAAGAATAGACTCGGATCACACGGCTTCTATAGGAGCCGTCTGATAAGGGTCTGCTCTGTTTGCTTATATGTGCTATTTATAGCAGTTAATCTTATCGATATTCATGATGTCTTACATGAATATTCATTGAGTAAAAGATTAAACTATTTAGAGTAAATGTTCATTAAAATATCTTCATTAACCCATTCCCACTTAGGCTATTTTTAGACCTAACCTCTTTGATTAAATCTACCAAAAAGGAGCATTAATTAGAGAAAAGGAATTTTTCAGAATTTTGTAGTTTTGAAACCATTGTGATAAATAGAGCATTTGCTCCTGTGGAGCAAATGCTCTATTTATCACAATGGTTTCACAAAGTGACTTTTACGGAAGCGTCAATAAACGGGAATGGATTAGTGATTGTACTCGCTAATTAATTGACGTCAGGAAAATTTGCGATATGCTACAATTATTAACCCTGTCCTCCAAACCAAACCCTATGTTGTGACCACTCTTTAGAATCGTCGCAAAGAGACGATTCTAAAGAGTGGTCACAACATAGGGTTGTAGTGGAGAAATGACGATTTTAGTATTTGAGTACGCACCTTTATCTGTTGCTCTGATATGTCACATCAAACATTTATATTGTCCCAGTGTATTGTTTCCTTGTATATTCCCCTGGTATAAAGGAGCTAATCATATTTTCTACTTCAAGGAATTCATAGACATATAGCAGCAATAGATACACTTTGATTTCACTCTAAAGTTTACATAAAAAGCTGTATATAACAGTTGTGTTCAAGACGTGTGCCATGTCAGAGTGAAATACCATTATAATGACAGTTTGATTCCTGTTGAGACCACAGGGGTCTGGACCGCTTCATGGGGGTCTATATGTACTATATAATAACGTTATTATATAGTACATATAGAGCCCCATGAAGTGGTCCAGACCCCTGTGGTTGAGACACAACTCAGCCCATAGGATGAACGTATCTGATGATGAGCAATGCCTGATCAGGACCCAAACCATTTAACACTCTAATTTTGTTTTCAACAGATATGAAAGATGAATCAATTTTGACAGTTTTTAACCTTTTCCCTCATAGGCTATTTTTAGATCCAACCTCTTTGAATATATCTACCCAAAAGGAGCAGTAACTAGAGAAAAGGAAATATTTTGAATTTTGTAGCTTGAAACCATTGTGATAAATAGAGCATTTGCGCCTATAGGAGCAAATGCTCTATTTATCACACTGGTTTCAACAGGTAATTTTTACAGAGGCGTAGAAAGGCGTATGTATGGAGGAAAGGGTTAAGAAGACCATTATTTTGTATTGCTTATTAATACAGTAGAACCTATCTTAAGAGACCATTAAGAAGAATTATAATTAACACTTTCCTCCATAAATACGCCTTTCTACGCCTCTGTAAAAGTCATTTTTTGAAACCATTGTGATAAATAGAGCATTTGCTCCATAGGAGCAAATGCTCTATTTATCACAATGGTTTCGGAAGTACACAATTGTAAAATTGTTCTTTTCTCAAGTTAATGCTCCTTTTCGGTAAGTTTATTCAAAGAGGTCTAAAAATAGCCTATGAGGTAATGAGTTAATGTGGTGTTTAACCTTTACTCCATGAATAGTCATGTAAGAAATAATGACATCTTGAATATTAATTAGATTCATTTTCATAATGGCATATAAACACAAAAACTTTTAAGCCATGGCAGAAACTGAAGAGTGATATCTATATTATTTCATAAGCAAACAGACCAGACCCTGATCAGATGGCTCCTATAGGAGCCATCTGATCTGGGTCTATTCTGTTTGCAAAGGCGTAGAAACCTGAAAGGCGTGTTTATTGAGTAAAGGGTTAAAGTGAAGCCTTATGTTGTTGGGGTTTTTAAGGTTTCATATTTTTTAATGTGAACCGATGTTGCAAGGTCTTTAGAGACTATGGAAAACAGCTTATCTAAATCCAAACTGTTTGAAGGGTCGCTCATAACATAGCAAGTTGCAACTAGCATTCTAAGATTAGCAATGAAAAACTTTCATCTTAACAATACTATTAATAACATTTAAAAACAATTACAGGGTTGCCACGCATCAGGGAAAAGTCAGGGAAAATTAAAAAAAAATTCAAGGTCAGGGAATTGTCAGGGAATTTTGTGAAATGTCAGGGGAATTTGAAAATATGGGCAAATGTCAGGGAATTGTCAGGGAATTTTGAAAATAATTGGAACCAAGACCATATATTTTAAAGTTCCTCAAAAATATATAATAATTTATGACTGAAAGACCAAATGTCGCGATGTTATATGTCAGGGAAAATCATAATTATGTCAGGAAAATGTCAGGGAATTTTGTTTCCTCTGATTTGTGGCAACCCTGAATTAGGATTCAAGTGATATGCCCAGTAACTCCAAACAGTTTGACTTACAGATTTGAGCACAGGAAGAAGATGCATAAAATGCAAACATCAGTTTAACCTTTCCAACAACTTTTTCAAAAAGTGACTTTGACAGAGGCGTAGAAAGGTTTATTTATGGAGGAAATGGTTAATGAACTCTATTATTAAATAATGATGAACAATTCCACTTTGAAAATTCAGCATTCAAAGGGTTAAATAGATATCAGTTTGCTCAGTTCAACCCTTTACATTATGAGTATTTATTATACATAGAGGATCTTACATGAGTGTTCATTACAAATTGTTTTTATGAAATGAGTTTAGTATATTAATATGACACGAGCTTTAGCGAGTGTAATATTCATTATAGTAAACGAGTTTCATGAAAACAATTTGTAATGAACACGAATGTAAGATTCTTTTAATCACATAAGCCTTGAAAGTGCCATAGAAAATGAAACAGGCTATAGGTGACGACTGCTATGGGCCATTCCTTACAAGCAGCGTAGTAATATAACGGACGGTGTACATGGAGTGCTATGATTGGCTAACGCTTAAGTGAGTGCTACAATTGGCTAACAATTGCTTGTTTACATAAAAAATGCACTAGTGCATTTGCACGATTTACGGCACTCTGTTACGGCACTCCCACAAGGCAGATTATGTGATAAAAGAACTGATGACACCAAAAATATTCTTTACCTGATGTTTTGATATTAATAGTAGAAACAGTAGAGTTAGCTCTGTATATTTTTCCTACAGGAGCCATCTGATCTGAGTCTACTCTGTTTGCAAAGGTACTAAAAGTCTGTATGATGGGAAGGGCTAGATTGAATTATCACAATTTGTAATGGATGTATTTATCAACTTCTTGTTAGTTACACAAATGTATGTACATTATGCATATTATTAATATTATTGTTCATAACAAGTTGTAGTAAAGTGACACCCCACTAATGTGACCACCTAAAAGAGGTATAATTATGGGTGCTAGGTGCAGGTGGTAGCTTAATGCAGGACAAAAGTAATGCAGAAAGCTCCTAGAGGAGCTTTCTGCATTACTTTTGTCCTGCATTAAGCAACCACCTGCTTATAAAGACACCCATGTTTATTCATTAAGTGGTCGCATTAGTGCGGCTCTACTGTAATAAACCTAATTATTCATCACGACAAATTTAGGCAAACAGTGTAGACCCAGATCAAACTTCTCCTGAAAGGTCTACACTCTTTGCATCTCCATTAGAATGAGAACAGTGTTGTATTGTTTAACCCTTTCCTCTATAAATATGCCTTTCTACGCCTTTGCAAACAGAGTAGACCCAGATCAGATGGCTGCTTTAGGAGTCATCTGATCAGGGTCTGCTCTGTTTGCTTATGATATCATGTAGATATGATTCTACAGTTTCTGCCATTGCCAAAAATATCCTGTGTTCATGTGCCATATTAAAAATTAATCTAATTATCATTAATGATGTCATTATTTCTTGCATGAATATTCATGGAGTAAAGGGTTAATAGACTTTACAAACCAGTGGAGGGGAGAACTTGATTTGTTGAATATTTAGGGTAGTTAAGATATGCATATGAATATTATTGTTTATTTCATGTTATCATGCTGTTGCTATGGATACCTTGTGCACTGTTGTGATAGCATGTCGATCGAGTGTACTTTCATAAATCTATTTCGGTACATCCTCTCTGCAGTGACCTCAAAAGAATTATAATTTTGGGTCGTCGAGATAGATGGAGCTTAACCCTTTCCCTTATGTAAGCGCATCTGCAAACAGAGTAGACCCAGATCAGACGGTTCCAATAGGAGCTGTCTGATCAGGGTCTGCTCTGTTTGCAGTTATAAAACAAATAATCTTATTAATATTCATGAAGTAATTATTTCCTATATGAATATTCATCAGGAAAAGGGTTGATGCAGGATGAACCGTTTGCAGAAAGCTATTGGAGCTATCTGAACTACTCTCATCCTGTATTATGCTACTAGGGTTAACCCTTTGCTCCATGAATATTCATGTAAGATATAATGACATCATGAATATTGATTAGATGGACAGAGGAGTTTTTGGCCATGGCACAAAATACAGAATTATATCTATATTATATCATAAGGGGACAGAGCAGACCGCGATAAGATGGCTCCTCTTGGAGCCGTCTGATCTGGGTCTACTCTGTTTGCAAAGAGTTTGCAAACTCTGTTTGTAGAAAGGCTTGTTTATGGAGTAAAGGGATAGAGAATACCCATATTTATTTCATTCAGTGGTCGCTTCGGAGAGGTTCTGTTGAAATGCATTCAATGAAAATGTATGAATTTCGTAGTTACTATTGTATGGGGAAATAAACCTTACCTTTTGTTGAAAACTTCCTTTCTTGTTATTTCTAGGGCAGATGTTGAATTTCGTAGAATACAGTTAACCCTTGGCCCCTGCTGAAAAATGATGTCAGCTCAAACTTTCGTGTGCTACAAAATGTTTACTTACTTTCAATTTATTTATCCATTCCCTCATAGGCTATTTTAAGGTCCAACCACTTTGAATAAATCTACCGAAAAGGAGCATTAACTAGAGAAAAGGAAAATTTTAGAATTTTTGTAGTTGGAAACCATTGTGATAAAAAGAGCATTTGCTCCTATAGGAGCAAATGCTCTTTTTATCACAATGGTTTCAACAGGTGATTTTTACAGAGGCGTAGAAAGGAGTATTTATGGAGGAAAGGGTTTAACTTTTGAGAAATTATTGACCAAGTGTCAGACAGCTCGGAGAGTGATAAGAGGACGAGTTACTCCATGTTTTATATGGATCCAAACAGTTTACAACTATCAGTCAGGTTGCACCTAAAAGACAAAAGGTGAACATAAAATGGCTGATCAGTCTTTCAGTCTAGTAATCACACTGTCCGTCCAGTCAGTCAGTCTGTTAGTCCCGCATATTTCTGCTCTTTAACTCCTACATACATGAGGGGATTTCAAAATAACTTGGTACAAATGTTCACCAACTCAAGATGATGTGTCGCAAAAAGAACCAGGTTCCAATTTCAAAGGTCAAGGTCACAATTGGGATCAAAGGTAAAGAATAGGGACATTTTGTCGTGTCTGCTCCGAACTCCTACATATATGAGTGGATTTCAAAGTAACCTGGTGCAAATGTTCACCACCTAGGCTTCTACAAAATGCGATATGGTCCAGGCATACACATGATCCAGGCTTTAGTGTAGGTGATATCCTTTGGGGACATTTGTCACGTGACTGTGATAGCTCTCGTGTCACCTGCCGAGAGGCAGTGTGTCACTTAGGGATTACTTTTCTGTCATCTGTCTGTCTGTCCGTCACCCTTTTTTTTAGCACTTCTCCCAGCAGGTGGCACATGTTTCTTTAACCCTTTCCTCCATAAATACACCTTTCTACACCTCTGTAATAACCACTTCTTGAAACCATTGTGATAAATAGAGCATTTGCTCCTATAGGAGCAAATGCTCTATTTATCACAATGGTTTCAAACTACAAAATCCTAAAAACAATCCTTTTCTGTAGTAAATCCTCCTTTTTGGTAGATTCATTCAAAGAGGTTGGGTCTAAAAATAGCCTAATGAGGAAAGGGTTAAACACTCTTGTAAGGATATAAATGGGTAACATGCAAAAAGATATGTGCCCAACAGTACACATCCTTATGCCTGTGTGTCATTTGATCTGGGTCTACACTATTTGAAAATGACATATAAGTTTCCCAGTAATATATCATATATGTACCTCTTTAGCTTGTTCCATAACCTTTTCAACCTTAACTCATTCTCTCCTAGGCTATTTTTAGACCCAACCTTTTTAGCTCACCAGAGCACAAAGTGCTCAGGGTGAGCTTTTGTGATCGCCTGATGTCCGTCGTCGTCCGTCGTCCTGCGTCAATAATTTGAACTTTTAAAAATCTTCTCCTCTGAATCTACAGGGTTCTCAGCTTTCATCTTTGGTACATAGCATCACCTATAGGTCCTCTACAAATGTTATATAAATTATGCCCCTGGGGTCAAAATTGGCCCCGCCCCAGGAGTGGGAAGTTTTCAATAGAAACATATAGTAAAACTTTGAAAATCTTCATCTCTGAAACCAGAAGGTTCTCAGCTTTCATATTTGGCACATAGCATCGTGTTCAGGTCCTCTACAAAAGTTATATAAATTATGACCCTGGGGTCAAAATTGGCCCCGCCCCGGGGGTGGGCAGTTTTCAATAGAAACAAATAGTGAAATCTTTGAAAATCTTCTCCTCTGAAACTGGAAGGCTCTCAGCTTTCATATTTGGCAGAGAGCATCATGTTCAGGTCCTCTACAATTTTTTTTTATAAATTATAGCCCTGGGGTCAAAATTGGCCCCGCCCCAGGGGTGGGCAGTTTTCAATAGAAACAAATAGTGAAATCTTTGAAAATCTTCTCCTCTGAAGCTGGAAGGCGCTCAGCTTTCATATTTGGCAAAGAGCATCATGTTCAGGTCCTCTACAAAAGTTATATAAATTATGCCCCTGGGGTCAAAATTAGCCCCGCCCCAGGGGTGGGCAGTTTTCAAAAGAAACAAATAGTGAAATCTTTGAAAATCTCCTCTGAAGCTGGAAGGCTCTCAGCTTTCATATTTTGCACAGAGCATTATGTTCAGGTCCTCTACAAAAGTTATATAAATTATGGCCCTGGGGCCAAAATTGGCCCCGCCCCAGGGATGGGCAGTTTTCAATAGAAACATATAGTGAAAACTTTGAAAATCTTCTCCTCTGAAACTGGAAGGTTTTCAGCTTTCATATTTGGCTCATAGCATCATGTTCAAGTCCTCTACAAAAGTTATATGAATTATGGGCCTGGGGTCAAAATTGGCCCCGCCCCAGGGGTGGGTAGTTTTCAGTAGAAACATATAGAGAAAACTTTGAAAATCGTCTCCTCTGAAACTGAAAGGTTCTCAGCTTTCATATTTAGCTCATAGCATCATGTTCAAGTCCTCTACAAAAGTTATATAAATTATGCCCCTGGGGTCAAAATTGGCCCGCCCCAGGGCCGGCTAGTTTTCTATAGAAACATATAGTGAAAACTTTGAAAATCTTCTCCTCTGATTGTCTGGTGAGCGCTCTATCAGGGCCATTCTGGCCCTCTTGTTTAATTAATCTACTGAAACGAGCATTAACTGGAGAAAAGGAAAATAGTCTATTTATCACAATGGTTTCACAATGTGAATTTTATAGAGGCACAAAAATGCGTCACTAGGGGGTAATGTGTTAAAAGTCTGAAAAATTGTCATCTGCTTCAATTCTGAAGGTGCACGTTTTAGCATTTTTATTCCGTTCCTCCGTGGATATTATTGTATAGTAGTTCGATTAATTGTTATAATAGCATATAGACAATGGAATTTTAGGCCATGGCGGAAACTAGAATCATATCTATATAATACATCAGCAAACAGGGCAGACCCTGATCAGACGGCTCCTACAGGAGCCGTCTGATCTGGATCTACTCTGTTTGCAAAGGCGTAGTTATGGAGTAAAGGGTTTACTTTCAAAAGCGGTATCAAACCAGTTTTTATCCTGTTGATATGCAGAGTTACTTGGTTTATTGTCTGGATACAAATTATTTGCAAATCGAGGGCTTGGTGCAAAACTATTCTAACTCCTTCACTTTGTGAAGGAGTTAGAATAGTTTTCCACCAAACCCTTGAAATGTTCCCACAAAATGATCCATAGTATTTAACACATTACCCCCTAGTGACGCATTTTTGCACCTCTATAAAATTGACATTTTGAAACCATTGTGATAAATAGAGCATTTGCTCCATAGGAGCAAATGCTCTATTTATCACAATGGTTTCAAGACTACACAATTCTAAAAACTCTCCTTATCTATAGTTAATACTCCCTTTTGGTAGATTTATTCAAAGAGGTTGGGTCTAAAAATAGCCTATGAGGTAATGTGTTAAAGAGTTGACCTTTTCAACCCTGACTAATCAAAACAGAATACCCCTTCAGTGTAACACTTTACTCCATAAATACGTCTTTCTACCCCTTTGCAAACAGAGTAGATCCAGATCAGATGGCTCCTATAGGAGCCGTCTGATCAGGGTCTGCTCTGTTTGCTTATGGAATAATAAAGATCTGATTCTGTAGTTTCTGCTTTGACAAACAACTGATGTGTTAATAAACCATTATAAAAAATAATCTAATTAATATTCATGATGTCATCATTTCTTACATAAATATTCAAGGAGTAAACCCTTTCCCTCATATTGGCGACTTTTGACAACTCTGTAAAAGTCACTTTGTGAAACCATTGTGATAAATAGAGCATTTGCTCCTATAGGAACAAATGCTGTATTTATCTCAATATGGTTTCAAACTACAGAATTCTAAAATTTTCCTTTTCTCTAGTTAACGCTCCTTTTCGGTAGATTTATACAAAGAGGTTGTATCTAAAAATAGCCTATGAGGGAATGGGTTATGGGTAAACAAGAGTCCACTCAGCATGAAAGGTGCACGTATACTCAACAATTTTGAATAACAAATAGGTCAGACTTTCGACAGATGGCTCCTCTAGGAGCCCATTGATCTGGATCTGTACTGTTGGCAAATGACAGTACATGCAGCTTCCGGGTTGAAAGGTTTAAAATTAATGTCCGGAGTAATCGAAAGTACAGCGGACCCCTCAGAAGTACAGTAAAACCTGTCTTAAGAGACCATCAAAAAGGGGTATAATTATGGGTCTGTAAGGCAGATGGTAGCTTAATGCAGGTCAATAGTAATGCAGAAAGCTCCAATAGGAGCTTTCTGTATTACATTTGCCCTGCATTGGGCAACCACCTGCATTTTAAGATGTATGTGTTCCATAAATAGATGGTCGCTTAAGACAGGTTTTACTGTATTGCAAAAAAAGGATTGTGTTATCCGGTATACCCCGACCAATTTATTGCAGTTTATTCTATGTAATGTCAAACCCCTCTAGACCGGAATTCTAGCCGAAAACAATTTAAATACTTTGAGGCAGGTGGCTGCTTAATCCCTTATCGAAATTTTGGACGAAAAAACATTTTTCTCAACCAAGGCATATCATATATCGTTGGAAAGGTATTATGGAGACGAGTTCAAAACTGGTGTCAAAACAGACTATAAACCGAGATCCGATGTATCAGTACTTTACACTGCTGTCAAATCTGAAATAGGTGTGAAATTTATCGAATTATCACCTATCAAAGGTGTGAAAACCGTATCTAAATTTATATATATCTTTATTTCCTCCATATCTGAAGATTACAATACCATATAACCAAATGACAAATTACATGTATACTATAAAAGAAAGCATGCATGTGAAGACAATTCCATAGTATATAACATGAATATGAAAATATAATTAAACATGTCTAAGTGAGGCATGCCGCTGACATTATGAAGTATAAGTAAGTATGCTATGAAAAGCACAGCGATGTTATACACTTGCAGTAAATATTGCATTAAGCGAACACAGGAAAAAAAAAAAAAAAAAAAAAAAAAAAATTCTTAACCCAAGCTTAATCCAGTGTAGGAAAAACCCAATGCAGAGAGTTACTATCTGGGGTTTTCCGCATTAATCCCATCCCCTATTAAGAAGCATCTACCCCGAGAACCCCAGGTCACCTCAGCTAGTGGTCGCTTAATACAATATCAACAGAAGTGGAGCATACATACACAGTGACGAGTACACTACTGTAAGTATGTTGAAATACCACGGAGCAATTAGAATATGGTACATAAACAATGCCATTAAAGAACCAGTGTAACGCACGCCATCACAGAATTACAATGAACAAAAAGCATACTACAATGGACAGCAACATATAGACATTATACGCTCCCCTCCAAACGCACACGCGTTACGTACGTACGCACACCCCCACGCCCATACAACACACACACACACACAGAGACACACAGACACACAGACACCCCCACACACAAGATGTAATATCCTTACTACATATATTTACCCTTCCAGTAAAGCCCTCTCACGAAACGAAATTGAGAAGTCATACAAGAGTAAATGTATGAGATATACATACAGCAAACATTATATACATACTCTCAGGACAGAGCCCTCTAGCGAAACAAAACCTAGAGAACAACCTAATAGTGTCCCAAAATACAGTAATAATACTTCACAACTACAGTTTGAAGAATTGTTACATATGTTAAGGGTGATGACGAGTAATGATGATAACTATGATGATGATGATAATATCAGTACATACCCTTTGGTCAAATATCTCTCTAAATGAGCAATTACAGTTACTGTAAAGATGTTAAACATATGAGTGAAGTGCTGAATGTGCATATTTGAACACAATGCTTAACAGATCATCATAACACTGACCAGTCATAAGCGACTCATCAACAACTGGATGATGAACACCTAAAATGGTATTAACAAACTCATGTCTGTCTAGTGAGGTTAAACTGCCCAAAACTTGACATCCAAGAGCAGAACGAACGCAGTTTGAAAACTTCAGTCTTACAGATACAACTGTAGTACAGTCTATTAAAAGATGATCTGTCAAGCTATATCCATTACAGTTCCTGCTACACTTGTAACAACAATCTTCATATCGAACTAAATATGCTATCAGCTGTGCTACTGATTTTACATAAGAAATGAGGTTAGGAAACCTTTGAGAGAAAATCCAGAGATTGCATAACTGGAAATTATTATGAACAGATCTAAACCTGCTAAATCTATCAACAGACGTACGTGTATTCCATTCTAAAATAAATGTATTTCTGATTGCTCTTTTTACTGCAGTATTCCAGCAATTCTTACCAGGAAACGAACCAGTAGACGAATATGTCAGCATATAATGTTTCAAACTATATTTGGTTAAAATAGTATCAATATCTGGCATGAAGCCTACGTGAACCTTTTGTAAATAAAATGAGCTTAGTCTAACTAGAAACATAGATTTGATAGCACACTCGTCTTCAAGTCTGCATAGCTGACCGAATAAAATAAGCTTTCTACGTTCAATCTCCAATTCAATCGGTAAACAGTCAATCATACTCATAACACAGTCTGTACTGGTTCTAGACCTTAGACCCTGTATGTATTTAAGACATAAGCGATGCGCTCGCTCAAGTTTTAGTAAATCTGTCTTACTTAGTTGTGGCCAGCATTCGCATCCGTACAATGCTTTGGGCAAAACTACTGCGTTATAAATACGCTTGCAACTTGTAGGTTGTAACCCATTATCGTTGAAACCATAGTTGGTTAAACTGAAAAAAGTACCCCGGAGTTTATCACAACAATCCTTAACAACAGATTGAGCTTTAAAGTTTCCATCAAGAAGAATACCCAGATGCCTATAGCTTTGTACTGGGGGTAAACTATCAGCCCCAAGGTAAAAAGAAGTTGCTGTATTATTCACCTGCTTTTTCTTCCTACTATTAAATATTAAAATGCCACATTTACTGGGATTGTACTGGTATCGCCAGAGGCACGAATAGCGGTAACATTCATTTAACATTAGCTGCAACGACGTTCTAGATAGTGACAGTAGCAGCATGTCATCCGCCACTGTAGGGGCACAAAAACTGTTTTCTTCTCCTATGGAGATTCCAACACCTAACTGTTCTAGCTTAACGATCAATTCATTAATATAGCAGAGGTACAAAAATGGCGACCAAACGCCCCCCTGTCTGGTGCCCTGCTTTATGGGAAACCAGTCTGATCTATACCCTTTATGTAACACACAACTTGACATATCATTATGCATTTCAATAACATTTAAAAGTAACGGTAACGGTATACCATACATATACAATTTATAAAACAAGCCATCATGCCAGACACGGTCAAAAGCCTGCCTTGCATCGAGAAAGCAAGCATACATTGTACTGTCATTCTCAAAACTGTAAGAAACTGCCTCCCTTAACAAAAATGATGTCATAATACAACTCCTATTCTTTTGAAAACCGCCTTGTAGGCTATGTACAGACATGTTAATATCATTCTTTAATCTGTTAAGCAAAACACTTTCATACAGTTTCAAAATTGAAGACGATAGAGTAATCGCACGATAATTCTTAGGTTCGTCTTTCGGCTTACCTCCCCCTTTGTGCAACGTAACTATAACTCCCTTTTTAAGATCAGTCGGAACGTAAGACAATTTATACATCATAATAAAAAGCTTAGTGATATACCTCAACATAATCTTACCACCATATATCAAATGCTCATTGTAAACAGCATCAAATCCACACATCTTGTTCTTTTTAAGTTTCATTATGAGCCCACTTAATGTGTCACTGTCAGTAATATTATCATTTACTAAAGACTTAGTCTGTTTTAAAATATTTACCGTACTCGTTACTTGATCAAAGAAATCATTATCATAACATGAGTGTTCTGTGTCTGAGTATAACTCTGAGAAATATTTCCCCCATGCGTCTACCATATTCTCAGGATCCCGTACTGTGACCCCATCAAACTTTATTTCACAGCCTGCTCTTAGGACCTTGTCATTTTTCCTAGCATTAAACAGTCGCCAAAACAAACCGCAGTCTACCCCTGCAGCACGATCAATCTCATTATTCATCTCACGCAAATACTCGCCTACCCTGTTTCTGTGATAACGACGAAACTCTCGTTTTGCGGACTTATAGACCAAGAATGAGTGAGAAACCGGAGTGCGCTGTTTCCCATCTGCTATCCATTCACTCCGCTTAAGCCTCATTAGTACATGAAGATCTTTTAAGGATTGGTCCCAGTAAGGCTTTAAGTAGGAACGGTAACACTTATAGGGGAGGTAAGCCTCGGACGCCATTTCAGTACACTTAACGATACATTTGTAAAGCAGATCTACACTTTCATGACTAACGTCTAACGCATCCAAGTCTATCTCATGTAATAATAATTGCGACAATTTGCTAGAATAACTGTTAATGTCACGGTCATTAACAGCATTCCATTTAATAGGTTTAAAAACTGGCTGTCTGCAACAATGCATGTTACGGGGAACCTCTAAAGAAAACACAATAGGTCTGTGCGAAGACACATTCAGGCAATCATCATTAACAATCAAACACCTTCTTACTAAATCTCTTGACTCGCATGAAAGGAGAACATGATCAATGAAAGACTTGTGTTTCCCATCATAAGAGACAAAAGTAGAGTGTGCCCCAGTACATGTAGGTAACATATCAATAGCTAAGAGGTTATTTGTCTCCATGAAAGTCATAAGCTCACGACTACGTGTGCCATTTTGCCTAAGAAACGATCTACCATTTAAGTTAGTGTTAAAATCACCCATAATTACTATTCTTCCTTTGTCTAAGTATGCATTGACAACATCATGTAAAGTACACATCAAATCCCTATAATATTGAATTGGGTGGTTCGTACAAGGAAAATAAACCTGAAACACATACATAAAACTTTCCTTAGAACATTGTACCTGAACACCGGTTATCCTGTCACTGTCTATGTCAAGCGGTGTTACCTGATTATCCAAACGGTTGTGCCAAATTAACGCTACACCCCCCTTACCAACACGCCTATTGCTTGGTAAAGAAAGGGCAGCGTCGGATTTGCCAAAACCATTATAAGCATACTGTATACTGTTCAAAAAGTGCAGGTCATGGCTATATAACCAATGTTCTGATATGCCACAGATATCAATGTCATTCTCAAGCAATAAATTGCTGAGATAAAAAGCACTAGACATCAGTCCACTCGCATTCCATGTACAGATATTTAAATTTTGCATGCCGCAGAATAAACAAAGTAAAACAAAAACACGTACAAGTACCATCAAAATTTAGAGTAGTTACACAACTCAAATATCTGTGCAAGTTAAAGCAAGTAGGACTGGTCACTTCACTTTTGCCTATACGGCTACCATGTAGCACGTGACTCATCTGTAGTACTCGTGCGCACGTGTCTTTTATAACTGTTCTTGGAATACCACGGGCGACACTTAACATTATCTGGCCAAAAGTATGGATCTGTTAACGCACTGCAGTTCTCGATTTCTACGCTAACACGCAAAAACACATTAAGTCCGTTCCTCGGTCTGAATAAGTTAATTCGATCCACCTTGGGTCCACCATTGCCCTCTATATAGTGTTTTATACAATCAATTGTAATACCCGGCTTAAACCTGCCAACATAAAAGCGTTTTGTCTTCTTACGAACATGTAGAATAAAATCGTCAAAACCAGATTGAACATCTGACTGTTCGCCCGACTCATTGTGTAGATTCTTATCAAACGACGTATTTGACCGCGTGCTTATAACAGTAGGTATTGACTGAATATCACTACGGGTAACACTTTCCCCAGAAGCACTGTGCTTAACACTGCTCGTCCTGTGCGTCTGCACGGTCTCACTTTGCCGATTATTCTTTATAACATCACTATATGAAGCTTTCTGTTTCAAATTGTCATTTCCGCGTACAAAACGAGGTCCGTTATCGGTCATTATTTGAAACAGCTGCTTTTGCCTACTACCGGATGGCGGGGGTCCCCTATTGGCCTAGCCTTCAACCCCTCTGCCTGGTCCGATTCCGCATCTTTTGCGACAGGGTCTATACCATCAGTCGACTGACTCGACCCATGCCCAGTGGAACTAATACCCGGATTGATTACGAGATTGTCTGGGTGTAAATCCGCAGAAACAAAGCTAACGCGTTTGCCGGCAGGGTCTCTCTGTTTCACGATTACACCTGGGTCTTGTTGGGTGCTGCTGTTGCCAAGTTTACCCTTTACCCGCTGCTCAATTCGGCTCAATCTCTTCTCCACAATCTTAGAATGGCTTTCAATTTTGTCCTGTGAGCTTTTGAGAGAGCGTTCAATTTCATCACCGTTCGACACTATTTCAGCCCTTACCAGCTTTATATCACTTTTCACTTTAGCGATGCCCGAACACTTATCATCTGATATGCTGTTTAAAATCTAAATCTGAGAGGCTCTACTTAAGAAACGGATGAGATAAAATGCCACGATTAGATACAAAAATTACATAAAAGTAATTTATCTCTAATATATTTTTAAAGCTTGCTTCGATGAAATCTCTTGTTTTTTGCTAAAACTATTCAATAGGCTATATTCAAAAGGCGAATACCCCCAAATATGGGGTGAAGGTATTATAATACCGACATATAAAGGAGGAAGTATTGAAGAAGCAAAAAATTACAGAGGCATTACGCTGATAAATATAATAGCGAAAACATACTCACAGATACTGTTAAACTGATTAACAAAATGGTCATCTAAATATGAAAAAATAATTCCTAACCAATTTGGATTGCAGAAAGGTAAATCAACAATCGATTGCATCTTCGCACTACAAGCAATTATCTCAAAAACACTAAATGTAAAGAAAAAATTATACTGTGCCTTTGTTGACTTTGAAAAGTGTTTCGATAAGATAGATAGATTTTATATATGGCAAAAGCTTAAACAAGAAAAGGTTAGCTCACAATTTGTTCAAGCTATGCAGTCAATGTACGAGGTGGTTAAATCTCTTGTTAGGTTTAAATCTAAAACCTCTGGCTTCCTAGAGTCCAATATGGGTGTCAAGCAGGGGGACCCCAGCTCTAGTCTGATGTTTTTATTTTTTGTGAATGACTTATTGTCAAATATAGATTCAAATATTGATGGTCTTTTCAGTGTAGAAGAAGTGAAAATGTACTTGATACTATTTTGTGATGATGCAGTATTGTTTGCTGAAACCCCAGAAGCTTTACAATCCCTTCTAAATGATCTTCAAAACTATTGCTTAAAATGGAGACTAAAAATAAATACAGATAAAACAAAGGTAATGATTTTCGAAAAAGGGCGCCATACTAGACATGTATTTACAATAAATGATAAAAACCTCGTTATAGTGGATTCATTTAAATATTTAGGGATGCATATATTCAAAAACGGCGGATGGTCCAGAACACAAAAAAGATTAGCAAAACATAGCTATCCAGCATTACACAATTTATTCATAGTTTTCAATCAACTTGACTTAAAGATTAAGGAAAAATGTACACTATTTGACACTCTTGTTGCAACAGTCCTGAATTACAGCGCAGAGGTGTGGGGTTTTCAAGATAGCAAAGTCATTGAACAAGTGCATTGTAAATTTTTGAGAAAGATTTTGTGCGTAAAAAAATCTACAAATCTCGATGGTTTATACGGAGATATCGGGAGATACCCATTATTCATACGGAGAAAGATGATTATGGTGAAATATTGGATAAAGGTTCTATCTACAAATAGTTCACTCATTAAACAATTATATCATATGATGCGAGCAGATGCTGACATTGGACAGACATATAATCATACAAACTGGGCCTTCCAAATTAAAACTATTCTTTCAGAAATTGGAATGTATGATACTTGGCAATTCCAAAATAACTTGCTATATGACCTACCAACTTATGAATTGATAAAGCGACGTATCCTCGATGTATATATGCAAAATTGGTATTCTCATATAAATAATTCTAGACGACTAGCGTCATATTGTATATACAAACATATGTTTTGTAAAGAATTATATCTAGATTGCATTAATATCAATAAATTCAGAATTTCTCTTACAAAATTTCGATTGTCATCACATCAGCTAGCTATTGAGACAGGCAGACATAGGAATATATCTTTGGAAAATAGAATATGTATGCATTGTAATCAAAACGTCATAGAAGACGAATATCATTTTTTGCTGGTGTGTTCTAAGTACAGAGAACTAATGACAAGGTTCTTCAAACCATACTATTGCCACTGGCCAACTTTGAATAAATTTGAATTGCTTATGTCTACACAGTCAGAAAAAATGCTTAGAAATTTGTCTAAATATATATATTATGCATCACAATTAAGGACAGGCAATTGATATTTCATTTTGGGAAACTTTCTCAGTAAAACATAGTTAATTCAATATGTTTCAAAATATACAGCATTAATCATGTAGATTCGTACTGATTCACAATCCTGTACATTGTATTTGTATATGTACGGCTATATATGTGCTTTATGCAACTTTATGCCGAATAAATTTATGTTATGTTATGTTATATGTCAAGATGGCGGGAAAATATTTTTGAAAATTCGGCCATTGTCAGGTTAACTAACCACTTATCGAAATTTTGAATGAGAAAACTTTTTTCTTCAGCCAAGGCATATCATATATAGTTGGAAAGGTTTCATCGAGACGAGTTCAAAACTGATGTCAAATTTGAAATAGGTTCGAAATTGATCGAGTTATCACCTATCAAAGGTGTGAAAACTGTATCTAAATTTAGAGGTTCTATCTAAGAAATGGATGAGATAAAATGCCACGAGTAGATAAACAATTACATGAAAGCTATTTATCTCTAATATATATCAAGAGGGCGGGAAAATATTTTTTTGACAATTCGGCCAGTTTTGCCAGGTTAACCCCTTATCGAAATTTTGGACGAAAAAGACTTTTTTCTTCAACCAAGGCATATCATATATCGTTGGAAAGGTTTCGTCCAGACGAGTTCATAACTGGTGTCAAATCTGAAAGAGGTGTGAAATTGATCGAATCATCACCTATCATTTCAAAGGTGTGAAAACCGTATCTAAATTGAGAGGCTCTACCTAAGAAACGGATGAGAGAAGATGTCACGATTAGATAAAAAAAATTGCATAGAAGTAATTTATCTCCAATGTATATATGTCAAGATGCAGGGAAACTATTTTTGAAAATTCGTCCAGTTTTGTCAGGTTAATCACTTATCGAAATTTTGGAAGAAAAAGCTTTTTTTCTTCAACCAAGTAATATCATATATCACTGGAAAGGTTTCATCGAGACAAGTTCAAACCTGGTGTCAAATCTGAAATAGGTGTGAAATTGATCGAGTTATTACCTATCAAAGGTGGTAAAATCGTATCTAAATCGAGAGGCTTATCTAAGAAACGGATGAGATAAAATGCCACGATTAGATAAAAAATTGCATAGATGTAATTTATCTCCAATATATGTCAAGATGGCGGAACAATATATTTTTGAGAATTCGGCCAGTTTTGCCAGGTCGAAATTTTGGACGAAAAACGTTTTCCTTCAACCAAGGCATAGAATATATCGTTGGAAAGGTTTCATCGAGACGAGTTCAAAACTGGTGTCAAATCTGAAATAGGTACGAAATTGATTGAATTATCACCTAGCAATGGTGTGAAACGCGTATCTAATTTGAACGAATATATCTAAGAAACGGATGAGATAAAATGCCGCGATTAGATGAAAAATTACATAACAGCTATTTATCTCTAATATATGTCAAGAAGGCAGGAAAATATTTTTTTGAGAATTCGGCCAGTTTTGCCAGGTTAACCCCTTATCGAAATTGTGCATGAAAAGACTTTATTTCTTCAACCAAGGCAAATCATATATCGTTGGAAAGGTTTCATCGAGAAGAGTTCGAAACTGGTGTCAAATCTGAAATAGGTGCGAAATTGATCGAGTTATTACCTATCAAAGGTGTGAAAACCGTATCTAAATTGAGAGGCTGTATCTAAGGCACGGATGAGATAAAATGCCACGATTAGATAAAAAATTATATAAAAGTAATTTATCTCTATAATATTTCAAGATGGCGGGAAAATATTTTTTTGAGAATTAGGCCAGATTTGCCAGGACGAATTTTTGGACGAAAAAACCTTTTTCTTCAACCAAGGCATATCATATATCGTTGGAAAGGTTTTATTGAGACAAGTTCAAAACTGGTGTCAAATCTTAAATAGGTGCCAAATTGATAGAATTATCACCTATCAAAGGTGTGAAATCCGTATGTAAATTGAACGAATCTATCTAAGAAACGGATGAGAGAAAATGTCACGATTAGATAAAAAAAATTACATAAAAAGAAATTTATGTCCAATATATGTCAAGATGTCGGGTAAATTCAGCCAGTTTTGCCAGGTTAACCCCTTATCACCTATCAAAGGTGTGATTACCATATCTAAAGTGAGAGGCTCTATCTACGAAACGGATGAGAGAAAATACCAGGATTAGATCAAAAATTACTATAAGTAATTTATCTCCAATATATGTCAAGATAGCGGGAAAATATTTTTGAAATTTTGAAAGGTTAACCCCTTATCGAAATTTTTGACGAAAAATCTTTTTCTTCAACCAATGCATATCATATATCGTTGGAAAGGTTTCATCGAGATGAGTTCAAAACTGGTGTCAAATCTGAAATAGGTGCGAAATTAATCGAATTATCAACTAGCAATGTTTTGAAACCCGTATCTTAATTGAACGACCCTATCTAAGAAAGGGATGAGATAAAATGCAACGATTAGATGAAAAATTACATAACAGCTATTTATCTCTAATATATGTCAAGAAGGCAGGAAAATATTTTTTGAAAATACGGCCAGTTTTGCAAGGTTAACCCCTTATCGAAATGTTGGACGAAAAAGCTTTTTTTCTTCAACCAAGGCATATCATATATCGTTGGAAAGGTTTCATCGAGACGAGTTCAAAACTGATGTCAAATCTGAAATAGGTGCGAAATTGACCGAATTATCACCTAGCAATGGTGTGAAACCGTGTCTAAATTGAACGATCAAGAAACTGTTGAGATAAAATGCCACGATTAGATAAAAAATTACATAAAAGTATTTTTATCTCTAATATATATCAAGAAGGCGGGAAAATATTTTTTTGAAAATACGGCCAGTTTTGCAAGGTTAACCCCTTATCGAAATTTTGGACAAAAAGCTTTTTTTTCTTCAACCAAGGCATATCATATGTCGTTGGAAAGGTTTCATCGAAACGAGTTCAAAACTGGTGTCAAATCTGAAATAGGTGCGAAATTGATCGAGTTATCACCTATCAAAGGTGTGAAAAGCGTATCTAAATTGAACGATTCTATCTAAGAAACGGATGAGATAAAATGCCACGATTAGATAAAAAATTACTATAAGTAATTTATCTCCAATATAATATGTCAAGATGGCGGGAAAATATTTTTTTGAAAATTCGGCCAGTTTTGCAAGGTTAACCCCCCCCCTTATCGAAATTTTGGACGAAAAAGCTTTTTTTCTTCAACCAAGGCATATCATATATCGTTTGAAAGGTGGCATCGAAACGAGTTCAAAACTGGTGTCAAATCTGAAATAGGTGCGAAATTGATCGAATGATCACCTATCAAATGTGTAAAAACCGTATCTAAATTGAACGACTCTATCTAAGAAACGGATGAGATAAAATCTCACGATTAGATAAAAAATTACTATAAGTAATTTATCTCCAATATATGTCAAGATGGCGGGAAAATATTTTTGAAAATTCGGCCAGTTTTGCAAGTTTTGCCCTTATCGAAATTTTGGACGAAAAAGCTTTTTTTCTTTGACCAAGGCATATCATATGTCATTGGAAAGGTGTCCTCGAGACGAGTTCAAAACTGGTGTCAAATCTGAAATAGGTGCGAAATTGATCGAATTATCACCTATCAAAGGTGTAAAAACCGTATCTAAATTGAACGACTCTATCTAAGAAACGGATGAGATAAAATGCCACGATTAGATAAAAAATTACATTACAGCTATTTATCTCTAATATATGTCAAGATGGCGGGGAAATATATTTTGAAAATTCGACCAGTTTTCCAGGTTCAACACTTTTTGAACATTTTTTTCTTTAACCCAGGCATATCATATTTCGTTGGAAAGGTCTTATCGAGACGAGTTCGAAACTGGTATCAAATCGGAAACAGGTGCGAAATTGTTTGAGTTATCACCAATCAAATGTGTGAAAACCGTATCTAAATTGAACGACTCTATCTAAGAAACGGATGAGATAAAATCTCACGATTAAATAATTAAATAATAATAATCATTTATTAATTAATTAAGGTCCCACACTATGTTAGAATCACAAAAAAATCATTTTTTTATATATTTTTGCATTAATAAATAGACATTAGTCTATTTTATCAATTGCATTAACGAAATGGAAGAAAGGGGTGGAGCTTAGTGGAAAATATCACACATATTATTAGCTCTCCATTGGATATAAATCTGATTGAAAGCTATAGATAATTACAAGATTACGCATCACAATGGGGTCTTTCTATTCCTTTTCATGTTTTTGTCAGATGCAAATTTAAATAAGTCGGCTCTTTCAATGAACCATAACTTCTGTATTTTATGTCCGAATTATACGCGTTTGTGGCATATCAAAGAGCATTGTCTCAGATAGGAATCCGTGTCACAGATTTTTGATATCTTGCTTTGATCGTCCAAAATCAAACGAAACAGCGGGAGGCAAAATTTTAGAGGTCTTAAATCTAAAATATTGCGTAACTCTCAAACGGAGAGTTTTATCAAAAATCTGTGACACGGTTCCCTGGATATGCTAATGATTCACACATTGGCAAATTACAATAGGTTTAGTCCAAAAGATAACTTTGTAATCTCTGTTTGAAAAAATTCAAACCGGCACATTTAAATAGATTTCAAATGTCGGTTTTGATAGGATTATCGATGTTTCTGATAAATAATAAAATAAATTAATACAACTAACCAACTAGGCTCAGAAAAAATGACTTTAAGTAGTTTTAAATATGATTTTTTCGATATCTGGGGCTAAACTATCTCGCCACCTTAAAGTAATTTATCTCTAATATATGTCAATATGGCGGGAAAATATTTTATTGACAATTCGGGCAATTTTGCCAGGTTGACTCCTTATCGAAATTTATGACGAAAAACCCTTGTCTCTTCAACCAAGGCATATCATATATCATTTCTTTATGTACATAAATTGCTATTTATATATCAGATTATGTTTGAATCAGTATTTAATAGTTCAATCTATGTTATTTCATTACATTGATGTATGTACGAGTATTAGTGTAATGCATTTGCCATCTTTATATTGTATTATTTACTTGGCCAAAGTATTGTATATGCTGATATTGCCAATAAAATTTGAATTGAATTGAATTGTTGAAAAGGTTTCATCGAAACGAGTTCAAAACTGGCGGGACGATACCCATGCCTTACGGTGATCGCCGACCATATAAAAACAATATACCACTCGACTTCAATCTCGTTTTTGCAATATTTTTCTGTAGTAACACTATTATTAGATTTCGGATTTCACAAGATATATTAACATACCTTAAATGTGTAGGCATTCGGATACAGAAATTTAACAAGAAATATGAGATATTAGCAGGTAAATATTGGACTCGCGCAATCCCGCTTATATACGGTAATAGGTACACCCGTGCAAACTATCAGGGAATAAGATAAGTCGCTTTATATGTTCAAATATGTTCATCCTCGTTATCTGAATTCCAACTTTAAATGCCGTTGTAAAACTAAACTGAAACTTTTATTTTGTATATTTTCTGTTGCCTTGTAAATATCCAGGTGTTATTAATATGATGTACAATATAAACTAGACGATATACATTATGTATAAGTCTTGAATGAACTACCTGTTCTGTTCTGTTTATTTCGCTTGTATAAGGTGATAAGCAAACTCGCGATTTCTCGCGCGTATTTATAAGGTAAAGGGTTAATGCAGGGTGAAAATCATGCTGAAAGTTTCTGCATGACGTTGACCCTGCATTAAGCTGTCACCTGTCCCTTAGACCGATATTCATACTAAATTGAACGCCCGGTTTAGAGGGGTGTACTGCATTTGTTCATCTCACCAGAGTACTCAGGGTGAGCTTTGTGATCGCCTAACGTCCATCGTCCGTCGGCATGCGTCGTTCGTCGTCAACAATTTGAACCTTTAAAAATATTCTCCTCTGAATCTGCAGGGTTCTCAGCTTTCACATTTGGCACATAGCATCATAATCAGGTCCTGTACAAAAGTTATATAAATTATGTCCCTGGGGTCAAAATTGGCCCCGCCCCAGGTGTGCCTTGTTTTCAATAGAAACATATAGTAAACATATAGAAAATCTTCTCCTCTGAAGCTGGAAGAGTCTCAGTTTTCATATTTGGCACATAACATAATGTTCAGGTACTCTACAACAGTTATATAGATTATGCCCATGGGGTCAAACTTGGCCCCGCCCCAGGGGTGCCTTGTTTTCAATAAAAAACATATAGCAAAACGCCCCAGGGCCGGCTAGTTTTCTATAGAAACATAAAGTGAAACACTTGAAAACCTTCTCCTCTGATTGTCTGGTGAACGATATCAGGGTCATTCTGGCCCTCTTGTTTAAATAAAGGTTATTCACAAGAACTGTTACAATTTTTAAAGTTATTCTACAGTTTCTCTTCCAAATTTCTGCCAGAATGTCAAATAATTTGCATTTTGATGTTTCGGTATTTCATCTGGGGCCAAATTAATTTAATCAAAGATTCTCGACTAGGCTGCAAAGAGTTAAGGATTAACCCTTTGAATGTCTGAAATGCGTGTAAAGGCATTTTGCAAACAGTGTAGACCCAGGTCAGATCATGCACTATTTGTTTAAAGGTGATTTTTTCTTATACATTTCGGGCTCATAACAAGTTTAGATCCTGATATAACGCCTTGCTACTTGGAAATTGCTAATTAGGTCGTACTTAACCCTTTCCTTCACATAAACACCTTTTCATGCATTTGCAAACAGAGAAGACCCAGATCAGACGGCTCCTATAGGAGCCGTCTGAGCAGGGTCTACTCTGTTTGCTTTTGACACGGTAAAGATCTTATTCTACATTTTTTTGTCAAGGAGAAGTGTACATTATGAAATTTGAGCTAATAAATATTCGTGTTGTCATTATAACATGAATACAGACAAGGAAAGAGTTAACCCTTCGCTTGCTATTCACGTCAATATACCTACCTGTAAATAGTGTAGACCCAGATGAGACAGCTCCTGTAGGAGCTGTTTCATATCAGGGTCTGCACTATTTACAAGTTGATTGTGCAACCAGTGCACTCCACAGCAGTGATTGCACAGCGAAATACTTATACACAGTGAAGATATATGTAATTATACAACAGGGCACGGGTAAAGAAAGAGAAATGCATTTTAAAATCCAGCAAGCGAAGGGTTAACAGGGTAGGTTTAATGTTGCAGGAAGCTTTGGTGAAGTCATATTAGCGAGTTTTACTGTATGAGACACCTAGTCATTGTATTCGTCAACTGTTTGACAGTGAAACCATTGTTACACAGGGCGGATCTCCAGTCCTTTTTTCTGTTTAACACGATCCGGTCATCTGGTAACACAGTATCTACCCATTTACCTGATGGATATTTATGTAAGAAATAATGACACCATGAATATTTAGTAGCTGATTTTATTTTTCATGACGGAATTCTGAACATGGGGACATTTTGACATCAGATATATATAATTTATCAGCAAACAGAACAGATCATGATCAGACAGCTTCTACAGGAATTGCCTGCTCTAGATCTTTTCAATTTGCAAATGCGCAAAATGGGTCTCTATCGGGTATATGGTTGTTCACATGGATACACGTGTGGCCTGGTTTGGTTTGATTCGCCAGGACTGGAATAACAAAATGTAAATCAACTCCTACACGTTAAATCAGGAAGAAGAATTGTACAGTTGGGGGTACAGTAGCACCTCTCAATACCGATCACTTTATAAATAAACGGAGATGCCTTCAAATAGCAAGCGGTTGCTTAATGGAGAACGAAAATAATTCAGAAAACCCTTTGCTTAATTTTCATCCTGCATTCAGCTACCACATGTCTTAACCCATTCCCTCCTACTTACGCATTTAGAATATTTGTTAAAGTAATTTTGAAACCATTGTGATAAATAGAGCATTTGCTCCATAGGAGCAAATGCTCTATTTATCATATTGATATCAAAACTATATAATTCTATAATGTTCCTTGTTCCTTTTCAGTAGATTTATTCAAAGAGGTTGTGTCTAAAAGTAGTTTAGGAAGGAATGAGCTAACCCTTCTAATGTTAATCGCGACTTGGCTCGCATTTGCAAACAGCTTGGACCCTACGGAGATGCCAAATAACTCATCAGGGCCCAAGCTGTTTGACACTTTGCATAACTTTCACCCTGCATTTAACCACCACCTGTCGTAACATCCCAGTAAGTGACTTGTTTTGAGTGATCGTTCTACAGAGGGTTGAGTGGATCTCCGTTCACATACAGCATTTATCACATAATATGTCGTGTGGGAGTGCCGAAACAGAGTGCCGTAAATCACAAAAATGAACTAGTGCATTTTTATGCAAATGAGCAGTTTGATTCACCTGTACTACGCTGTAAACAATGGCTTTAACAGCCGTCAGATATAGTCTTATATACAGTAGAACCTGTCCAAAACGGCCATTCATTTATTCAAATGAGTCTTATAAAAGCAGGAGGTTGCTTAACCCTTCCGGCGCCAAATTTCTAATTGTCGTCTGCAATTCAAGTTTGTTAAATCATTCAGTAAAATAAGGAAATGAGATAAATAAATGCAAATTTCAAAGGAATAGAGCACATATATAGAAAAAGAGATTGGGACAAATAGTGAAGTCCCTGATCAGACGCCGCCTTGAAAAGGCGGCGTCTGATCTGGGACTGCACTATTTGTCGTGGTGCATTTACTCGACTGTGGCGGTGAAAGGGTTAATGCAGGGCAAAAGTAATACAGAAAGCTTGCTCCTACAAGAGCTTCCTGCCTTATTTTTTACTTGCATTAAACCTGTCCATGTTCTATGCTTATTCCAAAATGTCAATACCTGCTGAATATTCACGGGAAAATAAATCGTTTAATCGAAATATAGAAGGTGAAACATGGTAGCAATTTTAGAAAGTAAGGACCAATAGAATAGACCCTGACCAAACGACCCAACACGATGCTGAAAACACACTCTTCTTTGTTTAAACTACTCGTGTATGAAATAATATCTGCATTAATGTTAACCCCTTTCGACGCCAAATTTCTAATTGTCGTCTGCAATCTATTTTTTGGTTAAATGGGTCGATACAATAAGGAAGTGAGATAAATAAGTGCAATTTTCAAGGGAATAAAGCACATATATAGAAATAGACATTGATAAAAAAGCGGCGTCTGATCTGGGACTGCACTATTTGTCGTGGTGCATTTATGCGACATTGGCGGTAAAAGGGTGAATAAGGGAAAGTTTTATAATAAAGCATTATCAGCAGGGGAGTTTTTCCAGGGCAGATATTGCAAAATCTGATTTATATTATTCCATAAGCAAATACAGAAGAACCCCTCTAATACGACCACCTTTAATGAATAAACATAGGTGTCTTTATACGCAGGTGGGTGCTTAATGCAGGACAAAAGTAATGCAGAAAGCTCCTCTAGAAGTTTTCTGTTTCTGCATTACTTTTGTCTGCAGGACAAAAGAAATGTAGAAAGCTCCTCCTAGAGGAGCTTTAAGCATTACTTTCGTCCTGCATTAAGCTACCACCTGCCTCTGCCACCCAGAATTATACCTCTTATAGTTGGTCTTATTAGAGGGTTTTTACGGAATAGTAGACCCTGATCCGACAGCTCCTACTGGAGCAAATGCGTCATGTTTAACCCTTTACCTGATAGAAACGCGTTTTCATGCCTTTACAAACAGAGTAGATTTAGATCAGAGGGCTCATGTAGGTGATCTGATCAGGGTCCTCTCTGTTTGCTTATGGAATTATTTAGATCTGATTAAAGTAAAACCACGCTAATGCGACCACCCAAAAGATTTATAATTCTGTGTACTAGATGCAGGGGGTAGCTTAATGCAGGACAAAAGTAATACAGAAAGCTCCTAGAGGAGCTTTCTGCATTACTTTTGTCCTGCATTAAACCTTAATTGAGCTAAGAAATATGCATGATGTCATTAATATCAAAACCGTCTGTATAAGACAAATGTTTAACCCTTTGCGTCATAGAAACGCATTTCCATGTCTTTGCAAATTGAGTAGAATCAGATCAGATGGCCCCTACAGGAACCGTCAGATGACCGTCTTCTCCGTTTGAACGTAAACCTTTGTCACATACATCATGCTAGACGTATACAGTAAAACCCCTCTAAACCGGACGTTAAATTTGATGTAATTGTCGGTCTTGAATGCAGGTGGCAGCTTAATGCAAGGGAAAATCATGCATAAAGCTCATCTAGGAGCTTTCTGCGTGACTTTCACCCTGCATTGAGCAGTCACCTGTCTCAACGTATCTAAATTCTTCTCTATTACAATTCCGGTTTAGAGAGGTTTTGCTGTATATAGCTTATATGGGTCTACACTGCAATGCAATAACGACATTTTTCCTAAGCGAGCGTCTCAATGAATTACATGTATCACTTTCCCTATTCAATATTCATGTAAAAACAAGAAATAATCTTATGAATATTTATTAGCTGAATTTTTATAATAGCATAAGTATACAGGATTGTTTTGGTATCGGTAGAAACGGAAGAGTTAGATGTATTACACGTTCATAAACAGAGCAGATCGTAATCAGACGACTCCTACAGGAGCCATCTGATCTTGGTCTAGCCTACTCTGTTTGCAAATGCGTGAAAATACAGTAAAACCTCTTTATAACGACCACTAAATTGTGTTAATTAGTTGGTATTTAGGGCAGGTTATTTAGGTCCTATAGGAGCGTTGTGTTTTATTTTTACCTTGCTTTAAACAGCCATCTGCCTTTACCACAAAAATGTGATGTAATTTAACGACTGTTATAAAGAGGTTTACTGTATATAGGAAGGAAAATGATACGAAATAGCTGCAGGATAATATAAAACGTAAAGATATACGTGTACAACTTGTCAGGTGTCAAGTGTTTTGTAAAAAGCACACCATTGTTTGGTTTTCTTTCCAGATCCTGTTACGTACAAAACGTTAACCCCTTACACCGATATGACAAAAATAATGTCGGATTAATTTTAAATCTCGGCCAATGTTGATAACTTCCGTTTCGATAAAGCTTTTGAGAAACTATTGACCGGGTGTCAAACAGCTTGGATCCTGACGAGAAGCTGACATGCTTGGCGTCTTATTTGGATCCAAGCTGTTTGCAAAGCCGAATCAGTTTACTGATACTGGAATAAGGGTTAACCTTCAACAGTTTCATTATTTGAATTTTTCATCCACTTCATTTTAAAGTAAAAAGTATATTTAATTGCCTACCAAAATGCAAATCAGTATGTCAAAAAGTTGTGATTCTGAGGAGACGCTAAGTTACCCGGCAACACATCTGGATCCAAACTGTTTCTGTAAGTAATCACTAATTCACTCGGAGGAGCAAGCTATAGGTTGGCCCACCTTTGTTTGCCTGTATAGTTATCTCAACCGAAATTCGGTCATTTTTTAACCCTTTCCTCCATAAATACGCCTTTCTACGCCGAAATAAGTCACTTCTTGAAACCATTGTGATAAATAGAGCATTTGCTCCGTAGGAGCAAATGCTCTATTTATCACAATGATTTATGTACTACACAATTATAACATTTTCCTTTTCTCTAGTAAATGCTCCTTTTCGGTAGATTCATTCAAAGAGGTTGGGTCTAAAAATAGCCTATGGAGGAAAGGGTTAACCCATTCCCTTCTACTGCCGCATTGATCACAATGGTTTCAAAAGTATACAGGTATAATTTTCCTTTTATTATTTTTAGTAAATGCTCCTTTTCAGTAGATATATATATTTAAAGAGGTTGGGTCTAAAATAGTCCAGGAAGAAAATAATGGTCTTATCAATCTAATGTTCACTCGTTGGCATTCGGAAGCAACATGTATGTAAAAACAAAAGGGCATTGATAGTGTTATATTTGTATATCGTTCACCCGAATTAATGACTATAGTATGTGCTCTATTGTACTACATGTATACGAAAAGTTCTGCACAAACTGAATTATCCAATAAGATGGCGATACCCAACGTATTTGGATGAATCTGCCAAAAAGGAGCATTTACTAACAGAAAGATGAATTTTGGAATTGTGTAGTTTTGAAACCATTGTGATAAATAGAGCATTTGCTCCTATGGAGCAAATGCTCTATTTATCACAATGGTTTCAAAAAGTGACATTTACAAAGCCGTCAATATTAGGGAACGGGTTAAGAGTTTGAAAGCCGGTCAAGAGGGTTTGGATAACACAACCAGAAAAGCGATAGGGAAAGAACAGTGACAATACAAGAGAACACTGAGAAAATGCACAGGGGTCTGTACCGCTGCATGGGAGTTTATACATACTATATAATAACAATAGCATATATAGACTCCCATGAAGCGGTACAGACCCCTATGAGGACATTAGGAACAGGTTTATGAAAGATGATCAACTGACAGTTGGACAGTCGTTCATGTGTTTATTTCAAGCTAGTATAACCTTGAAGGAAATTCTAAACACTTTTTTCATGGTGGATTCCTCATTTACCCAATGCGACAAAAAATGCAACCGCGTTTTGAAGGCAAAAACAAAAAAATGTTACTGAAAACATATCCAAAATACTATTAAAATAATCGTCCACATCTCATAACCCTATCCTTCATATAAAAGACTTTTCACGCATTTGCAAACAGGGGAGACCCAGATCAGACGGCTCTTAGATCTTGGTTTGCTCTATTTTATAATGGGATTTAATAACTGTTTCTTTAACTTTCTAAAATGGCTACAATGTTCCACCTTCCATATTTCATTATAACTTTTTCGTCCATAAATATTGAGTAAATATTGCACCAAGGACAATGCAAGCTAACAGTGTACGAGCTACAAGAATTGCCAGGCGACACGTGATTGCAAAACAAACACAGTAAATAATGCATCCATGTTATCAATGATGAATAATGGTAACAAAGGGCACATCTGTGATCGACAGATTCTACAAAAAATGTTGCACGGAAAAGCTTGAACAAATATTTCTTAAAGCGTTGACCTTCAACAGGATAAAGTACATTCGCTTGCTGCAGCTATCAAGTAAATGACCTTGACCATTTCAACGCTGAATTTCAAATGGACTATGTCAAATTTAAAAAAAGGTTAAACGTACCGTGAATAATCAGGGATTATAGAGGAATGTGTAAAATGACAAACAGTGCAGACCCTGAAGGGATGACTCCTGTAGGAACCCTCTCATCTAGGTCCTCACTGTTTGCAAATGGCATTAACTTTTTCGGCGCCAAATTTCTTGCTGTCGTCTGCAACCCAGTTTTGTTAAAACGTTTCGGTAAATTAAGGAAATGATATAAATAAATTTAAATTTCAAAGCAATAAACCAAAGATATAGAACTAGAGACTGAGACAACAAAAAGTGAAGTCCCTGATCAGACGCCTCTGGGACTGCACTATTTGTGTGGTGCATTTTTGCAATATTGGCGGTTAAAGGGTTAATGACTCGTTTTCCGCACGGAAAGGGTTAAATCACCAAGCCTAAACACCAGACCTTGTTTTTTCTTATTTCCAAAAAGGAGAGTTTCTTCACTGTGCGCATGTACACTTACATAATATGTGCATTGGGGTCAGAATAAGTTCAATACATATACAGCATACCTGTTTCAGACTACAAAAACTGTTTCAAATCTTTGATTAAATTATTACAAAGGCATGTACAATCCAGACGATACTTCCAATGTTTACCGTGATTTAGTATGTACAGTGCTCCCTCCCTATAACGACTCTCTCAATAACGATTCCCTCCTTACAACAACGCATGTCACTGTTTCCGAAACAACGAGGTTCTAGAAACAAAAAATTTTCCCATCGTATTTTCTTTATGCCTCCATCAAACCCTATGTTGTGACAACTCTTTAGAATCGTCACTTTGTGACGATTCTAAAGAGTGGTCACAACATAGGGTTTGAAAGAGGCATGACGGTTTTAGTTCTCGAAATACACCTTATCTGGGAAACTGCAAACAAGCTAATTATGTTTGATTTTCCCTCCCTATAACAACTCCCTCTAAACAACACATACAATCGTCGTATCCCAAAGGGTGTCGTTGTAGAGAGGGAGCACTGTATAGGAGTTTTCTGCATTGCTTTCAGTCTGCATTTAGTTGCCACCTATTTGTTAAAAAATCCTACATTTCTTTTTTTAGCCCTTTTCTTTTCACACATTTGCGAACAGTGTAGACCCAGATCAGGTGGCTCCTATAGGAACCGTCTGATCAGGGTCTGCTCCGTTTGCTTTTGACATGATATAAATCCAACTCTACAGTTTTTATCACAGCAAAAGGTTTTCCTTGAAAAGTTTACATTATAAATCTCAGCTAATAAATATTCATGATGACATAAGTTCTTCCGGGAATATTGAACAGGGAATGGGTTAATGGCTATTGAATAGGATTTTAGTTGTTTTATGACCCTCATCCGAGAAGTAAGAGACCGTTTATTAGAAAGGACGTGTTTATAAGACAGAAAACGGTATTTAGGTAATTTTGCCAATATTTCCAATAGGACCATAGTTTGGCCATGTACGCAGCATAACGCAAAGTGTTTATGAGTGTCAAACATCGAAGACCGTTAACACATAACGAATACATGTACAGTGGAACCTGTCTCACGTGACCAATAAAATGTCTAAAGTCTTTCTTTAAGACAGTTGATAGCTTAATGCAGGTAGAAAGTAATGCAGAAAGCTAGCTGCATTGCTTATGTCTTGTATTAAGAAACTACGTGCTTTTTAAGACTCGTATATTCAATGAATGAATGGTCGCTTAACCCATTTACCCCCACGATCCCATATATGGGATATAGGCAAACAGTGTAGACTCTGATCAGAGGCCGCATTATGCGGCGTCTGATCAGAGTCTACACTGTTTGCTGATAGGAAATTCAATATAAAACAAAATAAAAATGAAAATTTAGACAAGGCATCCCTAAGATAAAAAATGGACTAATCCAATATATAATTATGGAAGAATCCACTGGGAGCAAATTGGTTCAGACGTGTTCTACTGTACGTAGAGCAACCTTGGCCAAGCATTGACATGCAAATCAACTGACTTATCACAAGGTAGTGACATTGACCTTTGACCAACGGTCGATTAGTTATGAAGCCAACTTTATGCCAAGTTCTTATCTCAAAATATCTGATAATTTACGATGATATGTTGCAAACATTAACGGAATGAGCGAGCGCATGCACTAGTGCACGCATACACTTACAGTAAACTCTGTCTTGAACGGCCATTTAAAACAAGAGTACCGCATACGGTACATAATACGCCCACTTGCAAACTTTCTCCGATTCAACATGCCTTATAAGTGTTGACATTTTCTAATCTGTGCTTCAGATCTTCATTTCCATATTAAGGTGATATTATTTTTTAAAAAATCGAAGTGAATATCTTATTAAATAAAAAAGTTAGCTAATCCACATACACCCGTATTTGCAGATTTTTGTAAAGTGCAACAGCCATAACTCTGTAAAGACAAACTGAATGAACTTCAAAATAAACTCAGCTTCAGATTTTGTTGCTTAAAACATTTGTGTTAAGTTTCATTTATATCATTTTAACAGTTTTCCCAGAAAATAACAAACTAAAAGTTGACCGACAAACAAAGCAACGAATACACAAGGTTCAAGGACCATAACTTTAGAATAAAAAGACTTATCAAAAACCCCGCAATATATGTGAAAATTCATATTAAGGTTTAACAATATAAAAAAAAATTGAAGTGAATATCATTTCAAATGAAAACGTTATGGCCATCCTCATATTTGCATAGATTTGCATTATTTGTTTTAAGTGCAAGGGCCATAACTCCGAAACGACAGATCAAATGAACCTCAGAATTGACTTAGCTTCAGGTCTTGATGCATTAAACATGTGTGTGAAGTTTCATTAATATATGTCAAACAGTTTTCCCAGAAAACAGCGGACAAACTATATGCATATATTTGCATTATTTTTAAGTAAAAGGGCCATAACTCTGAAACGACAAAACAAAAGATCCTCAGAATCAACTCAGCTTCAGATCTTGATGCATTAAACATTTGTCTGAAGTTCCATTAATATCTCTCAAATAGTTTTCCCAGAAAACAGCGGACAAACTATTTGCATTATTTTTTAAGTACAAGGGCCACAACTCCGAAACGACAAATCAAATGAACCTCAGAATCGACTCAGCTTCAGATCTTGATGTATTAAACATTTTTGTGAAGTTTCATTAATATCTCTCAAATAGTTTTTCCAGAAAACAGCGGACAAACTATTTGCATTATTTTTTAAAGACAAGGGCCATAACTCTGAAACGAAAAATAAAATGAACCTCAGAATCAACTCAGCTTCAGATCTTGATGCATTAAACATTTGTGTGAAGTTTCATTAATATCTGTCTAATAGTTTTCCGAGAAAAATGCGGACAAGCAAAATGTTGAAGTTTTTATAGGTGGGCGTACAAAAACTATATCTATGGGTCTCTAAGATATGCTGTAGCTTAATGCAGGACACAATCAATGCAGAAGTATCCTTTAGAATATTTCTGTCCTCTACTTATTCTGCATTAAGCAGCCATCTGCTTTTTCATAACTCCTATGTTTAAACATTTAGTAGTCGCTAAAAGAGGTTTTACTATACGACTCGTTCACCGACAGGAACTTAGAAGAAGAAAAAAAAACACACTTGCTTCCGCTTTCGGTCCTTTAAAAAAGATGTAAGTAGGTCAGCTTTATTGTCTTTTTAGTGTTATTTGTGTTAATATGTTCTGTTTTTAGCTTTATCGTCTTTTTAGTGTTATTTGCGTTGACATTTTCTGCTTTTTTTCCTTCATTTCCCCCAAAGCTTTCTCATGTAAAACCCGGGTAAAAATGTTTCCTGCAGACGACAATGGTTACCTCACGTGTATCTAATGCCACTTACCCCTTTACTCCATGAATATTTATGGAAGAAATAATTATATCATGAATATTAATTTTATAATGGCATTATTAACACAGGCACTTTTGGCCATTACAGAAACTTTAATATTTAATCAGCAAACAGGACAGACCCTGATCAGACGGTCCCTATATATAGGAGCCGTCTGATTTGGGCCTTCTCTGTTTGCAAAGTCATAGAACGGCGTATTTATGAAGTAAATGCCGGCTAATGAAGGGAAAATGTCTATATAGTGTAAATCTAGTAGAAACAGCGTTGATCCCAGACTAAAGGGTTCATGTACCCTCAGATCAGGGTCTACACTGTTTGCTTCGTGGAAACATTAACCCTTTCGGCGCCAAATTTCTAATTGTCGTCTGCAATCCAATTTTTGTTAAAACATTCGGTACAATACAGGACTGAGATAAATAAATGCGAATTTCAAAGGAATAAAGCACATATATAGAAATAGAGATTGAGACAAAAAGTGAAGTCCCTGATCAAACGCCGCGTCTGATCTGGGATTGCACTATTTGTCGTAGTGCATTTATACGACATCGGCGGTGAAAGGGTTAAAGTACGTAGACACAGTTATCACAAAACTAAACACAATCAGACTCGAGTCCATCACTGCCAGTGGCGATCGAATGCCTGATGACCTATGTTAAACAGTTTGGATCCAGATGAGACGCCGAGTAACTCATCTTCTCATCATGGTCCAAACCGTTGGACACAGTGAAAGTATTTTTGAACAGAAAAGGAAGAAAACACAAACTCGAAAATAGTAGCGGACAATAAATGTTGCAGACGACAATGCGTGGCAACGAAATATTTTATTGGGTTTGCGCAGTCCAAGGTTCAAAGTGGAACGGTTAATTATCAATATTTTATTTCCTTTGCTATGCATGCGTATTAACTATTTCATACCGAATTCTTACAGAAACACCCCTACAAAAACATTAGATTGGTTCATATCACATTGTTGGAATTGAATCACTTAATTATCTAAACTGTAAAGAGAATAATCGTGAAAAATAGTATATATGCCTTTATTTGATGGGTATCCAAGAACTCGCCCATTATTTAAAGTAATTTCAGTCTTGCATTAACTCATTCTCTAGGGCCCTGGTCTGTTTTAGACCCAGCCTCTATGAATGAATCTACCGAAAAGGAGCATTAACTATAGAAAAGGAAACTTAGGCGCAATAAGGCGTCAGTAGGAGAGAATGAGTTGATTTATAAACAAGAGGGTCGTGGTGGCGCTGTATCGCCAACCTTGTTCATAAATCTTGTATAACCGACTTATGCAACGGACAGGAACGATTTACATGTATACAAATCTGTAAAGGTGCAACTACAAACAAGAGGGCCAGAATGGCCCTGAAGCGCTCACCAGACAATCAGAGGAGAAGATTTTCAAAGTTTTCACTATATGTTTCTATTGAAAGCTGGCTACTCCTGGGGCAGGGCCAATTTTGACCACAGGGGCATAATTTATATAACAATTGTAGAGGACCTGAACTTCATGTGCCAAATATGAAAGTTATGAACCTTCCAGTTTCAGAGAAGATTTTCAATGTTTTTACTATATATTTCTATTGAAAGCTGACCACCCCTGGGGTAGGGCCAATTTTAACCCCAGGGGCATAATTTAAACAAGGCCATGCAAAATTCTGACTAAAGGCGATCAACTCTTCTTCTGAACGGGTATGTGTACCCTAGCATTCCAAACTGATTTTTTTCATTTGAATATTATTATAAATTATTACGAAATAATTTCATATTCATAAGTTTAACTTAATAGTTTCAAGTAAAACAATTTCATGTTAAAAAATATTTCATAATTTATTTAAAATCTTTAATTTGGCATTCTGGAGTCTTTACATGATTTACCCTTCTTCTGAACTGCAGGGCAGGTTATAATAATATCATAATGCCAATCACTATTATTAATTAACCTTTCCCTCATATAAACATGTTTTCACACATTTGAAAACAGAGTAGACCCACATCAGATGCCTCCTATAGGAGCCATCTGATCAGGGCCTGCTCTGTTTGTTAATGGCATTTGATACATCTGTTCCTTAAGTTTCTAAAATGGCTACAATGTTCCACCTAATGTATTTCATTATAACTATTTTGTAGATGAATATTCAGTAGGTGGTGAAATTTGGAAAAAAAAATGGCTACAATGTTCCACCTTCCATACTTCATTTTAACTATTTTGTTCATGAATATGCAGTAGACATTCAAATTAATAATAAACATAGAACAGGCAAAGGGTTAAAGAACCCACTAACACTGGCTCCAGCACCAGATACAGGTGCACTAAAAATAGCCACTGGTCATGACCTCTTTATGAGCAAAGAGAAGATGCTTAAAAATGCAGTCAGCTATAGGTTTGCTAGAAAACTGGCCATCCTGGGGTGTAGCCAATTTTGACCACAGGAGCATAATTTATATAACTTTTGTAGAGGACCTGAACATGATGCTATGTGCCAAATATGAAAGCTGAGAAGCTTCCAGTTTCAGAGGAGATGATATTCAAAGTTTTCACTATATGTTTCTATAGAAAACAATGCCCCCCTGGGGCGGGGCCAATTTTGACCCCAGGGACATAATTTATATAACTTTTGTAGAGGACCTAAAGATGATACTATGTGCCAAAGATGAAAGCTGAGAACCCTGTAGATTCAGAGGAGAAGATTTTTAAAGGTTGAAATTGTTGACGACTGACGACGCACGACGGACGACGGACATCAGGCAATCACAAAAGCTCACCCTGAGCACTTTGTGCTCTGGTGAGCTAAAAAAGTGTTGAAAACCGAGTCAGTGGTAAACTTAACTCATTGCCTCCTAGACTATTTTTAGACTCAACCTCTTTAAATAAATGTACCGAAAAGGAGCACTTACTGGAGAAAAAGAAATAGAATTGTGTAATGTTGAAACCATTGTGATAAATAGAGCATTTGCTCCTATGGAGCCAATGCTTTATTTTTCACAATGGTTTCAAAATGTGACTTTTACAGGGACACAAAAGTGCGCCACTAGGAGGAAATGTGTTAAGGTGATGTTGCATAAAGAAATTGTTTCTTAAAATCTTTTTTTTTAGCTCTTGTGACCTACTTATAAAATGGACCGATTTGTATATTTTTCACGGAGCGCCACCTGAAGATTTGTTTGAAATCCTTAATGTCGTTTAGGAAATATATCATTAAAATGGTTAACCCCATTAACGTAAGATATAATGACGTCATGAATGTTAACTAGATTAAATTGTTACGATAGTAGCACATGGTCACAGGTGTTTTTCGCCATGGCAGAAACTATAGAATCATATCTTTATTATACCATAAGCAAACAGAGCAGATCCTCATCAGACGGCTCCTATAGGAGCCTTCTGATCTGGTTCTTCTCTGTTTGTATCTTTAGGCGTATTTATGGAGTAAAGGGCTAATATTACCGGTAGTGCCTATTATGTTTCAGATAAAGTTTGCCAGTGCGTAAAAATGCGTTGATATGAAGGAAGGGGTTAGAGAAACTTCATTTAACCCTTTTCTTTATAAATACGCCTTTCTACACCTCTGTTAAAGCCGCTTTATGAAACCATTGTGATAAATAGAGCATTTGCTCCTATAGGAGCAAATGCTCTATTTATCACAATGGTTTCAAAACTAGACAATTCTAAGTTTTCTTTTCTCTAGTAAATGCTCCTTTTCAGTAGATTTATTCAAAGAGGTTGGATCTAAAAATAGCCTATGAGGTAATGGGTTAAATCTATTTTAACTCTTGTGACCTACTTATGCAATAGACCTGAATGCTTTATATAAATTTCATGGACAGTCACCTGCCGTGAAAAATCCAATTAGTGGTTTAAGAGATGTTTAGGGAATTGTTGATGACGTACGACAAAGTGCCAGGTGAGCTAAAAATGAAACTGATTACCAAGGTAAAGGCAGAGGAATAAAATGTCTGATCTGGGCCTACTCTGTTTGCAAAGACATAAAGAGGAGGAGGCATAAAGTAAAGAAATATTGTTAGAGAATAGGAAAGTATCCCTTTAGCCCATTACAGTAAAACCCCTCTAATGCGACCACTGATAAGAGGTATACTTCTGGGTGTATAGAGGCAGGTGGTAGCTTAATGCTGGACAAAAAGTAATGCAGAAAGCTCCTAGATGAGCTTTCTGCAATATTTTTGTCCTGCATTAAGCAACCACCTGCTTATAACGACACACATGTTTATTCATTAAGTGATCGCATTAGAAGGGTTCTATGTACTCTATATGCAAACTGGTAACTTGCTCTGGAACTAGTCTTTACTCAGTGCCTCATTAGAATACAGTAAAATCCCTCTAAACCGGAATTCTAGTAGAAGAATGTAGATACTTTTAGGTAGGTGGCTGTTTAATGCAGGGTGAAAGTCATGCAGAAAGCTCCTAGAGGAGCTTTCTGCATGACTTTCACCCTGCGTTAAGCTGCCACCTGTCTCCAAGACCGATATCCATAATAAATTTAACATCCAGTTTAGAGAGGTTTTACTGTACAAACTGTGTGATACACTGTCCTTTTGTAGAAGAATTGTATGTACATATATATGTATCTTAAATTTCGAGACTTCTTGACCAAAACGTGTGCAATCCATAATTTTCTTACTAGATTAATACTTGTTTATGCTAAACACAAACATAGGTAGGCAATCGTATTGCTTTTCAACAATCTAGTAATAGCATCACAGATGTACGATATTTTTGCACTTGCCTACAATCATTGCACAAAACCCTTCACATCCTTAGTCATGGCTATTTTGAAATTACAAGGAAATTGCAATAAAAATGAAACAGAACATTTGTGAGAACTCTTCAGCCTTGTACAAAAATACCGTTACTGAGCATCTCATCTGGATCCTAACTGTTTGCAAAGTAAGTAAAAAAATACGTCACTAGCGTGTAACGATTAATCATTTACTCCATAAAAACGACACTGTACGCCTTTGCAAACAAAGACCCAGATATGACGGCTCCTGCAGAAGCTGTCTGATCAGGGTCTACTCTGTTTGCTTATGGAATAATCTAGAAATCCAGATCTGATGCTACAGTTTCTGTGCCCTTGTTTGTAGTATCATTATAAAAAAAGCCCCAACCTCTTTGAATTAATCTACCGAAAAGGAGCATTAACTATAGAAAAGGAGAATTTTAGAATTGCGTAATTTTGAAACCGTTGTGATAAATAGAGCATTTGCTCCTATGGATTTCAATGGTTTCAAGCTGTGAATTCTACAGATGCTCCAAAATGCGTCACTAGGTGGGAAATAATGTTTGGTACAAACAGGATAAAACACCAAAAAAAATCATTACCCTTTAATATGTGTTTTATTGCGTATTTGATAAAAGATTCATAACCTCTGAGTGTTTTAGTATATATTAATGAAATTATGCATTAAGCAGAATAATCTCAATCCTTTACCAGATAAAGAGGATGTATACACACTTGCAAACAAGGTAGACACAGATCAGACAGCCCGTGTAGGAGTAACCTGACCAGAGTCTGCTCTGCTTATTAACCCATTCCCTCCTAGTGACGCATTTAGGTGTCTCTATAAAAATCGTATATTGAAACCATTGTGATAAATAGAGCATTTGCTCCTATGGAGCAAATGCTCTATTTATCACAAAGGTTTAAAAACTACACAATTCTAAAATTCTCCTTTTCTATTGTTAATGCTCCTTTTCAGTAGATTAATTCAAAGCGGTTGGTTCTAAAAATAGTCTAGGAGGGAATGAGTTAAATCCTTGATTCTAGAATTTGTCATGCTCAAAATGTATCTTGTACATAATGCCATGATAAACTTTTCATGTAATTAACCCTTTCCTTGATATGAACATGAGCAAACAGAGTAGATCCAGATCAGACGGCTCCTATAGGAGCCATCTGATCAGTGTCTGCTCTGTTTGCCTTTGACATTATATAGATCTGATTCTACATTTTTTTTTCAAAGCAAGATATGTTTCTTGGAAAGTTAAACCTTTAAAAAAAATTCAGCTTCCAAATATTCATGATGTCATCATTTCTTACATGAATAATGAACGCAGGAAGGGTTAATATAAATATTCATAAGCATTATTTCTTACATGAATATTCATTAGGTAAAGGGTTCACATATATGTAGTAGTAAAACAATTTACAAGTAAGCATGCAAACACTTTCGTTGGCAAAGAGTAATGTTTTCAAAAGACATTACCCCTGTAAAAAATATATGTAAACGTAAAATATATCATATTTATTTATAGCCATTTTGATGGAAAACATACATGTATATTGTACAATTTAACACGCTGGTGACATTATAATGCTTTATGATTTTTGCACTTAGTTGAGATTTAGAGCTAGAGTTAACAATAGCTGAAGTAAATTTTGTGACATTTGAAAAGTTGAAACATTTAACAAAACTGACAAGTCAGATCTTCAGAAGGCACACAGTGGTAGCACAATATCATTGAAAAATTAACTTTTAATAACAAAATACAGTAGATCCCTTTTTCAACAGCCACGTGGTGGATCAATACATAAGTAATTTACCCTTTACTTCATAAATACGCATTTATAAGCCTTTGCAAATAGAGTAGACCAAGATCAAATGGCTCCTGTAGCAGCCATCTGATCATGGTCTGCTCTATTTGCTTATGATACAATTTTAAGTATGATCTAGTTTTCTGGCATGGCCAAACGTCCTATGTCCATAACAATTAATCTAATTAATATTCATGGTGTCATTATTTCTTACAAGACTATTCGTGGAGTAAAGGATTGAAGCAGAAGGCTGCTAACCCTTTTAATGCTGCTTTTTTTTAAATGAATTATTCCAAAATTAATTAAAAAAGAGGGCCATGATGGCCCTGATATCGCTCACCAGACAACCAGAGGACAATATTTTCAAAGTTTTCATTATGTTTCTATAGAAAACTTTCCACCCCTGGGGCAGGGCCTCATTTGAACCCAGGGGCAAAATTCATATAACTTTTGTAGAGGACTTCAAGATGATCATGTGTGCCAAATATGAAAGTTAAGAACCTTCCAGTTTCAGAGAAGATTTTCAAATTTTCACAATATGTTTCTACAATGTATATAAAACGAGGCAAAAACTCCAAACCTACTACATTGGCTAACTGTGGCTAACTGAGTCCCAATGAGCAATATGACTGACTCCAGCAATACATGTATGCTAAAACTAGCCTCTGGTCAAGCAACCAAACTGATTTTACTAGACCCCTATACTCAAACATCAATAATTAAATATCATTGACCAGCAAATTTTTGAAACAGCAGTCTGCTATAGAAAACTGGTCATCCCTGGGGCGGGCCAATTTTGACCCCAGGGGCATAATTTATAAAACTTTTGTAGAGGACCTGAACATGATGAAATGTTCAAAACAAACGACGCACAACGATGGACATCAGGCGATCACAAATGGTCACCCTGAGCACCAACAGCGAAAAAGGTCAAGCTTACAATAAACATTCACGGATATGTAACATAAAAACAGTGATGACCAAGATGAGATGGTTTCTCTAGTAGCCCTCCTTTGGGTCTACACTGTTTGCAAAGGACATAATTGACTCGTGTCCTGAGTTAAAAAGGGTTTATGCAGACAAAAGTAATGCAGAAAGCTCTTTATAAGAATTTTCTGCAAAAACTTTCACCTATTGCCCATCTTTAAACCCCAAATTTAGAATTCATTCAAGGGGTCATTGGAACTTATGCTAAGGCACTAATGATATACATAAAATACATATGTTCTTATGAAAACAGTACAACTGAGACTCAAATATTGCATCTTTCATAATAGTGTGACTGTCTACATTTGCCTCTTCCCCATTAACACAGTCATCCTTGTTTTTTCAATGGTGTTCTTCCATAGTTTAGAAATAAAACAAATACAGGCCAAAATAAACTTATTAATCATATAAGTCATATTGTCATTTTTAATTTGCACAAAAATGCTGTTTCAAAGCCAAGGCATTTCACTGTACAAAATTGCATACAAAAATAACTATGTGTATATAATTGCTTTCGTCAAAAACCTAAAAACTTCAGTGGGCTGTTTAGAAATTCCTTTACATAAATGTAAACAACCCCATGTATGAATCCTTCAAATTTACTATATATTGAGGCAAGTATAATACATGTATACTCAAGCTATGGCATATAGGCATGATCTACAGTGTGTGATACTCACCAGCAATATTGTAGTATCCCTTTGTGCAAACAGATGCTAAATAGACATCTACAGATAAACATGTGTACCCAATTACTAATATTGCCATTTCTCCATCAAACCCTATACTGTGACCACTCTTTAGAATCGTCTCTTTGAGACGATTCTAAAGAGTGGTCACAGTATAGGGTTTGGTGGAGAAATAAAGGAGCTATTGTTGAAAATGCTTAACCCTTTCCCTGTTCTATGTTTATTCCAAATTTCAGTACCTACTGAATAGTCATGGACACAATAGTTATAAAGAAATATGGAAGGTGGAACATTGTAGCCATTTTAGAAAATAAAGAAACAAACCTTTCAAATTCTATGAGCAAACAGAGCAGACTCTGATCAGACGGCTCCTCTAGGAGCCGTCTGATCTGGGTCTACACTGTTTGAAAATGTGTGAAAACACGTTTACATAAGGGAAAGGGTTAAAATTATGCATCTTATCTGAACCGTTGCATCACATTTGACCTTTTTGGAATTTACAGTGTTCACAATGCCCAAGAAGTACCGTTTTGCATGGTATATCTCACTTAATCTGGTAATATGAGTATGAGCAAAACGAATTCCTAGCAGTGTAATTATCAATTATGTGGACTTTATTCATAAATATTAGTATCTTACTTAGCAGATCAAATCCTTAGGCTCATATAACAAGATGTGTTTGTGAAACACTATGCCTCTTAAAGGTGCTTAGACCTATAATTTCTAAATTTTGACCTTGACATTGCAATATTCAAAAGTGTACAATCCTCGAACTCTAATGGTTGCAGCCAAAGTTTCAGACAGCAAACAAACAAACAGACATGCCAAACACAATATGCCCCAATATAGATCATGGGACACAGACATTTCTCTTTAGTCTAGAGAGACAAAATGTACTAAAAACCATCCCTAACAAGGCTCAAAGTAAACAATTTGGACTTGATGAAATGCAATGAACTGACCCTACATGATTGGTGATTATTACACTGAGGTCATATGTAAACAATGACGTTACATAATAGTTGTTGTACCATACTGATGTTCAAAGTGGCATTAACACATTATCCTCTAGTGATGCATTTTTGCGCCTCTATAAAATTCACTTTTTAAAACCATTGTGATAAATAGAGCATCTGCTCCATAGGAGCAAATGCTATATTTATCACAATGGTTTCAAGACTACACAATTCTAAAACGCTCCTTTTCTATAGTTAATGCTCCTTTTCGGTAGATTTATTCAAAGAGTTTGGGTCTAAAAATAGCCTAGGAGAAAATGAGTTAACATACAAACAAGAGCCAAGTGTTAATAATTCAGCGATGACAACACTGCAATACAAAACTTGAGCAAGGTTGTAGCAGCTGTCACATATATAAAATTGTTAGCCCTTTACTCCATGAATATTTATGTAAGAAATAATGATATCATGAATCTTAATTAGATTAATTTTTATAACAGCACATGGACACAGGGAATTTTGGCTATGGCAGAAATGGTAGGATTGTATCTGTATTATTTCATAAGCAAACAGAGCAGACCCTGATCAGATGGCTCCTACAGGACTCCTCTGAGGAGCCATCTGATCTGGGTCTACTGTGTTTGCAAAGATGTGGAAAGGTGTATTTCTGAAGTATAGGGTTAATGGATGATGATGATCTCGGTCAGTATCACATTAGCCCATTCCATGGTTTGGGGTATTCACCAATATCATTATGCAATAACTGCATGATGTTTAATGATTATGAAGCAATAATAAATTGAAGCAACCTTACAGCCAGCACGGCTGTAATATGTATACATATATATTTACAAAAAACACTTACATATCTAGATTATAAAGGTTACGCCTGGTTATATAAAACTATATACAAAATAATAAGTTTCTTAACAGTTGTAAGTATAAAACTTTGTAAATACATGTAATATATGGCAACATTCACAAATGAGCAAAACTCCAGAGGCAATTAAAGTGTAAGAAAATATAATTCAAAATAATGTTTATTCAATATCGTTCAAAATAATATTTTAAAACAAAACAAATTGTGTTTGTGAAATACTGTGTCTTCAGAAGCCATTTAACCTCAAGTCTAACATTGGTGGCATTTGAATTCTGCAAACTGAATTTATCAGAGAAGCATTAACTCATTCCCTCCTAGACTATATTTAGACCCAACCTCTTTGAATTAATCTACCGAAAAGGAGCATAAACTATAGAAAAGGAGAATTTTAGAATCGTGTAGTTTTGAAACCATTGTGATAAATAGAGCATTTGCTCCAATGGAGCAAATGCTCTATTTATCACAATGGTTTCAATAAATGAGTTTTACAGAGGCGCAAAAAGGTGTCAGTAGGAGAGAATGGGTTAAAGCTGGTTGCAAAAGGCAGTCAGGTGACAATCAGCATGATTCAGGTTACATAATTCTGTTATTTTACAAATCAAGGGCATATAATCCAAAACGTTTTCTAAGAAGTGAATATGAAAGTATGCAAACATGGTTAAATAAACCTTTTCATATGTAGAAGAGCATTGCTACGCCAAAGAAAACAATCACCTTTACACTTTTGTAACATACATTCTTGCTTATAAAAGCATGTACCTATGATGCTAATTGCCGAGGCCAGAATATTCACCGTTTAACCCTTTCGGCACCAAATATCTAATTGTCGTCTGCAATCCCATTTTTGGTAAATCATTCGGTACAATAAGGAAATGAGATAAATAAATGCAAGTTTCAAAGCACAGATATAGAGCTACAGAATGAGACAAAAAGTGAAGTCCCTGATCAGACGCCGCCTTGAAAAGTCTGGGACTGCACTATGTCGTGGTGCATTTATGCGACATCGGCGGTGAAAGTGTTAAAGAGAAAATTTTATTAGGCAGATCTTATAAATTTCACTTATTCACTTTGTTCAAGAATTAAATTTATCTATTTCGTCAGCCTTACTGATAATATTGATTCATTCTGTATCATATTCACACAATCCTGTTCAAGATCTGCATCCTGTGACCTTTGAAAATCTTACATCTCGTGAGTAACAACTTGCAAGGTCTAATGACGTTTTGTGTCAGATTGTTCTGTAACATGTTCACAATTGTTTTCTATAAGAGCTGCCTCCTGTCACCTTAACATGCATCTTGGAAAATCCAACATGGTGAAACCTATCATCATGTGAGACAAAAGACTAGGATCAAAATCTGTCTCCTAGGACCTTGACCTTGAAAATCAATGGCCAATTTTGACCCCAGGGGTATAATTTGTATAACTTGTGTAGAAGACCTGAAGTTGATACTATGTGCCAAATATGAAAGCTGAGAACCTTCCAGTTTCAGGACAAGATTTTCAAAGTTTTCTATGGAAAACTGGCCAGCCCTGAGGCAGTGCCAATTTTGAACCCAGGGGCATGATTTATATAACTTTTGTAGAGGACTTGAACATGATGATATGTGTCAAATATGAAAGCTGAGAACCTACCAGTTTCAGAGAAGATTTTCAAAGTTTTCAAAATATGGTTCTATAGAAAACTGGCCACCCCTGGGGCAGGGCCAATTTCGACCTACGGGACATAATTTACATACTTTTATAGTGGACCTATCGATGGTGCTATTTGTCACAGATGAAAGCTGAGAACCCTGTAGACTCAGAGAAGATTTTTAAAGGTTCAAATTGTTGACGACTGACGACACACGCCAATGGACGACGGACAACAGGCCATCACAGAAGCTCACCCTGAGCACATTGTGCTCTGGTGAGCTAAAAACAAGATCTGGGTGGTCACTGAGTGAATATAACAGAATTATTTTGTGCTAGTCCAAATCTCCAGCCATTTAAGCATACACCTGTGCACTCATATGGACAAATGGACAGATACATGGCAGTGATGCTACATCCTCTCTTTAACCTTTCCCTGTTCTATATTTAGCCAAAATTTCAATACCTACTGACTATTCATTAACAAAATAGCTATAAAGAAATATGGAAGGTGGAACATTGTAGACATTTTAGAAAGCAAAGAAACAGATCTTTCCAATTCCATTAGCAAACAGAGCAGACCCTGATCAGACGGCTACTCTAGGAGCCGTCTGATCTGGGTCTACTCTGTTTGCAAATGCGTAAAAACATGTTTATAGAGGGAAAGGGTTAAGTTGCTAGGAGATAACTAGTGGCACATACAATGGCACCTTCTATCAGATCTTGCCAATAATAATAAATGTACCTGCATAAAATCTAATAACATGAACCTTGAGGTAAAAAAGCTATACAGAAATATAAAAAAACCCAGTATTCCCCAATATTCAATATCAAGGGTCACAGAACATTAATCTATATGTACACAATTATGTATTTCATACAACATTATCCCATTTGTTCAACCTAAACCAATAGTCCAATAGTACAATATTGCAGTTAATGGGCTTCAGTTTCTGTGTTTTGAACACAAAACAATACAGTGTATGCCCTATTGCCCAAATTATACCCGGCTTCATCAGCTATAATTAACCTTTCGCTTGCTATTCACGTCAATATACCTACCTGTAAATAGTGAAGACCCAGATGAGACAGCTCCTGCAGGAGCTGTCTCATCAGGGTCTGCACTATTTACCAGTTGATTGTGCAACCAGTGCACTCCACAGCAGTGATTGCATGTTAGCGAAATACTTGTACACAGTGAATATATATGTAATTATACAACAGGGCACGGGTAAAGAAGGAGAAATGTATTTTAAAATTCAGCGAGCGAAGGGTTAACATTTTACAGTGCAATACAGGTTTAAACAACATACACATGTTTCTTTCATTAAATTCTGCATCTATTGTTCTGTGCCTAAAATGATGATACCTCAACGTAAACTGACAATTTATAAGAATGATAATGGCTTGACATGCTTATCGCCCTCGTCAATGGAAAATAAAATAAAATTGACAAAGATGGATAACAGATGGTGTTATGCACTAATTCCTCAATATCACATCTTTTTCCATGTTTGTATTTAGTCTCTAAGAAGATTCAGAACTACTGTTTACCTTTCCCTGTTCTGTATTTAGTGAATGGTTCAAATTTCAATATCTACTGAATATTCATGGACAAAATAATTATAATGAAACATGGAAGGTGGAATATTGTAGCCATTTTAGAAACTAAAGAAACAGATCTATCAGTGTTCAGTAGCAAACAGAGAAGACCCTGATCAGACGGCTCCTATAGGAGCCGTCTGATCTGGGTCTACTCTGTTTGCAACTGCATGAAAAGATGTTTATATGAAGGAAAGGGTTAAACTTCTCTATCAATATAGCCCATCAAAAGTCATCCAATTCTGTAGTTTTAAGACAGGTGGTGGTTTAATGCAGCATGAATGTTATGCACCAAGCTCCTATAGAACTTTCTGCATTATTTTCATACAGCATTAAGCTTAGGGGTAATATTGAGAAAGGTGAAAGGGTAGGTTAGTTATGATAGCCTGTGCTACTGAAAATTGCTAAAAGTTAAATCAGATCATATTCAGTGTGAAGAGAGTATGAAATTCATGAAGAAATATCCTATAACTGTCTGCTTTCACTACACTGCATTAACCCTTTCCCTCATATAAACGTGTTTTCACGCATCTGCAAACAGAGTAGACCCAGATCAGACGGCTCCTATAGGAGCCGTCTGATCAGGGTCTGCTCTGTTTGCATATGGAATTTGATAGATCTGTGTCTTTACTTTCTAACATGGCTACAATGTTCTACCTTCTAAATTTCATTATAACTATTTTGTCCGTGAATATTCAGTAGGTATTGAAATTTGTAATAAACTTAGAACATGGAGAGGGTTAAGACATAACCTGCTTTACACAATTGACTTTACACATATGCAAATAGAGTAGTCCCAGATCAGACAGCTCCTGTTAATGCTATTGATCAAGTCTACTGTGTGCGCATATGAAACTAGAACTATCACTAAACGTGATGGAATACCTACCCCCCCCCCCCCCCCCCCCCCCCCCCCCCCGCTCAGCTGCCTTGATCGCAAATCAAACATTTTAGTGCCTTGACCAGGATTAAAAATATTTTGGTGCATTGACCAGGATTTGTGCCACTAGACAGACATCCAGACCAACAAACACACTGACTCCTATATACCAACTCTCAAACTTTATTTGCGGAGGTATAATTATATAGATCTGATTCTACATTTTTTGACATGGACAAAAGTTCTAATGTTCATATGCCATTATAAAAAAAATAATTAATATTCATGATTTCTATTTCCTACATGGATATTCATCTGGTTCAATGTTAAAGGCACTAAGGTTTATTTATTTAGTGGTTGCTGTGGAGAAGTCCTATTGAATAACAACTTATTGGACAATCTGAGTTCCAAGTCCAATTTAAAGATTCAATTTTCATGCACTTTTTAACCCTTTCCTCCATAAAAACGCTTTTCTAAGTCTCTTGTAAAAGTCACCCGTTGAGATCATTGTGATAAATAGAGCATTTGCTCCTATAGGAGCAAATGCTCTATTTATCACAATGGCTTCAAACTACAAAATTCTAAATTTTTCCTTTTTCTCTAGTTAATGCTCCTTTTCGGTAGATTTATTCAAATAGGTTGGATCTAAAAATAGCCTATGAGGTAATGGGTTAAACCTCTCTATTTTGTGTGCAACATTATGATGGACGACTTGGTGTAAAGCCGGCTTTGCTGAAAGCATCATACATGGCCTTGTACACGTCTGGGTCTTCAATTGTTATAGGAATCTGTAAAAGAGAGGGAAAAATGCTATAAACAAAAGGAGTGCATATGTTACCTTTTGAAAGCATGATGCAGAACAAAATGTCAAAGTTTTGTGCAAGGAGAATCTACATATTTAAATTCATTATTTTATTATTAATCTATTATTACATACACTGATAAAATAGGAAATCTTCATCAAATTCCAGCAAGTTGATCATGGTTGGAGGTTATAAAACTTCTGAGTCTGTGTTCATGCTCAAGTATCTGATTGGTCAGATTTTGAGCAACCTCAAAATCTGACCAATCAGATAGATACTCGAGAATGATCTAAAAAAAGTTTAAAAGTTATGTAACCTTGAGGCCAAACTTTTGCTACTTTTTTTTTTGAAGAATCACCCACTTTAGAATATATGTACTTCACAACAGCAGGTGTCAAGTGCTTGTGTGGCAGCCGTAAAAAGTCACCCCATACTAAATTCTCAGTGTTGTTATATTTTCTGGTCCTTCGGGATCATTTGTTTTGATGGTATAAGTTTTGAAAATTGAATACTGCTTAAGCATGAGTAGTGTTGCACTTTTAATTACTACTCATGAACAGACTCAGTAAAACCGAGTCTGTAATTTTCTCTTTTTGCATTTCTACTTGTGCTTTCGAAGGATAACCCATTTTCAGAATATTTGTATGTTTCTAGTGTAAGAATATGCAAGAACGGTTAACATTTTGTTTGCCAGTATAAGAAAATACCAATTAGTAGAGTTTGCCAAGCAGCAAAAAGAGAGTGTATTAAAAGTAGTATAATCTTTGATTAATCCTTTCCCTCATATAAACTTGTTTCACGCATTTGCAAACAGTAGACCCAGATCAGACGGCTCCTAGAGGAGCCGTCTGATCAGTGTCTGTTCTGTTTGCTAATACAATTTGATTGATCTGTTTCTTTGCCTTCTAAAACGTCTACAATGTTCCACCTTCCATATTCTTTTGTAACTATTTTGTAAATGAATATTCAACAGGTATTGCAATTTTGAACTAGAGGTTTTTGTCAAAAAAACGAATGTCTCCCCTCTAATAAAAACAATATGTAAAGGGAAATCACTAAAAATGTTATGGTCTTGATGAATGAGACTTCCCCTCATTATGCGTTTTCCACACTACATTTTTCAAGAAGAAAATGATAACAGCTAATAACTCCAAAAATACTGATACCAGATTTATGGCCCTTGTGCATGACACTTACTTTCATCATGCTCTTTCCAAAAATAAAATGTCATTCCAATAGCATCAGTCGAACAGGAGTTATTGATCGGCCAAAAAATGTAACAAAGGGCAATAACTCCAAAAGTATTGAAGCCAGAATTATGGTCCTTGTTCATGACACTTTCTCTCATCATGCTCTTTCCATGTATGAAGTTTCAATACGATGGCAAGAGCCATGTAGGAGTTATCGTCCGGACAAGAAAGAATTAAACAAATGTACAAGGGGCAATAACTCTAAATTTATTGAAGCTCGAGTTAAGGATCTTATGCATGACACTTTCTCTTATTATGATCGTTCCATGTATGAAGTTTCACTCCAATGGCATGTGTCACATAGGAGTAATCATCTGGACAAAAAATTGTGATTGTTTTTACAAAGGGCAATAACTCCAATATTAGTGAAGCCAGAGTTATGGACCTTGTGCATGACACTTCCTCTCGTTATGATCTTTCCATATATGAAGTTTCAATCCAATGGCATGAGCCATATAGAAGTTATCGTCCGGACAAAAAAGTGTGATTTTTTTTACAAAGGGCAATAACTCCTATATTAGTGAAGCCAGAGTTATTTACCTTCTGCATGACACTTCCTCTCGTTATGATCTTTCCATATATGAAGTTTCAATCCAATGGCATCAGGCATATTGAAGTTATTGTCTGGACAAAAAATTATGATATTTTTTACAAAGGGCAATAACTCCAATATTAGTGAAGCCAGAGTTATGGACCTTGTGCATGACACTTCCTCTCATTATGCTCTTTCCATATATGAAGTTTCAATCAACTGGCATCAGGCATATTGAAGTTATTGTCCGGACAAAAAATTATGATATTTTTTACAAAGGGCAATAACTCCAATATTAGTGAAGCCAGAGTTATGGACCTTGTGCATGACACTTCCTCTCGTCATGATCTTTCCATATATGAAGTTTCAATCCAATGGCATGAGCCATATAGGAGTTATCGTCCGGACAAAAAAGTGTGATTTTTTTTTACAAAGGGCAATAACTCCAATATTAGTGAAGCCAGAGTTATGGACCTTGTGCATGACACTTCCTCTCATTATGCTCTTTCCATATATGAAGTTTCAATCAACTGGCATCAGGCATATTGAAGTTATCGTCCGGACAAAAAGTGTGACAGACAGACGGACAGACGGACAGACGGACGGACAGACGGACAGACAGACAACTCTCACGAAAACAATATGTCTCCCCCATATAAATATGGGGGGAGACATAATAAACATAGAACAGGGAAAGGGTTAACCCTTTTGAATACTGAATTTTTAAAACAGAATGGTCCATCATAGTTGAATGACACAGTCCATCCAGTTTAAAAGGGTATAATTCCCAATAGGATTTCTATTGACAAACACTGCAGACCCTGATAGAAGCCCTTTGATCTTGGTCTACACTGTTTGAAAATGTCAGTACACTTGTGTCCCGCATTCAAAGAGTTAATGCCTTAGCATATCAGCTAATACATCTTTCAATAGGGTCACATGAGTTTCTTAACCCTTTCCTCCATAAATATGCCTTTCTACGCCTCTGTAAAAGTCACTTTATAAAATCATTGTGATAAATAGAGCTCCTTTTCGGTAGATTTATTCAAAAAGACTATCTAAAAATGGCCCATGGAGGAATGGGCTAAATAAATACTGACATGATGGCCACATCTTTTTTTTAATGGCTTTAGACTACATATGACCCAGGCATCGCTAAGGTGTTCAATTTGTACTTATTACTGACCAATCCCTTCATCTTTTTGTGTTATGCTTGTTGGAGCTATAGCAAGACAAATGTATGGTTGCTTTTGCCATAGTTTAGGGCAATTCAGTTTGACAAACAGTGCAGACCAAAACTAGCTGCTTTGCTAGAATCATGTCATCCATCACAGTTTCAATGTGATACTCATATACATCTGACTTGACCAACAGTTCAGACACTGACGAGACAAATAATCTCTGACAGGACTAGTCTGGTTTGGTTTGGTTTTTATTGGGTTTTATATTGTTTTAACAGTATTTCAGTCGTATCACAACATCCAGCTAATTACAGGTGGAGGAAGACTCCAGAGGTTCTTCTGTGCATGGAACAAATTGCAGTCTGGTGCACAGGAGAACACCCAGGTATAAGAACCACTGACCTACCACAAGCCAGCTGGAAGGTGGACTAATTTGGATCAACACTGTTTGTAAATCCCCAAAGACACAATTTCTACTAACATAGCTGACAATACAACATGCTTAATTGTACCATTTTAGATATCAAAATGATTCAGAAATAATGGAAAACCAAGAGCTACTAAGAATAGAACATAAATCTATTGAATTTGAACCTGAAATAATAGCCCATAAAACAATCTAATCATGCAAATGATGGTTCTCAATTACACATATAATTCTCAATTACACATATAAATCATACTATGTGAATTGCAGATAACCTTTACATCAAGATCCCAGTTGTTCAAAATTCTGATTGGATATAAGAGTCCACCTGTTCATGCATGGTAAAATTATGGCCTGGATAAAGGGAAAAAAAGAGAGATAATTAAAATTATAGAAATAGAAGTTATGGTTCTTGTGCATGACAACCTATCTACTCATAATTAAAACACATCAAATTCTAACGAAATCTGTCCATGCAAAGTAAAATACCCTCCAATGCATGCATACATGATGTTCTGATTTCAGTGTGTTTACGATGTATTTGAGCTAATAACTGAAAATTATCTTTTTACCTATCATATAAATAAGAACTGCCATCAAAAAATATGTCATTTTATTTTCTTAGTGCAGCCATAACCATACATTATTGTTAGAGATATTATCCAATAAATACAGCAACAAACTATAGTAAAACCTCTCTATAATGGCCACTAAAATGTGTTAATTAGTTGGTATTTAGGTCAGGTAGCTGCTTAAAGCAAGGTGAAAGTATAACAGAATGATCCTATAGGAGCGTTCTGTTTTACTTTCACCTTGCTTTAAGCAGCCACCTGCCTCCAACACAAAATAATTGATGTAATTAAGTGGCCATTATAGAGAGGTTTTACTTTATACCAATGTAAGTATGGCTCTCATTAACCCTTTCAGTGCAGGACGAAAATCACTAACATCCTTTGCAAACAGTGTAGACCCCAGATGAGAGAGCTCCTAGAGAAGCTCTCTCATCAGAATCTCCACTGAATCTCCATTTTTCTTTAAAACAAATCCCTAAGTATCCGTAGTATGCTTGATCTGTTTGAATTTTGGAACAGTCCATTTAAAAATTTAGCATTGAACGGGTTAATCCTTATTGAGCTATAAAATGCTATAAAAATCCTGACCTGTTGAAATATTTACTTATATCGGACTCATACAAGAAATAGAGAAATTATTTACCCAGGTTCAAATAAGATGGATCCTGATAAAATGTGGATTTGTTTAGCACCTCATCAGGATCCAAACTGTTTAACACTTTCATAGGAGCAAATGCTCTATTTATCACAGTGGTTTCAAAACTACACAATTCTAAAAATATTCTTTTCTCTAGTAAATGCTCCCTTTCGGAATATTTATTCCAAGAGGTTGAGTCTAAAAATAGCCTATGGAGGAATGGGTTAAAATAATAGTCAGGTCATGATTAGCAGAATAACAAGGGTTAGTGTGCAATCAATGAAGACTGGTTACTGAGAATGACCTCTGACCAACACCAATTGCATTGGACAATGTAATGTTGACCTATGTACAAAACTTTGTGTGACAAGCAGTGTAGACCTTGATCAGACAACTTTCCACAGTAAATGCTCTGCAGTCTACATTATTTGCAAAAGTTTATGTGCCTTTTTTCCAAAGACACTCATGAGTCGAGCAGAATTTGGAAGCAGTGTAGACCCAGATCAGAGGACTTCTGGAGGAGCTATCTGATCAAGGTCTGCACAGTTATTAGAACTCCCGAACAATTCCACTCCTTTCATAGACTACCATATCTACCACATTTAGGCAGACAAACTTAGGCACAGTGAAGACTCCAGAAGAAGCAGTCTGATCAGGGTATACACTAATTACTAGTTCAATATTTTCATATAAAGTTATAACAAGAGCCGCGTGTGGTGCCAACGCTTGTCTGATTTGGTACTTGTCTAGCTAAATTAAAAAAAATTGAAAACGATAAAGGGCCATAACTCCATAATTTTGAAATCAAGAGTTATTGTTCTTATGTAGGGGCCTTTCCCTCAATGAGATCTACTAATCTATGAAGTTTCATGTTGATACCTCTTATACTTTTCGAGTAATGAGCTACATTAAAGTTTTTGCACGCCGACGACAACGACAACGACTACAACCCAGTGATCACAATAGCTAGACTTTTCTTCAAAACAGACGAGCTAAAAATGACTTATTCAGCTTCACCCTTTGAGTGGACTCTATAGTTAAACGCTGATGGGCTATTCCACTCTGAACAAGAGCTGTCAGTCACGTGACAAATTCCCCCAAAAATTGTACCTTGAGCTTTGACCAATGGACCAGGGAGTTGAACGTGACCCATCGTCTTTGTGTGGTGAGCATTTGTGCCAGGTTATTTTGAAATCCATTCACAGATAAAAAAGTTGTAGAAGGGACATGAGATTTGGGACGGATGGAAGGACAGACAGGCAGAAGGACGGACAATGTGATAACTATATGCCCACCGTTGGGGGCATAAAAATCAGCTAATAAATATTTATAATTTCATTATTTTGTACATGAAAAATATTCAAATGATAACAGGTAAAATCATGGGGACAGGTCATTCATCCACATCAGAACATCATTATGTGATTACACCTAAAACTGCACTTGAATAGGTTTAACCCATTCCCTCATATTGAAGCCTTTTGACACCATTGTAAAAGTCACTTTTTGAAACTATTGTGATAAATAGAGCATTTGCTCCATAGGAGTAAATGCTCTATTTATCACAATGGTTTCAAAATTAGACAATTATAAAAATTTCCTTTTCATTAGCAAATGCTCCTTTTTGGTATACGATATTGATATGATTCTACAGTTTCTGCCATGGCCAAACATGTGTGTTCATGTGCCATAATAAAAAATAATCTAATTAAAATTCATGATGCCAAATGAGGTAATGGGTTAAATGGTGAAAAAAAAACTGCATCTATAGATAGAACAAGCTTTTTGTAAAATCGAGGTCAAAGGTCAAGGTCACATTGACATGAAAATGGTACAAGACACTCCACCATCCAAAGATGAACTCACACACAAAATTTGGAATCTGTAGCTGGTAAGGTATAGGCGATATGCTCCGGACAAGATTTTTGTAAAATCGAGGTCAAAGGTCAAGGTCACAGTGACCTGAAAATTGTATGCGACACTCCGCCATCCCAAGATGAACTCACACACCAAATTTGGAATCCTTAGCTAGTAAGGTATGGGAGATATGCTCTGGACAAGCTTTTGTAAAATCGAGGTCAAAGGTCAAGGTCACAGTGACCTTAAAATGGAACCCGGCACTCCGCCATCCCAAGATGAACTCATACACCAAATATGGAATTCGTAGCTGTTAAGTATAGGAGAATTGCTTCAGACAAGTTTTTTTGTAAAATTGAGGTCAAAGGTCAAGGTCAAGGTCACAGTGACCTGAAAATGGTACGTGACACTCCACCATCCCAAGATGAACTCGCACACCCAATTTGGTATCCATAGCTGATGTCACAAAGGATATATACTCAAGACAAAAGCTACACACACCCACGCACGATGCGATTACTATATGCCGCCAATGCCTAGCTTTGGGGGCATAAAAATCATCATTGAAGGTGTTAACAAACCTAGAGAGAAACGAGTTAAATTAATACAGCTAGTGAAAGTTATACGATATGTTTAAAGTGAGAAAATACAGAAAAGCGTCAGTATCTAAGTATACAGTAGTCATGTGACCATTTTCTCACTTTTCATTGGTCTTTGGCATATCCAATATTTTGCAGGGACGTCTTTATAGCTGGATATACTGAAGCGTCCTCAATTGTAACAGGAATCTAAAATTATGCTATACATATTTAACCCAAAGCTCCATCATTATTCATGTCAGAAATAACAATAGCATGAATATTTATTTAACCCTTCTCTTGCTGAATTTTAAAATACATTTTTCCTTCTTTACCCATGCCCTGTTGTATAATTACATATATCTTCACTGTCTACAAGTATTTCGCTGTGCAATCACTGCTGTGGAGTGCAATGGTTGCACAATCAACTTGTAAATAGTGCAGACCCTGATGAGACAGCTCCTGCAGGAGCTGTCTCATATGGGTCTTCACTATTTACAGGTAGCTATATTGACGTGAATAGCAAGCGAAGGGTTAATACATTTATTATAATAATAGCACATGGACACAATAATTTTTGGCCATGGCCATGTGTTATCATATCTATATTAATTATATCATAATCAAACAGCGCTGACCCAGATCTGGGTCTTCTCTGTTTGCAAAGGCATTAAAAGTTGTATTTATGGAGTAACAGTCAAAGCAAATCAACATAAGCAAACACCATGCATGTTCTCTTTCTCTGACCTAGCATATATGACCTTTTACAGAACTACAGTAAAACCTTTCTGTAATGGCCACTAAATTACATCAAGTATTTTGTGTTAAAGGCAGGTGGCTGCTTAAATCAAGGTGAAAGTAAAACAGAACGCTCCTATAGGAGCGTTCTGTTTTACTTTCACCTTACTTTAAGCACCCACCTGCCCTAAATACCAACTAATTAACACAATTTAGTGACCATTATAGAGAGGTTTTACAGAACTATAGACCAGATGCATACTGATCTTAGAATCAAAATCTCTTATTTCTCTGCCAAATCCCGTCTTGAAACTATTCGTTAGAACCACCCGTGACCTCTTTGGGGCAATTCTAATGAGTTGCAGCAAGACAGAAGGTGGCAAAAAAATAGGACCAAAAAATCAGATTCTTATCTACAGTTCTGACTTCAGTTTTCAACAGATCTATTTCTCCATCAAACCCAATGTTGTGATCACTCTTTAGAATTGTCTACACAAGACAATTCTAAACAGTGCCACAACATAGGGTTTGGTGGGGAAAATAAGAAGCTATTCTAGAAAAATGTCGAAAAATTATACACATACAGTAAAACCACTCTATAATGGCCATTAAATTCTGTTAATTAGTTGGTATTTAGGGCAGGTGGGTCCTATAGGAGCGTTCTGTTTTACTTTCGCTTTGCTTTAAGCTGCCATCTGCCTTTAACACAAAATACTTGATGTAATTTAGTGGTCGTTATAGAGGGGTTTTACTGTATTTATGTCCTTGAAAGGTCAGATCAAGTACAGATCCCCTGAAACTGGTTGAGGAAATTTACAATGAAGAATAGCATTTGATCTTTAACCCTTAGCCTGCTGAGCAAATTATTGTTACAGAATTTTTCACCCACTACATTTTCAAAATTCGAGCTATAACCAATTGCCTACCAAAATGCTATCAGGGCGTCAAAACAGTTTTGATCCTGATGAGACGCTGAGTTACTCGGTGTCTCATCTGGATCCAAACTGTTTGCATAGGTAATCACTCATCCGCCCATAGCAGGCTAAAGTTTAATATCACAAGGTAAGCAGCTGAAGTTCAAAATCATTCCTTATACAGTAAAGTCTCCCAAATATGACCAAGCAAAAAAGTATAATTCTGAATTTTTAACATAAGTAGTAGCTTAATACAGGACAAAAGTAATTCAGAAAGCTCCTATGGGAGCTTTTTGCATTACTTTTGCCCTGCACTAATGAACCACACACTTTTCTAGACTCCTATGTTAATAATTTTGTGGTCGCATTAGCAAGACTTTACTGTACAAGTAATCTTAAAGAAAAAAAATATATGCAAAAACAGCTATTAATCAGTTACACTGTTAACCCTTCTCTTGCTGAATTTTAAAATACATGTCTCCTTCTTTACCCATGCCCTGTTGTATAATTACATATATCTTCACTGTGTATGAGTATTTCGCTGTGCAATCACTGCTGTGGAGTGTACTGGTTGCACAATCAACTTGTAAATAGTGCAGATCCTGATGAGACAGCTCCTGCAGGAGCTGTCTCATCTGGGTTTTCACTATTTACAGGTAGGTATATTGTCGTGAATAGCAAGCAAAGGGTTAAGCATGCCATTATTTGTTAGCCTGCTGCGGGCGGATGAGTGATTACCTATGCAAACAGTTTGGATCCAGATGAGATGCCGAGTAACTCGGTGTCTCATCAGGATCCAAACTATTTGATACTTTGACCGTGTTGTTGAAAAGAAATGCAAGATAAATGAACACTGACGACTGAAATCGATGACATTTTCTACAAACAATATTTTGCTCAGCAGGCTAAAGGTTAACTTATTATCTTAATACAAACAACTTGATAACAAGAGACTGCTTTAGGAAATAAAACACCCCTTGCTTATCTGCAACTGTTGCAGGGTTGACCCCCTGCTCCTTTAGTCAGTTTGCAACCTGCGCAAAGATTGTCATACTGTTACTGTTGCGTATTTGATATATATATTATGCTATGCACTAGTTAGGCCCTTAACCCATTCCCTCATATTGACAAATTTTGACGACTCTGTAAAAGTCAAATTGTGAAACCATTGTGATAAATAGAGCATTTGCTCCTATAGGAGCAAATGCTCTTTTTATCACAATGGTTATAAAATCTGAAAAATCTGAAATTTTCCTTTTTTTTCTCTAGTTAATGCTCCTGTTCGGTAGATTTATGTAAAGAGGTTGTATCTAAAAATAGCCTATGAGGTAATTGGATAATACATTTTATACCATGAGAATATTTTCGTCCACCATGTGATATTCACTGAACATGATTTCTTCTGTCCAAATTAAAGGCGGATACTATCCATCTATCTTAATTACCCAAGGATAATCAGACAGATAACCTATGGCAAAATGTAAACACCCAGATGAATCTGCTTTTAGGAGCAATTTGATAAGTGTTTACACTATTTGTTACTATGTCTGTCTAATTCAGAATTATCAAAATGCGTCAAAATTGAACAAGTAATGGGAGCATTGAAAGCTATGCAATAGTTCCCTATAGGCTCTGGTGAGCAATACCTACTTCATATTCATGGACAAATAGTTATAATGAAATATGGAAGGTGGAAAATTGAAGCCTTTTAGAAAAGTAAAGAAACAGATCTTTCAAATTCTATCACCAAACAGAGCAGACCCTGATCAAATGGCTTGGTGGTTGCGTCTTGCATGTGGCTTTGCCTGCTTGACTTTACTACTTTTCCATTCTAAAGGAGCTGTCTGATCTGGGTCTACTGTTTGCAAATGTGTAAAAAGGCATATATATGAAGGAATGTGTCAGTCCGTTACTTGTTGAATATTAATGCAAGATTCTGTCTACTATGACTATCAATCTTATGTTAACCCCTTTCCTCCATATAAACACCTTTTCACAACTTTGCAAACAGAGTAGATCCAGATCACATGGCTCCTAGAGTAGCTTTCTGATCAGTATCTGTCCCGTTTGTATATGGTATAATATATATCTGCTTCTACTGTTTATGACAGAGCCAAAATGTCTAGTGTCCATATGCAATTATAACAAAAGTACCTTGTACGGTACATGATACGCCCACTTGCAATAGTTCTCCGATCCGATTCAATATGCCTTATAAGTGTTGACACTTTCTAATTTGTGCTTCAAAGTTTGATCTCCATATTAAGGTGATATTATAAAACAAACAATTTAAGTGAATATTTTTATTAAATTAAAAAGTTACGGCCATCCACATATTTGCAGATTTTCTTATAGTGAAAGGGCCATAACTCTAACAACAAATTGAAAGAGCCTCAAAATCAACTCAGCTTCAGATTTTGTAGCCATAAAACATTTGTGTGAAGTTTCATAGTATCTTTTTAATAGTTTTCTCAGAAAACAACAGACAGCCAAATTTTGACCAACAAACAAAGCAATAAACGCACAAAGTTCAAGGACCACAACTTTGAAATAAAAATGACATCACAAAACTCGCAATACAATGTATATGATATGTAAAACGCCATAATAGGTAATATCATATACAAAATTTGAAGTAAATACCATTTAAAATGAAAAAGTTACGGCCATTCTCATATAACATTATTTTGATGCATTAAAAATTTGTGTGACATTTCATTAATATCTGTTAAATAGTTTTCCGAGAAAATGGCTAACAAACAAAATATTGATGGACGAACATATGAACAGACGGACGGACAGGGCCATGCCAATATACCACCACCTTCGTTACATCGGCATCTAAAAATTGATCTCATTAATATAAATGATGTCATTATTGAAATTTGGAATAAACATAGAACTGGGAAAGGATTAACCCATTCCCTCATAGGCTATTTTTAGATCCAACCTCTTTGAATAAATCTGCCAAAAAGGAGCATTAACTAGAGAAAAGGATTTTTTTTTAAAATTTGTAGTTTAAAACCATTGTGCTAAATAGAGCATTTGCTCCTATAGGAGCAAATGCTCTATTTATCACAATGGTTTCAACAGGTGACTTTGGCAGAGGCGTCAAAAGGCGTCAATATGAGAGAATGGGTTTAAGGTACAAAACAGTAATCTCCCCTGGTATATTATCTGGGCTCAAGCTGCTGGCATATGTTCTACTATCCATGCTTTGCTTGGACATCTCATACTTTACCTGAAAAGGCTTTCCTGCTGCCATGGCTGCTAGAGTATTGCGAGCAATTTTTCCAGATCGTGTTTTAGGCAGTTTTGGTACCAAGACAGCTAATTTAAAGCTGGCCACTGGACCAATCAAATCTCTTACATACTTGATCACATCTTTAATGATTTCATCATCTGTCAAATCCAACTCTGGAAATAATAATACCAAATTTGTTAACCCTTAAATGGGAACAAACTCAACAACCTTGCCACATAATGCTAAAAGGCAGTGGAAAGGAGAAGAGACCTACAGTATGATTATATAAGTCTTGTAAATGGTTACTTTTTATAACTTAAATACGCCTTCCTACGCCCCTGTAAAAGTCACTTTTTAGTACCATTGTGATAAAAAAGGCATTTGCTCCATAGGAGCAAATGCTTTATTTACCACAATGGATTCAGAACTACACAATTCTAAAATTCTCCTTTTCGGTAGATTCATTCAAAGAGGTTGGATCTAAAAATAGACTATGCGGGAATGGGTTAATATGCTATTTTCCTCCTTCTATATCTTTTCCACTTTCTGTGTATTTTTATATTATTCTATTGCTACATATATGTTTACATTGTATTGTGATGTGACTATGAACTGTTAAAGTCCTTGAATAAAAGTATGTTTTGCTCAGTCAGAGTTTGAGCAATTTTATTTACAAATGTACTTCCAAATAGTTTGAAAAACAACTGATCAAGTGTCAAACAGCTTTTCTAATCAAAATGCAGTAGAACCCCTCTAATGCAACCACTTAATGAATAAACATAGCTTTCTTTATAAGCAGGTTGTTGCTTAATGCAGGATGAAAGTTATGTAGAATGCTCCTATAGCTTTCTGCATAACTTTCGTCCTGCATTAAGCTACCACCTGCCTCTTCCACCCAGAATTATGCCCAATTTTGGTGGTCACATTAGAGAGGTTTTACTGTAGACAAATACAACACAACTAGAGTTTTGTGGCAGTTTCCCTTTGAATGTAAGAATTGAGTGCACTGGCATTTGCAAACAGTGTAAACACAGATCAAAGGAGCCAAAAGGTCTCCTAGCACAACCTTCTTTTTAGGGTCTGCACCATTTATCATTCAAAATCCTCTTAATACAACTTAATGCTTTTCATGCTGAATGGACTCTATCATCAAAAAGACATGGGCCATTCCACTTTGAAAATTCAGTTTTTAAAGGTTTTTTTTATAACAACCCCCACCACCTTACCAGTTTTTGCCACACACAATCCTAGTGGAACTTCTCCTTTGAGCGTGTCTGGTACTGCAATCACAGCTGCCTCAACTATACAAGGGCTCTCTATGATGGCCTAAAATGGTATCAGATATTCACACTTAACCCATTCACTCATATTGACACCTTTTGACGCCTCTGTAAAAGTTGCTTTTGAAACCATTGTGATAAATAGAACATTTACTCCATAGGAGCAAATGCTCTATTTATCACAATGATTTCAAAAACTACACAATTCTGAAATTTCCCTTTTCTCTAGTTAATGCCCCTTTTCGGTAGATTTATTCAAAGATGTAGGATCTAAAAATAGTCTATAAGGTAATGGGTTAGCTCCTTGCAAGCTAGCAGTGAAATTGTATTACAAATGCAAAAAAGTTTGGATCCAATTTTGGTGAAGAATTATTCTGTCTCTCTTTACCCTTTCCTTTATAAAAATGCCTTTTTCATGTTTTTGCAAACAGAGCAGACCCAGATCATATGACTCCTGTAGGAGCCATCTGATCTGGATCTGCTCTGTTTGCAAATAGAATTATAAAGATGTGATTCTAAAGTTTCTGTCAAAGTTAAAAAAATCTGGTGTTCATGCACTATTATAAAACATCAGCTAATAAATATTCATGATGTCAATATTTCTTACATGAATATTGAACAGGTAAAGAGTTAAATCTCCACACAGTTTAATACTTTGATCATGGTGCTTCAAAAACAATGAAAACAATCCTTAAGATATTGTAGCAGATAATTAATTTTTATGACAAACAATTACTTAGCATACAAAGAGTTGAAGACCTAGGCTTGAATACATCATCTTGGACTCAAATTTCAAAAATACTCGCAAACATGTTTACCACACCTCAACATTATAAAACTTTTTTCTTTGAGTCTGAGATCATTCTCAAGCATCTGACCAATCAGATACTTGAGAATGAACTCTGACTTGTATGTTTTGAAACCTCTGACCATGCATGGATAAGCTGACAATCAAGCAAACATGTTTGAGAATATTGTTAGGTCTTATGTCTGAGAATTTAAATTCAGGTAAAGAACAAATATGTTCCCATTCACCCAGAGTCATGTAAAACAAAAAGCATGTGAAATTTTAAGCAATGTTCATCTCTCATCTGACCAATATATCAGATGGCTATGGCTTGCCAAAACATAACTAAAATGTAAATTTATGGAAATTTAACCAAAACAGTCCTTGTGAATGAACATTAGTCTCACACCAAGAAATTTTACCTCTTCTATGGCGCCTGCTGACAGTCGGTGCCCAGCTACATTGATAACATCATCAGTCCGTGACATCACAGCAACATAACCATCACTATCCCGGAAACCAGAATCCATTGTGTTGTAATAACCCTGACAGAGTTAAAACCCAAAATTAAATTACCAGTAAGCATTAGCTGTTTTAATATTGAATTGTAAGAGTGTAAGAGTGGAGCAGTCCATCATCATTCACTCTTTGCACGCTAGCGGCGAAACTGTGATTACCTATGCAAATATTTAGGATCCAGATTAGACGCCGCATAATGTGGCGTCTCATCAGGATCCAAACTGTTTCACATCTTGATCATATTTTTGCCAAAAAATTAGAGAATGTTTATTTGAATAAGTGAAGCAGATGACAATTGTTGTAGATGAAAAATTACTTAGCATGCAAAGAGTTAACCTTTGAATTTATTCAGTATGATAAATGATCACATAACTTGCAGTGAGGGAGTGCTGAAACAGTGCAATAAACTGCAGAAATGCACTATTGCATTTTTTCTAAGTCAGTTTGCAGTTTGAATTCAACTGATAATGAATCTTAAAGAGAATACACGGAACAATTGCATAATGCATTTAATCATTAGCCAATCGTAACACTGCATGACGATTCACTCCATGTGCATCGTTTGTTGTATTTCTATGCTGTTTGTACATAAAAGAAAATGTGTCCATGGGACATGGATGCCCCCGCTAGAAAACAGGAAATAGATGAACGACAGACCTGAAAAGGGGAGACACAGTACAACTCACTAGGATTATGCTGCAGACCAAATATAAAATCATTGCAGCTTACACGAGCACAGAAATCTTTTACGAAATTTTTTTGTCATTAAACAATCACCAAAATTCAATCAAAGCGTCGGCAAACAGGAAGCATATGAACGACAGAAGTGAGCAGAAGTGAGAAGGAGAGACACAGTACAACTCACTATGATAATGCTTCAGACCAAATATCAAATCATTCCAGCAAACAAAAGACAAGAAATCTTCGACGAATATTTTTGTCATTAAACAGTCACCAAAATTCAATCAAAGTGTCGGCAAACAGGAAGTAGATAAACGACAGAGCTGAAAAGGGGAGACACAGTACAACTCAATATGATTATGCTTCAGACCAAATATCAAATCATTCCAGCATACACAAGCCAAGAAAGTTTTGATGAAAAATTTACAGGACAGACGTACAGGACAAGGGTAAAACTTAATGACCCTGTTGCCTAAAGGCGGGGGCATAACAATCCTCAATTCATGTTCATTACAAATTATCTTTATGAAACTTGTTTACTATAATATAATGATGATGACACTTGCTAAAGCTTGTGTCATATTATTATGGTAAACTCGTTTCATAAAAACAACTTGTAATGAACACTCATGTAAGATCCACAATATATTAAATTGATAGAGGATTCTTATCGTAAAACTGGGAAGACTCTGGCTAGAAGGCTCTTTGAAGACATGATCTCCCATATTCAAGAAAGTTCAAGCCATTTGAAGCCCCATTCCTTTTTGGATGTTAAGCATTGTGAACTATTAACATTATTATTAACATCTGTTCCTATGAAACTATAATTTATGATCCCTATGCTAACATACCTCATCCACATTGAAGTAAGTGTTTTCAAATCTGTAGTCATTCTCCCACAGTGTGCTGAAGGCCCCAGGTGGCAGAGGTAGCCTAGAAATAAATACACATAATAAGTACAGTCTATTAACCCTTTCCTCCATAAACATGCTTTTCTACGCCTCTGTAATAACCATTCTTGAAACCATCGTGTTAAATATAGCATTTGCTCTTATATGAGCAAATGCTCTATTTATCACAATGGTTTCAATCTACAAAATTCTAAAATTTTACTTTTCTCTAGTAAATGCTCCTTTTGGGTAGATTTATTCGAAGAGGTTGGATCTAAAAATAGCCTATGAGGGAATGGGTTAAACAAGATTGATTAATTTCCAGCTGTACAAGAATTTCAGGCTTTAGACTCTAGAGCATTCTCAAAATGTGACCATGTAAATATGTCCGAGATTGTGTTAGTGCATACTGGTCCAGGGTTCAAAATTACAAAACAGTGATCTAATTTCAAACAGCCTACATAGTTTTTAGATGTATAAGATACATTTTGAATTTGATACTCTACTATATCTCTATTGATTTTATATAAAATTCTGCAAAGCATGACTATACTACAAAATTTTCTTGAAAACTTTTCGCTTTATCAACAAGAAACGAGATAGAATACGGTAAAACCCCTCTAATACGACCATTTAATGAATAAACATGGCTGTCTTTATAAGCAGGTGGTTGCTTAATGCAGGACAATAATAATAAGAGCTTTCTGCATTACCTTTGTCCTGCATTAAGTTACCACCTGCATCTAGCACCCAGAATTATACCTCTTTCAGGAGGTTGCGTTAGAGGGGTTTTACTGTATATACTATTTAAATTCTCTTGTGAACTCACAGTGGAATATTGTAATTATCTGAAATCCTTACAAATATCACCTCTTCACATAGAACTGATGTATAACATCAGCTGGCTAATAGTCTGTACCCATATTTGTTCCACTACAACCTATACTAAAAACATGTACAGTAAAACCCTCTCAACCAGAACTCTAGTAGAGAAAATTTAGATACTTTTAGACAGGTGGATGCTTAATGCAGGGTGAAAGTCAGGCAGAAAGCTCCTAGAGGAGCTTTCTGCATGACTTTCACCCTGCATTAAGCTGCCATCTGTCTCCAAGAACGATATTTATACTAAATCTAACGTCCAGTTCAGAGGGTTTTTACTGTATATCACCTACTTAACCACAATTTGTCCCAACTCATGGTCCTTGGTCTCTGTGTGATCATCCTTCAACACCTTCACTGTAAAACAAAACAATAACATAGAATCACTCTAAAGCAACTGCAAAATGAATAAACATGACCATCTACTAGATGTCTCTTTTTAATCGTTAGACCTTCATATTCAGGTAAAACAGGAAATATCCAGGTAAAACAAAATTGTTCTGAGTTAATGAAATTTACCAATATGGATTATCCAGAACAAGATACCACCATAACTATTTACTGTTGCATAATTAAGTACAACTAATAACAGTATGACAAATATTATCCTGTTTTATTGTTTATTATTCAACAAGCAAGCAGCAGACCCTTATCACACAACTACAACAACAGCTGGATCTTCTCTGTTTGCAAGATGTGTTTGTGAAACACTATGCCCCCTCATATATTTGACCTCTATTGGTTCAAAAGTTATGGCCAATTTGAAGTTGGTGACCTTTGACCCTGAAGGATGACCTTGACATGTCACCCCTCAAACTGTGCAGCTTCATGAGATACACAAGTATGCCAAATATCAAGTCTCTATATGTACTGGTTCAAAGGTTATGGCCAATGTTAAAGTCGGTGATTTGACCCATATGTTTGACCTCTGACCTTTAAGGGTGACCTTGACCTTTACATGTCACACCTCAAAATGTGCGGCTTTATGAGATACATATGCATGCCAAATATCAAGTTTCTATCTGTAATGGCTCAAAAGTTATGACCAATGTTACAGGCTCAAAAGTTATGACCAATGTTACAGTTACAGACAAAGAAACAGACAATTTGACCTTTGACCCTGAAGGATGACCTTGACCTTGACATGTTACCTCTCAAAACGTACAACTTCATGAGATACACAAGCATGCCAAATATTAAGTCTGTATCTTTACTTGTCCAAAAGTTATGGCCAATGTTAAAGTCGGTTATTTGACCCATATATTTGACCTCTGACCTTAAAGGATGACCTTGATCTTGACATGTCACCCCTCAAAATGTGCGGCTTTATGCGATACATATGCATGCCAAATATCAAGTCTCTATCTGTACTGGCTCAAAAGTTATGACCAATGTTAAAGTTGCGTTAAAGTTACAGCCAAAAAACAGATAATTTGACCTTTGACCCTGAAGTATGACCTTGACCTTGACATGTCACCCCTCAAAATGTACAGCTTCATGAGATACACAAGCATGCCAAATATCAAGTCTCTATCTCTACTGGTCCAAAGGTTATGGCCAATGTTAAAGTCCATGATTTGACCCATATATTTGACCTCTGACCTTGAAGGATGACCTTGACCTTGACATGTCACCCTTCAAAATGTGCGGCTTTATGAGATACATATGCATACCAAATATCAAGTCTCTATCTGTACTGGCTCAAAAGTTATGACCAATGTTAAAGTTGCTGACAAACAAACAGACAAACAGACAAACAAACAAACAAACAGACAGGGCAAAAACAATATGCCCCCCAGATTTGATCTGGGGGGCATAAAAATGTGTAAAGCTACACCCACTCCCATAAATGGACAGGTACTCCAACTCTTTACTCCATGAATATTCATGTCATTAAGGATTAATGTCATCATGAAGTTTGAATGGATTATTTTTTTAAAAATGCAACATGAACACATGAAATATTGGTAAGAACAGCAGCTATTGTAGAATCATATCTATATTATTTTGTACGCAAACAGAGCAGACCCTGATCAGACAGCTCCTAAAGGAGCTGTCTGATCTGGGTCTACTCTTTTTGCAAAGGTGTAGAAAGGTATATTAATTAAGTAACGGGCTAAAACAAACCATTCCATCCTGGTACAGGTTTTCCTGTCACCCCGGGAATAGGATGTAGTGGCATCCCCAGTCCTACGCAAGTGGCAGTTATTGCCCAGCCAGTCTCTGAAAAACATATACATGTACAGTGTCAGAGACTGTATTGACGTAGTAGAGAAAAGTTGTTAGAGAAAAGGACAAGTTTAGAATTTTGTAGTTTTGAAACCATTGTGATAAATAGAGCATTTGCTCCTATAGGAGCAAATGCTCTATTTATCACCATGGTTTCAACAGGTAATTTTTACAGAGGCACAGAAAGGCGTATTTATGGAGGAAAGGGTTAACCCTACCCCTATTAAATATTCATGTAAACAGTTATGGCGTTATGAATAATTATTAGACAAATCTTTTCATTGCATATCATTATGTACACAGGATTGTTTGGTATTGGTAGAAACTGTAGAGTTAGATCTATTACAATTCCATAAGCAATCAAAGTAGACCCTGATCCGACTAGAACCATTTGATTTGGGTCTACTATGCTTGTAAAAGCATGCCAAAGCTTTGGAAGAGTTATTTGTAAGTTTACTGTAGACCTTTAGGTGCTTAATGCAGGACATAAGAAATGAAAATAGGTGAGAACCAAAGGGATGTCTAATTTTACTTTTACCTTAATAGCAATTCTGGACAATATAAAGTCTTCTTTTTTGTATACAGTAAAACCCTGCTAGTGTGACCAACTAAAAGAGGTATAATTACAGGCAGTAGCTTAATGCAGGATAAAAGGTGTGCAGAAAAGCTCCTAGAGGAGCTTTCTGCATTTCTTTTGTCCTGCATTAAGCAATCACCCGCTTATAAAGGCAGCTATGGTTATTCTTTAAGTGGTCACATTAGAGGGGTTCTACTGTATATGCATTTTAACCCTCATCATGCTAAGCACATCCACACTGGCATTGCTAACAGCTTGAATCCAGATGAAACACCAAGTTACTTGGCATCTAATCAGTATCCACACTGTTCGTTACTGGTCTGAAGTTTCTCAAAAGCTTGGCTAAATCGGAAATAAGTAAAAACCATAATATATCAGGATTTTAGCAGGGTAAGGGTTAATAAACAGACAGCAAGCAACAACTACTAATAAGCAGAATATGTTACTCTAATAAACCAGTATGATATACAGTAGAACCTGTCTTAAGTGGCTATTCATTTAGAAAATATGGAGTCTTAAAAATCAGGTGGTTGCTTAATGTAGGTTAAAAGTAATGCAGAAAGCTCCTCTAGGAGCTTTCTGCATTACTTTTGACCTGCATTAAACTATCACCTCCCTTAAAGACCCAAAAGTAGATATTTTTTATAGTCGCTTAAGACAGGTTCTATTGTAGTAATAACAACAGAATTCAACTATTCTACAATACAAGGATGTTCTACAAACACCTGACGAATGGAAATATAAACATTTCGGATTCAATGAAAAATCAACAACTGCTTTCATGGGACATGCATGGTGACACATGAAAAAGCAGGAAACAAACACATGACAAAACAGGAAACAAATACGCGATGAACCAGGAAATTAACCCTTTCCCTCATATAAACCTGTTTTCACGCATTTGCAAACAGAGAAGACCCAGATCAGATGGCTCCTAGAGGAGCCATCTGATCAGGGTCTGCTCTCTTTGCTAGTAGAATTTGATATAGCTGTTTCTTTGCATTCTAAAATTTCTACAGTGTTCTACCTTCCATATTTCTTTATAGCTATTTTGTTAATGAATATTCAGTAGGTATTGAAATTTGAATCAAACATAGAACAGGGAAAGGAATAACACATGACAAACCAGGAAACAAACACATGACAAACCAGGAAACAAACACAGGTAAATGAAGGACTGAAAGCTATACTAATGTCCAGTATCATTTTACAACTTTGTACCTTTTCCTAAGTGCCATCTGTCAAAGGCTTAAATTCCATAAACATATCTGTCAAACTTTTCATTTCATCAAAGTTATCAAACAAGATCAAGATATACCTAATTTACCCTTAACATTTTGACACCCAATCACTCCTCTCCACTTGCTTTTTAATCTACATAGGTGAATATGGCACAATTTTGACAACCTAACATAAAACTAATAAAATAGCAAAGAGCTTTGATCCTGATCAAACAGCTCATTCAAGAGTACAATGTTGTTGATTTGGTCTACACTATTTGCCTTTAATATGTCCAGTTGAATATTTTGAGTCAATACAGTATTACACATAGTTCTCTTACCATGGCAATTAAAAAAGTTTGATAGTAATCAATTATAGCAATTACAGATAAATCACAATTTCTCATCTACAGTGAGGAAGGAAATAACAGTAATGAAAGGGATGAAGTATAAAAAGACATATTTGCAACCAGCAATATATCTTAAATAGCCTAAAACATCAATACAAATCATCAACAGTTCACCAGTTTTCAAGGAATGGCAACAACAAATTTTGTCAAAAATGTTATATTATACAAATCTAGCTTGGACAAAAGGGCAATGGGTACCTTTATAATTATTACCCTAAGTATTCGAACAGAATATACAGTAAAATCTCGATTATTCGAATTTTCTGTATAGAAGAATTTAGACCGTTTTAGGCAGGTGGCTGCTTAATGCACGGTGAAAGTCATGCAGAAAGCTCCTAGAGGAGCTTTCTGCATGACTTTCGCCATGCATTAAGCTGCCACCTGTCTTAAAGATCGATAATAATACATATTTTAGTGTTTGAATAATTGAAGTTTTACTGTACTTGCTCCTAATGGGTCTACACTATCTGGTACTATGCCAATCTAATTAACCCTATTCTCCATAAATACAACTTTCTACTCTTTTGCAAACACAGATGCCCCGGATATAATAGCTCCTGTAGGAGCCATCTGACCAGGGTCTGCTCTGTTTGCTCATGAAATAATTTAGATATGATTTAACATTTTCTTCTATAGGCACAAATTCCTGTGTCCACGTGCCATTTTAAAATGTAATCTAATTACTATTTACGATGTCATTCTTTCTTAGATGAATATTCACGGAGTAAAGAGTTAACCCATTCCCTTATATTGACGCATTTTGACGACTCTGTAAAAGTCACTTTGTGGAACCATTGTGATAAATAGAGCATTTGCTCCTATAGGAGCAAATGCTCTCTTTATCACAATGGTTTCAAAGTATAAAATTCTAAAATTATCCTTTTCCCTAATTAATGCTCCTTTTCGGCAGATTTATTCAAAGAGGTTGTATCTAAAAATAGCCTATGAGGTAATGAGTTAAAATTATCAAAATTATACAAAACTGATATATTCAGCTTTACAAACTGGTGGAGATGTGAGATTGGTTGTCCAAACACTTGCAGTAATAAGAGTAACTAACAAAACTAACAACAAACAATACAAATACATGAAAATAATAAACACAATCTCTGTCACAGTAATACTATTGCCATAAATTACTGTGTAAAAAATGCCAACTGTGCAGTTCTCATTGACAAACAAGAATTCAAGCATATGGAATGTGTTCTAAGCACGTTTCATTTAAGAAATTCACTTTGCACACATGTTCCTATTAATTTATCAAAGTACCTACGATTAGTCAATGCAATATTGATCACTGTTTTCAATGGTGCCAACAGGCGACATTGGCGCCGAAAGATTTAATCAATTTAATAATATACATTGTAATATCTATCCATTGCTAGCCATTTCAAACTGATTTTATAATGTATATACCTGCAGAAACTCATATATATATGAAGTAAATAAGACAAGAACTGCCACACATGGCAATGTTTAGGTCAGAATGGTTTAGTATAAGTTTCTGTATGTCTACTTTTCAAAACCAGTATGATTTGTATAGCTAACAAGAAATAGAAAGAAGGTGACTTTACATCTGGTTGACTTCTGACAGATGATGGAAACTTTTGACAAATATGAAAATAGGGAAAGCAAAAACAAAATGCATCAATATAACAACCACACAGGACATTATAACTCTAACAGCAGTAAAGATACAAACCCGAATACCTATGAAGTGACTGCAAAAAACAGATGTACAGTAACATCCAAATAAAACAGACTTTTAGTAACTAAAGAAGAATTCAGATCTGTTTAGGCAGTTGGTTGCTTAATGTAGAGAGAAAATCATTAAGGAAGCTCCTTTGGAAGTTTTCTGCAAGACTTTCGCCTTGCATTTACCCATTCCCTCATATTGACGCCTTTTAACGCCTCTGTAAAAATCACTTTTTGAAACCATTGTGATAAATAGAGCATTTACTCCATAGGAGCAAATGCTCTATTTATTACAATGGTTTCAGAACTATACAATTCTAAAAATTTTCCTTTTCTCTAGTTAATGCTCTTTTTCGGTAGATTTATTCAAAGACGTTGAATCTAAAAATAGCCTATCAGGTAATGGGTTAAGCTGCCACCTGTTTTATTGAACAACATAGATACTACTTTAAGTGTCTGGTTTAGAGTGATTTTATTGCAAAGGATTAATCTCTGTCATGTTACAGATAAATTAATGGTAACACCTGAAACAGTTTGAATCTGCAGCACACTCAGCTACTATCAGAATCCAAGCCTGTCTGTACATTGATTAGGCCTTCTATTAGCAACTGGAGCAAACTTCGATTTTGAGCTTAAACCCCTTACCTCATAAATATTCATGTAAAAAATAATGACAACCCGAATATCAATTAAATATTAACTTTTATAACATTCATACAGGACTGTTCTGCCATGGCAGAAACTATAGAATCATATCTTTTTTATAAACAAACAGAGCAGACCCTGGTCAGACAGTTTCTATACCAGCCATCTGATCTGGGTTACTCAGTTTGCAAAGGCATATTTATGAAGTAACAGGTTAAAGTAGACAAAATGTTGTACCAGTCATGGCTTTTAGAGTATGAATACAGTGATGTCTCGTTAATCCAGAAACGTTCGTTCCTGGAGAAATTTCCGGATTAACGAATTTTCCGGATTAACGAATCACCGTCATATGCTGCAAAATATCAACTCAATCATAAACATTGTATATGTATATGTACACATTTACTTTCGCATCAAGAAGTCTTTTCTTGTAACGGTCATGTGTGCATATGCCCGTAATAATCGCAAATCATATCAAATTAATTGCCTTGTTTGTCGTTCTAAATGCTTTTTGCACCCTGTCCATAAGTGTCAGTTCTCTCATTTGAGTAATACAATGTGGATTATCGAATTTGCCTGCGGGGCAAATTTTGTAAAATCGACGTAGGTCTCCATGTTTGACATGACTGGTTTCCCGAATATTCCATCCGCGTACATGTACTTGTAAGTCGGAAGTCGGGAACCAGCAAGCTCATGCGTGAGTTAGAATTTTAGGGAATCCCTAGCGGGAATCCCCAATTAATATAGCCTTGTAATTTCTGAACTAGCAAATCATTTAAGGTGATTAACAGTTTAACGATGGTGGCGCGGTTTTAACGTAACAAATTAATTGGGCGAGTGTTCATCTCATTAAGGAACATTAATGAATATCAAACATCACTATCCGCGTGCCATATGCAACGCTTTGATAAATAGCCAATTTGCACACAATCGGGGTTGTTTTATCCATGCCCGTGATTGTAAACACCAGAATTCGCACCTCCGCGGTCACTATTATTAAGTGTCAGGGGTTGGCAATTAAGCCCCGGGGCTACTGACCGACCGGATTAACGAGTCACAAATACAGGTAAATACATAGATTGGTTACCGGAAATCTATGTCCGGTTCCGGAACGCGAATTCCCAGATGTAACGAGTCAATTTACTGCACAAAAAATCCGTTCCCCACGACTTTCGTCCGGATCGCGAGTTTTCCGGATTAATGAATTCCGGATTAACGAGACATCACTGTACTGGTAAAAGTTTGGTACATTGTCAATGGAATTTTTTCCAAGCCTCCCTCTTTATCAAAATGTTCAAATGAGGACCACTAAGGGATTTCCAAACATAGGCACTAAAAATGAGACATTTGATCGAAGTCTACATCGTTTGTTAGTCACCTCACAAAACCAGCAGAGTTTCTGAGGAGATGCAAAAAGTTCAGACAATGATCAACACTGCAGCTGTCAGACCTAGGTCTATACTATTTGCATTTTTATATGGTTTAAATCCCGTAGTGGCATTCAAATGCGAAATGTTACGATAAATTTGGATTTGACGTTCACAATATGATACTGACTAAAAAAAACTTAATCCTAATCGCACTTTCAGATTCAAAGAGGAGAAAGAAGGAAATGCGACATAGGCAGATAGAAAGAGGGATTAAATACAATTATATGGGTAAAGAATAGAAATATATTGAGATACAAATTTGGAAATGAATTTGATGTTTGTACCTGTCTGCCACCAGTTATCTAACACTGGGCACTTGAAGACTTTCTTTGTCCATTCCATTGTCTCTCTGTCACAATGTTCACCAGCAACAAACATGTTTCTGAAGCTGTAAACAGACAACTGTTATGTAATTAACAGGAAAAAGTAACTAATATCTAAATGTGTTTACAGTCTCCATCATATATACAGCTTTTGGCACCATTGCAAACAGAGTAGACCCAGATCAGACATGGCTACTGAAGGAGCTGTCTGATCAGGGTCTGCTCTGTTTGCTTAATATGGAATGATATAGATCTGATTCTACAGTTTCTTTAAATGATATCTATTATCATTGACCAATGTACAAGTTCAAGTCTTGCATCTATATTCATGAGGATCCAAACTGTGTATGTACTAAGACAGAGGCAACAAATGCCCATTACTAGCAATAAAAGTTATCACATATTACTTGTAATTTAATTTCTGCATCCTTATATATAAACTTTGCATTCTCTTTTTATTATCATGTTTAATAAATTATGATGTTCTTAGTTTACCATACAGGCAATATTATAGAGCAAATGTCCTTCAGTTTCAAACCTGTTGTCACTATACCCACATTGACAAGCATTTGGAAAGCTGTCCTCTATGTATATGTTTTCTTTCATTCTACTCCAAAATCACAAATTTGAGTATCAAACTGCTCGAGTCCAGATAAAACACAAAGTTTCTCTGGGGTCAAACTTTACTAAGGTTATCAGATGTTCATCCAATAAATTGTTTTTTCAACAATTTTAACCCTTTACTCAAAGAATTTTCACATAAGAAGTTCTGACACCGTGCTTATTAAATTAGCAGTATTTTCAACCCTTTCGCTGTTCTATATTTATTACAATTTTCATAACATACTGAATATTCATGAACAAAATAGTTATAATGAAATATTGAAGATGGAACACTGTAGCAATTTTAGAAAGTAAATAAACAGATCTATCAAATCCATTAGCAAACAGAGCAGACCCTGATCAGGCGGCTCCTATAGGAGCCGTCTGATCTTGGTCTACTCTATTTGCAAATGCGTGAACATGAGTTAACTTAATAAGAGGGAAAGGGTTAAACTATCAGATGGACACAGGAATATTTAACCAAGACAGAAAGTGTAAAATTAGATCTATAATATGTTGTAAGCAAACAAAGCAGTTCTCCTGATCAGACAGCTCCTACAGGAACTGTCTGATCTAGGTCTACTCTGTTTGCAAAGGTGTAGAAAAGCATATCATGGAATAAAAGGGTTAACAGAACTAAGCCATCAAATTATGAAGCAATTAACCTTTAGCCTGCTGTGGGCAGTGAGTGAATACCTATGCAAACAGTTTGGATCCAGATGAGACGCCGAGTAACTCCGTGTCTCATCAGGATCCAATCTGTTTGACACTCTGATTGCATTTTGGTAGACAAACTGGGTATAGCTTGAGTTTTGAAAATGTAGTAGGTGAACAATTCTGTAAAAATAATTTGCTCAGCAGGCTAAAGGTTAAAAGTGTCTCACCTTGTCATTGGCATGTACTTCTTGCCAATCTTGCCCTCTGGATCCTAAAAAGTAATTTGTAATTTATACATCAAACTGAAATTCTGATTGTGAATAAAAGTGTTAAAGAATGAAAACGTTTCAGAATAATCAAAAGCTTGTTTTTTAAAAACAGAAATATCTCAATACAGAATAATTATAGTGAGATCATTTCTTACATAATATCAACAGATAGAGAATATCTGCTTATTTAAACTTCCTTCTTGCATTTCTTTGATTCGGCATTAAGCAGCTCCTTGTTATTTAACACAAGTATTTGAAGAAACACATGTCACCTGCTGAAAGTCTGACGTTAAAGCACGACTGGTGTGAGGAATAAAATATGACAGACAGAAAGATGCAGAAGTGACACTTATGGTTCACATAAATAGAGTTACACAAAACTTTTTTACACATTGATTGGTTTTAAACTGGATCTACTTTACACAAAAAGAATATTTCATGACCCTCTTACCTCCCTGCGAATGGCCCTAAGAGCAGTAGGTGCCACAAACAGCCCCACTACATTGTGTTCCTTTATAACCCTGAAAAACACACCTGCATCTGGAGTGCCCACTGGCTTACCCTGTCAACAAATAAAATACAGTAAAATATCTCTACAATAGCCACTTATCCCTTTCCTCCATGAATAAGAAATATACAAGTAATAACCTAACCCATTCCCTCATATTGATGCCTTCTGACGCCTCTGTAAAAGACACTTTTTGAAACAATTGTGATGATAAACAGAGCATTTGCTCCATAGGAGCAAATGCTCTATTTTTATCACAATGGTTTCATAACTACACAAATCTAAAATTTTCCTTTTTTATTTTAAATGCTCCTAATCTGTAGATCTATTCAAAGAGGTTGGATCTAAAAATAGCCTACACGGGAATGGGTTCATGCTTTCTGACACTTCTGTAAAAGAAACTTTTTGAAACCATTGTGATAAATGATATATATCACAATGGTTTTATTGAGACCACACAATATTCTAAAACTTCCCTTTTTTTCAAGTAAATCATAAAATGCTCCTTTTCAGTAGATTTTTTCACAGGTGCCAGGCATGTGACCATTTCATAAATACTACTTACCGTATAAATACCTTCAAATACTTTAGAAATCAATATTTTGACAGTAAAACAAAATTGGATTTTTTTTTCGTATAGTATATTTTACTATGTACATATACTATACGAAAAAAAAAAAATCCATTTTTTTTACTGTAAAGTATGTCTATACGTATTTGAAGGTATTTATAAGTAGTATTTATGAAATGGTCATGTGCCTGGTACCTGTGGATTTTTTCAAAGAGGTTGGGTCGAAAAATAGCCTATGCAGGAACGGGTTAATGTTGATTCCCTTCTTTCTTCCTCACTATCGTTCTGCATTATACAGCCACATGCTTTTAAAAGTTACCCATAATTATTCAGTATGAGGCTCATTATTCATTAAGGTTCTTGTCTAAACATGGTAAGACACAAACATAAATGTTAATAAGTGTCTTCATAGACTGTGCCTTTGAGATTTAGTGGAAAATATAGACTGAATAGGCGTAGACCAGCTGCCTTGTCAGATCAAGATAAACACAGTCAAATTTAATATTAAAGAAATACTATGAAAAGTTAATACATGTCAAACAGTGCAAAGCTTGATCTACACTGTTTGTAAACCCCGAAGACATCCTTGCCATGATACTAGTAATAAAGTGCCATTTACAATATCAAACTAGAGGCTTGTTTTTGTCACAAAAACAGATGTCTCCCCCTCCCATCCTCTTTCCAATACACAAGAGTAATGTCTGTAACTCCAAACTTATCAGGGTCTAATTTTTAAGTCATCAGGGGCAATAACTCCAACATTGTCAGGGGGAGACAATTCAAAAGCCCCAGTTACACAAAAACACATGCTTGTCAACATTCTTGTGAAGTTTGGTGACTCTAGTACTAGTGGTTTCAGAGATATATGTGACACAAAGTAAAGTTTCTCTTATTTTATGTCATAAGGGACAGTAACTCCAAAGTTATCAGGGGGAGACAATTAATCAAAGGCCTGAACAGCCATAATTGCTTTCGAGTTTGATAAGGATGTTAAGTGTAAGGGAAGAAGTTGCTGTACATGTTAATCACCATTTTTGACGTCTTGGAATTGTTTAATGTAATACTAAAAATATGACAGACTGTAGCAACAGTCAAACCATAAGCAAAGTGGTCACTAGTAACACTCAGACAGTCCTTGACCTCAACAAGTCAGAAATGCAATGCTGAGTGACAGTGTCCATCTTTCAATTCATATCAAAGCAATATCAAATGCTGTTGTGTATTTCAAAGCACTACCCTCCTTATTAATTACGAATCCTAGAATTTTAACTACTGTTTAGACAATGTAGTATGAAATTTTAGTTAAATTTTGTTCGGGTTTATATACATGTATGCAAACACACACACATTAATCCAAAATCTTGGTTGATTCATAATGATATCAAATGTACAGTTAATTCCTAATAATCCATATGATGTTTTATCCTATCAAAACTCCACCATAAATTCCACTGATCATAAACTTATATGAATCCCAACTTTTATATTCCAATTTATTCTTGAAATTTGGACTGAAAGCATTTTGTTATTAACACTCAAGATTACAGATAAATCATTTTCAAATGAATTCTATAATTGTTCTATCATTACTGGGTCTATTCAAAATAGCCAAACGGAGACTAACCCCTGTAAATATACATGATCAGAGTAGACACTGTTTTATACCTTTTTAAAATATAACTTCATTTCCATCAGATCAGGATATTGATGGCCAAGAATGATATCATCTCTGGCTATTTCATATTAAATTTGTTGTCAAATGTTCTTTGCTATGACATCTCCCAGGGTTTTTTCTTTGATTTTAGGGAAAGGGCATGGCCTTACCGGAGGGGAAAAATAAGCGTGAAATGAATGCTTATGGGGAAAAGGTCAGAAAATATCAACATAACATTTAACATGTTCATATTTTCTCTATCAAGTGACAGTACAATTCAATTAAAAGCATTTCATGCAGTTCTGATAATTTAATGGTGTTTTTCTTGTGTGTTTTGTCTGCAACTGCATAAATCTTGGCTATTACTAAAATTGTAAACACGTCATCAATGAGTTTTCATAAAAACCCATTATAAATCAGAAATCACAGTAAATCTCAACTATTCCATTAACCAAGACAAATATGATCGGACTTTTGGTAGATAAAGATATCATCGGCATTTTTTGTAAATGAAGAAGCCTACATGTATGTCTCGCATTTTTGCGATGACAATGGCATGAATGGAAAGTTCCATCTCGGTTTGTGGAGAAACTAATTAAATCCATTGTAGAGAGTAATACGCATACTAGCCTGTTAACACTGCAAGAGAAGTTGGCATTTCTATCGTGTTTCATCAGTAAAATTACGCTAATAGAAAGAAATTGTTGTGGTACTGCTGGTATGAAAGCGAAAGTACAGACACTGCGATTCATAAACGCTATACGGATTACTCGGATCTCTAGGTTAGACGGATGTATAGAAATGCGGTTAGCGTTTTATCACGTACACGGTGTCGATATAAAAAAAATCCCTCTCCCTCCCTATCGGCGGAGAGGTAATTGATCAATGAAAAACACAACAGGTTTTCTAGTTGGGAAGTCTTTGCTATCGGCGGAGAAGAAATTTATAATTTACAGACAAGCTATTGCTGCTGTAGAAACGCCAATGTGTTGCGAAAACAATGTTTAACTAAACACCAGGAATGAGGTTCATATACGCGTGTATGATAAATGCTGATTTTCAAGCTTGCGCAACTCATATCCGCGGATATGAACTTCATATCTGGTCGGATCCGGTGTTTAGTCATACCGATATTCTTTCGCGTTTTTTGGGAGTATATTCAATAATTCAAGCTTTTAAAAGGTTGATCTTGTGTAGACTAGAAGTTATCTGACAAAGCGAAGTGTTATTAAATGCATGAAAAGTAAATAAATTAATGAACAATTTACAACAAAACTAGTTTAGAATTGAAGAGAACTATTTTCTCTTGCGCATGTTCACAAGAAATAGTGAACTCTTTGCCGTAAAAACGACCGATCGCTATATTGCATTCTTCGAAAGCAATAAAAAACCCAGATGCACAACAAATCATGCTGGTGAACATTCCCGTGAAGTTTGGTGACTCTAGCCCTACTGGTTTCAGAGATATGTGCAGCACAAAGTTTCTCTAATTTCAAGTTATCATATCAGGGGCAGTAACTCAAGAATTATCAGGGGGAGACAATTAAAAAAGCCCTAGCCCTAGTGGTTTTAAAGATATGCATGACACAAAGTTTCTCTCAATTTTAAGTAATCATATCAGGGGCAATAACTCCAAAGTTATCAAGGGGAGACAATTCAAAAATCACAGGTGCACAACAACTCATGCTGGTCAACATTCCTGTGAAGTTATGTGATTCTAGCCCTAGTGGTTTCAGAGATATGCACGACACTAAGTAAAATTTGTCTAATTTTAAGTCATCAGGGGCAGTAACTCCAAAGTTAAAAGGGGGAGACAATTCAAAAACCCAAGAGCAAAACAACTCATGCTAGTGAACAATCCTGTGAAGTTTGGTGACTCTAGCCCTACTGGTTTCAGAGATAGGCGCGACACAAAATTTATATAAATTTAAGTATTCATATCAGGGGCAATAACTCAAGAATTATCAGGGGGAGACAATTCAAAATCCATAGGTGCACAACAACTCATGCTGGTGAACATTACTGTTAAATTTGGTGACTCTAGTACTAGCGGTTTCAGAGATACGCGCAACACAAAGTTTTTCTAATTTTAAGTCATCAGGGGCAATAACTCCAAAGTTATCAGGGGGAGACAATTCAAAAACTCCAGGTGCACAACAACTCATGCTGGTGAACATTCCTGTGAAGTTTGGTGACTCTAGCCCAACTGGTTTCAGAGATACGCGCGACACAAGTTTGTGACGGACAGACAGACAGACAGACAGACAGACAGACAGACAGACAGACAGACAGACAGACAGACGGACAGACGGACGGACGGACGGACGGACGGACGGACAGACAACTCTGGCAAAAACAATATATCTCCCAATAAATGGGGGAGACATAATTATCTACATACAGTAAAACCTCTCTAATGCTACCACCTAAAAGAGTTATAATTCTGGGTGGTAGAGGCAGGTCGTGGCTTAATGCAGGACAAATGTAATGCAGAAAGCTCCTAGAGGAGCTTTCTGCATTACTTTTGTCCTGCATTAAGCAACCACCTGCTTATAAAGAGACTCATGTTTATTCATTAAGTGGTCACATTAGAGTGGTTCTACTGTACATGTATATATGCAAGACTATTGCTTTAAACCCTTTGCTCCGTAAATACGAATTTTAACATCTTTGCAAAACAGAGTAGACCCAGATCAGACAGCTCCTTTAGGAGCTGTCTGATCAGGGTCTGCTCTGTTTGCTTAAGAAATTATATAGACCTGATTCTGCAATTTCTGCCAGATCAAACTAATTAAAATTCATGCTATCAAAATTCATCTGGTAAAGGAATTAAGTTCTTACCTCAAATATCACTGTGGTGTTACAATTGAGCAATGGTGCATAGGCAATGTAGGAATGACCTACGACCCAACCCAAGTCTGAAGCAGACCACCACACCTGTAACATACCACAGAATATATCATTGTGCACTGTGTTCTTCCTAGAAACCACTACAGTTACAATAGACAATGTTTTAACCCTTTCCCTCATATAAACGAATTTTCACGTTTTTGCAAACAGAGTAGACCCAGATCAGACGGCTCCTATAGGAGCCGTCTGATCAGGTTCTGCTCTGTTTGCCAATGAAACTTGAATGATCTGTTTCTTTACTTTCTAAAATGGCTACAATATTGCATCTTCCATATTTCATGATAACTATTTTGTCCGTGAATATTCAGTGACAGTATGTATTGGAATTAGGAATAAACTTAGAACAGGGAAAGGGTTAAAATATGTTCTTTTTAAAAACTGAACATAGATTTCAAAATAATAAAGTCCAAGATAAAAAACAACAAATGCAGGAGTGACTTCCTAGAAAATATCAAATTGTAACAAAAATCTCTAAATTTGATAAATATCTAACCCTGAGCAACAGATAAAGGTGAATATTCAAATACTAAAATCGCCTATCGAAGAGACTATTCTAAAGAGTGGTTACAACATAGGGTTTGGAGGAGAAATAAAGAAATTATTCTTGAAAATATTTTGATTTACGCATCTTATCAGGACCTTTGCCACTCATAAACCACTATCCCACCACTGATGAAGAAACCAAGACTTCTTTTTTATTCATTATCTTTTCTTCCTCATAAGTGTGAAACTCTTTCACTACTATATGTGAATCTGTTATAACCTTTCTCTTTTACCCCTTTCCTCCATAAATATGCATTTCTACGCCTCTGCAATAGTCACCTGTTGAAACAATTGTAATAAATAGAGCATTTGCTCCTATAGGAAACAATGGTTTCAAACTACAAAATTCTAAAAATTCTAAAACTTTTGACATTCTGGTCAAGTTTTTGATGACAAATTGAAATAAATGCCACTTTGAGACCTAAAACAGATAATAGTTTTAGGCAATGAAATTTATTTGGCACAAAAAGGGATTACATGTTTATTACACTATACCATTCCGCTTTCCCTTATAAAAATTTATGCAAGAATTTATGATATTATGAATATTCATTAACCCTTTCCTCCATAAATACGCCTTTCTACACCTCTGTAAAAATCACCTATTGAAACCATTGTGATAAATAGGAAAGGTCTGCAAATGCTCTATTTATCACAATGGTTTCTACACTAAACAATCATAATATTTTCCTTTTCTCTAGTAAATGATCCTTTTCGGTAGATTCATTCAAAGAGGTTGGGTCTAAAAATAGCCTATGGAGGAATGAGTTAAATGACATGACAGAAACTGAAAAATCATATCTGTTTATCATATATTCAAACCGAGCAGACCCTATTCAGATAAGTCCTACAGGAGCCGTCTGATCTGGGTCTACTCTGTAAGCAAAGTTGTGAAAAGGCATTTGTGTCAGGGAAAGTTAGGTAAATATAGTCTTGAAGAAAACAGTAGCTGCATTACATAAAGTATTAAAGATTCACCTCTTTGGGCTTAACACCATATATATTCCACATGGACCACTTCAGTGCAACAGCATGTCCACCACTGGGTCGTACAACTGCCTGTAAAAATATAAAGACGTCAGTGTTTATATGCTATTGTCAAATTTGCCAAGCACATTTGTGGATCTACTCTGTTTGCAAATGCCTGAAAACACGTTTATATGAAGGAAAGGGATAACTTTATCAGGAAAATTAGCTCCATCCCGGCAACTATGCCTTTTAATGAATCAAAATTATTTGAATAATTTTGGTAGAGGGTCACCTAACAATCATTCCTTCAAAATCATATTCAAATCTGACCAGTAGTTTCAAAAAAGAAATGTTTTAAAATACCTATCAAATCATACAAGGACAAGAAATGTCGACACAATATCAAACCGGGTTTTCCTTCACTATTAACTATTGATTTCTAAGTTCAAAGGGGCATAAATCCCAGAAAAATTGCAGAAACAAAAATCCCCGACAATATGCACATCTACATATTGTGTCTATGATACATACAAGGTTTTATGAAATTCTGTTGAACAGTTTAAGAGGAGTTGCACTTAGAATGATAGTGTCAAAAGAGCTAGTGATTTCTAAGTTCAAAGGGGCATAACCCAGGGAAAAATTGCAGAAGGAAAAATTCCAGACAATATGCTCATCTACATATTGTGTTCTTGTTACATGAAAGGTTTTATGAAATTCTGTTGAACAGTTTATGAGGAATTGCGCTTACAAGGATAGGGTCAAAAGACCTAGTATTTCTAAGTTCAAAGGGGCATAACTCTGAGAAAAAATGCAGAAGGAAAAGTTCCTAGCAATATGCACATCTACATATTGTGTCCTTGTTACATGAAAGGTTTTATGAAAATCTGTTGAACAGTTTGAGAGGAGTTGTGCTTACAAGATTGGCAGCCGCCCGAACGCCTAACCGCCTGTCCGCTCGCCGTACATCACCAGTTCAATAACCGGATTTTCCATTGAAAACCCGGTTAAAAATTAGTCCCATGGCAACCAAGTTTTTCTTTTTCACCTGAGTCATATGAATAACATTAGCCCTATGCCATGCAACCATATTTCAAATAATTAAAACAAACCAACATGTAGTTTGAACAACTTTGGTAGGGACCATTTCTACAAAATTATACTGAAATTGAATCGTTGTATTTAGGAGATTGCCATGACAACCAGAGTTATGCATAGAATGGAATTCTCTTAGTTACTTCAAAAGGAAACCTTCCTGTTAGTAGTTACATAGATATCATTTGTACAAATATTTCGAGTGCAGTAATAATCTGTGATTTTTCTACATCTACATGGTGCATAGAACTGTCAAATTTGCTCTATGAATATTCATGTAAGAAACAATGACATCATGAATAGTAATTAGATTAATTGTTAAAATTAACACAAGAAACAATGGCAGAAACTTTAGAAATATATCGTATATATATTATTTTATAAGCAAACAGAGCAGACCTTGATCAGACGGCTCCTTATAATAGGAGCAGTCTGATTTGGATTTATTCTGTTTGCAAAAGCATGGAAAGACTTTCCTCCATAAATACTCCTTTCTACATCTCTGTAAAAATCACCTGTTGAAACCATTGCGATAAATAATTAAAATAGGAGCCATGCTCTATTTATCACAATGGTTTCAAACTACAAAATTCAAAAAAAAAATCCTTTTCTCTTGTTAATGCTCCTTTTCGGTAGATTTATTCAAAGTGGTTGGATCTAAAAAATATAAGGTAATGGGTTAAGGAGTAAAGGGTTGATAATGTGTTAAGAGAATAAGATACAGAAGAACAGATTAGTTTGGAAAAAAAAACAGTTAGTGGCATGATCAAGTACATGTAGTTAACCTTTAGCCAGTTATTGGCGGATGAGTGATTACCTATGCAAACAGTTTGGATCCAGATGAGACACCGAGTAACTCAGCTTCTCATCAGGATCCAAACTGTTTGACATCCTGATTGCATTTCGGAAGAGAAATTGATTATAGCTTCAATTTTGAAAATGTAGTAGATAAAAAATTCTGTAAAAATAATTTGCTCAGCAGGCTAAAGGTTGAAAGCTAAGAAAATAACATTTACTCAATAGATCTATACTGAGTAGTAAATAACCTTTGGCAGTCCTGTGGTCCCTGACGTGTACAGTAGGTACAGTGGGTGTGTGGCTGGGACCGGGACACAGTCAGTCTGATAGGAGTGGGCCATCTCAAACTCATAATCCAAGTCCAAATCCTTCTTCAGGGGAGCAATCTCAAACTGATACATAGAAATGCAATGGATTAAACAGACATTCACAATAATGTAGGACTAAATAGTGAACCTATGTGTAAGAAATAATTACTCTATAAATACTGATAAGGTTGTTGTTTTTTCATGGCATTCTGAACAAGAAAATTGTTTTACCATGGCAGAAACTACAGAATCCGATATATCACTTCATCAGCTAATACGAGCTGATCAGGATCTACATTGCTTTTTTACTCATTATTTATGCAAAACTCTGTATGACCTAAATATAAAAAATTTAAATGTATGTTAACCCTTTCCTCCATAAATACGCCTTTCTACACCTCTGTAAAAGTCTACTGAGGAAACCATTGTGATAAATAGAGCATTTGCTCCTATAGGAGCAAATTCTCTATTTATCACAATAGTTTCAAACTACAAAATTCTAAAATTTTCCTTTTCTCTAATTACTGCTCCTTTTCGGTAGATTTATTCAAAGTTGTTGGATTTAAAAATAGTCTATGAGGGAATGGATTAATATGTTCTACATGTTTTGCATATCACACTCACAAGTATGATCATGAATAGTTCAATACAAATCAAGCAGACAGATAATTAATAAGTACCATTCACCTCCAAGCCTTATTCAGTGTGCACAAAGCTGAAAAGTTAAAACCTTTCCTTCATATAAACATGTTTTTACGCATTTGCAAACAGGGCAGACACAGATCAGATGGCTCCTATAGGAGGTCTGCCCTGTTTGCTTATGGAATTTGAAAGATCTGTTTCTTTACATTCTAAAATGGCTACAATTTTCCGCCTTCCATATTTCGTTGTAACTATTTTGTCTATGAATATTGAGTAAGTATTGAAATTAACTATATAGTATATGACGTTGCGTTCGATGTTGACGTCAGTTTTGAAAATCGCGTATTTTTGCGTATAAAATATATGACATCTCTACAAATAATTACAGCACCAAAATGAAATTTATATTGCCGGAAAGAGCTAAACACTGCCTTGCCGACTATTATATGTTTACGTTTCTATGTATTTCTCACTTAATTTTATAATGAAAAACTATCGGCGACGTCGTCATTTTTCCGCAGGTGAGATGTAACACAAAACGGATGTCTGCAATATTCAAAACCTATTTTATTGCTGCCTGTGTGGATATTTTTCCGGGAAAGATCACCAGATGATGTTACGTCGTTTCAGCTTCACGTTGCTACAACATCCGGACAAGAGAATAGTACATGAACAGTTACAATTCTATAAAATCAACAATGAGGAAAAGGAGAGATTTTAGAAAACAAATCACCAACATGTTGAGTGTAATGATGTATTCACAGCAAAATTATGGTTTTTTAAAGTATCATATATGTTGTAAAAGTACATTTGATATGCTTAAAAATGATATATGTTAAACAGAAATTTAGTTACTGGTATAACGCGAAAAACGTGAATAAAAATGTCTAGCCACTATGTTACACATGGGTAAAATGTCGACAAATTACCATAGTGTGTATCTTCGTTCTTAATTTGTGAAATTGTACCTGAACCAAACAAAAATATATTTGGAAGATAAAAAGTACATGCGTCCATGAACATAATAATATAATTTTCAAGAGGTTCAAACAATATTCTTGGTGCTTAATAGCGGAACTAAAATGTCTAGCCATTATGTGACGCTTACGTCACTCTGAGCGCGGAATCGACGTCGAGTATCTCTAAACATTTTTGCTCATAATTTTCTTAATAAATGTTCGATTCGGGAAATTAGGATAGATAGAGTGTGCACAAAGTGGAAATGCGCAGTTTTCAGGATAAACACAGGTCAGTATACGCAGTTCCGGTTTACACAAAAAATATTCAACACATTGTACCAAGTCATACATATAACGATGTATTGTTCATTGGAGCGGATACTCGTCTTTATTTCGTTAAATTATTTCAAAAAGTATGAACGTTATAAAATATTTCCTACGTTGATTCCGCGCTGCTCGTATTACATCTTGTACAACAGTACGATAGTTTGGTATCGACATTAGAAATCCTTGTATTTAAAGTATGTACAAATGAACGACAAGTAATAAATACATATTATTTGTATCGATAACAAATTGGTTTCAATTGTATACTATGTACATCCATTTAAATTATTTCTTTTAGTTTGACCCAAGATGTTGTTAATCACGCAAACTCGCCCTGTTTGACGTCGTAAACGGACATCAGACGGCAACGTACTCTGGTACTGTGGTTGCGATATTATTTTTCAGAATTGCGTCATATCAACTGCAGTTCAAATACCTCGCATAAACATTCACAACAGGTCACTCTAAACACATATAAAACATAAAGAAAATCGAGTGTTTATTTAATTGACAGAAATAGAACATGATTGGAAACCGCTGTTTTCTGGTCTTATCAATACTATTTTTTCTTAATCCGCTTGTGTTAATATCATACTTTTTATATGAAAATGTCAGAAATTTATTACGGAATAATTACATGTATTACTTTTAAATATCAGACAATTTATTTACAAACAACATGCATTTGAGTAACACTGCTGACATCACGGCGTCGCAGTAAAGGCGTTACCCATATTGACGTCAACAAAGAACGTAACGTCTTATATAGAACAGGGAAAGGGTTAAATTTCAAAGTCAAATGGTTCATCACTGTTTTATGATGGAGTCTAGATGAAAAAGTATAAGTTACTAGTGGATTTTGAATGACAAACCCTGCAGACCTTAATCAGAGACCTTCTCTAGGACTGGATCTACATAGTTTGTTCATGCCAGTACACTCATTTTCAATTTATTCAAAGTGGTTGGATCTAAAAATCGCCTATAAGGGAAAAGGTTATGGTATACCAACCCCAGGTCTGTTGTAGATAATACACTTGTTGGGTTTGAAGCTAATGAGGTCAAGAGCGCCATCTAGTAGTGGTTTGTACTTGATGATCCTCCCTGGTTCTACTCCACAGTTGGCACTGACGATTACTTTAGGCTGCAAAGGGGATATTACAATATAAGTACAGTAAAACCCCTCTAAACCGGACATTAAATTAAGTACATGTATAAATATCTGTCTTGGACACAGTTCGTAGCTTAATGCAGGGTGAAAATCATGCAGAAAGCTCCTCTAGGAATTTCTGCATGACTTTTTCCCTGCATTAACCCATTACCTCATGGGCTATTTTTAGATACAACCTCTTTTGAATAAATCTACCGAAAAGGACCATAAACTAGAGAAAAGGAAAAATTTAGAATTTTGTAGTTTGAAACCATTGTGATAAATAGAGCATTTGCTCCTATTGGAGCAAATGCTCTACTTATCACAATGGTTTCACAAAATGACTATTACAGAGTCGTCAAAAGTCTTCAATATGAGGGAAAGGGTTAAACAGCCACCGGCCTAAAAGTATACAGTCCATATTCATAATCCACCCTTATCATTCTGTAAACTATGATGCCTGCTCAAACTCTGAACTGCTGACAGATTGGAACTAGACTGTCGCAGGACAGCAAAGCTCGCCTATTGTAGACCTTGTCTACAAAGATGAAGTCCAACATATTTTTCTATTTTAACTGAACTACTGTACATCAATGTTAAACCTACTGGCAAACTCTATTCCAAATACATGTACCAGCTACCTATGGCAAGTACAAATGTATTTCATGTTGTATTGGTGCATCTTAAAGGTCAAGTAACAGGTGGGACACTTTTTCGTAAATATTTGACAAATGGGTACCTTGTACGACGTGGTTTCGAAAACACAAAAAAATACAGTCATATCGCACATAGCAGCTGTCATATATCACCGATAAGTAAGCACTGGCTGATTTTGGTCGCTCGCTTATCTCCCTTGTGATGACGTCACTTGTGAACATTCGCTATAAATGTCGAACTAGATATCGTATAGAAAAGAGTCGCACGTAATGTACTTCTGCTTCGTTTTGAGTGCTAAAATGGTAATTTGTGCTGCATATGTGTGTATCCCTGCCTATGGGTGTAGCTCCTAGTCCGACAGAGATTAAATAGGATTATTTAAATTACCAAAAGATGAGAAGTTCAAGAAAACATGATGTGATTTATATTGGGTGAGCTTACATTTTGTCTCGATGGCTGTTTTCAGTGAAATATATACTAGAGAAAATAGTGCAGTCGATGACTTGGGTCTGCAATTATAAAAAGGATATGCTACATTCTGTTATAAATCTGACTTAGGTCTAGCACTGTAGGTTAATGGGTTTTTTTCTTCGTGGAAAATTATGCTATACAAACGTTTTGTTAACAGCGTTAACCCAAATCACGCAGGAACTGTCTGATCAGGGTCTGCTCTAATTGCTTAATCTGTAGACTTATTTCTTTAGATTCGATCAGGGTTGTCTAGCGTCTCTCTAATCCCTGTAATGAATATTCATGAGGTCATGAAATCTTTAATAAATATTCTTTAGAGAAAAATGATTATTGATTAATAAACACGATTTAGCACTGTTGGCAGGGGGGCAGGAGACACCTTATTTGCTTTTAATCAATTTCCCAATCATTCTCTTCTTACATAAACGGCTTCACGCGCGTTTGCAAATAGAGTAGATCCAGATCGGACAGTTCCTGTAAGAGCTATCTGATCAGGTTCTGCTATGTTTGCTTATGAAATTTTGTTGATCTAATCCTAATTGATCTGTCAGAGCCAATGATCCATTTGAAAAGTTTAAGTTAACATTGTGAAGAAAAAGCCTTTAGATCTTCTTTATGAATATTTGTGTAAGAAATAATTATTTCATGGAGAGTTTATGATATGTGAGCACAGACTATGGCAGTAATTGTACAACCAGACCTACCGGTATATTATTTCATAAGCAAATCGACAAGAACCTGACCAGGGAGCTACAAGAGAAGCTCTCTGATCTGGATCTACTATGTTTGTAAATTTGTTTCAATACGTTTGATCTGGGTCTACTATGTTTGCATTGGCATAAACTGGCACGTGGAATGAAGAGTTTATATTCGTGAAGTAATTTACTCAAGCATAATTTTTCATCAGGGGAATAGTTTATCATAAATATGATCCTTTTTGCAATTTTTGAACTTGGACAATTTTGACCATAAATCCATAGGAAAAAAGTCATTCTGGATTACTGTAATTTACGGAATTGTTCATTGGGTGCGTTTTATAGTGTTACTGATTATTACCTACATAATGTTCAACTAACTTTGAGGCACCATGACCGCAATGATTGATTCTTTTGATTATTTACCGCAGCTACATAAAAGAATGCAACAATACGTAATATACAGGATGCGGGTTTTATGGCCATGTACTAATCATTGTCCCCTGGTGGGTAGTTAACAAACGGCCACTATGATGACTGACATCTGGAGACAATTGACCCTGCATGGGGCATTCGTGTGTAATATGGCTTAGTACAATATACTACAATATGGCCTAAGAGAAATTCTAATGGCTATATTTACTGTTGTTTGCCTACAAAACATAATTAAATTGCACATACGAGTATACTGTAACATTATGATAAAAAAATGTAGTAACAGTTTTAATGTGTTGACCATATTTTTATAGACATTTTTATTTGTAGTGGGTCAAGTCATTTAAACATAATTCACAAGCTATAGAAACATGAACATATTAATAAAAAAAATTAGTAATTCTTCAAGACTGACAACCATTTGTTATCAAGATCCACCTTTTCTCATTTTCCTAACAAAATACATATTTTGGTATTTCAACCTTTACTCGATTTTGTGAAAGTAATGCATCATTTTGGTATTGCAAATATTAAAGTAAAATAAATAAATAAATTATTTCCTATTTTTCAATATTTTGGTGAAATTTCTTTCTTTTTCGAAAGTACGTACATTTATACATACATGTAGTAATGAGAACGTCCCATTTCATCTGAACCCCACTTTGCCTAAATACGAAATTCATCTAAAGTTGTCCGGTTCTGTCTAAAAGTTGTTTGGACCCAACTCATGGGCGGGACCCAAATGGTCCATCTGATCTGAATCTACACTATTTGCTAATGGTCTTGGTCCTAACCTCATCCTATTTTAAAATTATAGTTTATGAATAGTGTAAATTCACTGACAGGTAAAGTAAGTTATAACTCTTCGCTTGCTATTCACGTCAATATACCTGGGGTACGGACAACTTCCCCATAGGGTGATTACCCCATAGGACTATTGCCCCATGGACGATTGCCCCCTGGATGACTGCCCCGCAAGAAAACTGCCAAACTGGGCAATTCCCCCATGGTTATTAAAAATCCCTAAAAAGTGTTTTTAGTTTTCTTTTTTTATATTATAAAATTATTTGATGTTTTTGAAGGCTAAATGCCATATAATTTTCTTTGTGCTGAATAAAATATTGTATTTGTATATCCAATTTTACCTAATGCTCCTAACTACCCCCATGGTAATAAAAATCCCTAAAAAAAGTGTTTTTGAATGCTAAAAGGTCAAATAATTTGCTTTATTTTTTTCCTTGATGCTTACTATAGGAGCTGTCTGATCTGGATCTAATCTGTTAACAGAACAGAAACTGATCAGAAAGCTTTGTCATGAATATTCATTAATATAATATTAAATATAATATGATATTACTATGAAATATTATAATAAAAGGCATTGAGTGTATGCAAGAAAATAAAATCGATTAACTTTTATTTATTGTTGTTGATATTTCTATACAGTGTCCCGAAATGAAACAGAATCTTAATTCATTACTCTTTTAATTTGGACATAGTCATACAAACCACAGTGTAGCTCCTATTAACCCTTATAGCAGTGACCTGTCACTATTTTCTCTTACTTTCGTTTTGTGTACGCTTTTGAGAGACTAATGACTGATCTGCTTGCATTGTGATGAGACGCTATCTTAATCAGCGCCTAATCAGGATCCAAACTGTTAGGTTGCACTTAGCAGGCAAAGGTATTAAAGAATTATTAATTCTTCATTTATGTTGTACAAAAAATTTCTTAGTGTGTACTTTCTAATGGGGATTATGCCCTTTCTTTAGGTTTACATGTCCAAATATTTGGAGTCAATACAATACATACAAGAGTTCCAATTGGTCTACACAGCTTTCTACTAATTTATTTTCATCATATAATTTATTAAATTTTACTTATATATTATTTTTTTACAAAATTATAATATATTTTTTATATTGAGGGGCAGTCACCCTATGGGGCAATAATCCTAAAGGGTTATTATCCTAAGGGGCAATGGCCCATAGGGCAATCATCCTATGGGGGAATCACCCTATGGGGGAATCACCCTACACTCAATATACCTACCTGCAAATAGTGAAAACCCAAATGAGACAGCTCCTGTAGGAGCTGTCTCATCAGGGTCTGCACTATTTACAAGTTGATTGTGCAACAAGTGCATTCCATAGCAGTAATTGCACAGCGAAATACGTGTACACAGTGAAGGTTTATGTAATTTTACAACAGGGCATGGGTAAAGAAGGAGAAATGTATTTTAAAATTCAGCAAGAGAAGGGTTAAAATTAACAAAATTAAAACACACGTGTTTAATATTAAGTATCATTGTATTTCACACCTAAAATAAACATCACACCCCATAAATAGTTTCCCCTACTCGATAAAGTGTCACTTTGTATGGTTAATCCATGGACGTAATCTCTGGAAAAGTGTGAAAATAATTTGGGTATTTATAGAAACTGTGGAGTTGGATTTTATCTAATTTTGTAAGCAAACAGAACAAACCCTAATTAGACGGTCCCTGTATGCTCTGATCTGGATCTACTTTGTTTGCAGAGGCGTTAATTTAAAGAAAAAGGTTACGTTTCTGTGTACATTCCTCCCTGTCAATGGGATCCCTGACTGGGATGTACACAAGTGACGTCACGACGCAAGGGAGATAATCATGTATCTATTTTCAAAATGCACGGTTAGCGGTACAATAAAAACTCGATTTAAATCAAAACAAGATAAAAACGGTAAGAATTTTCTACAGCTTGGTGTTTAACTAACTGTATACTATCAGAATTTGACGAAAACCCAATCTGTTTACTTGACCTTAATACTTACCCCAAAACTTTAACCTTGAGATTTCAGCCCAAAAAGTTAAGTCCAAAACAGATGAAATTTAACTAATATTCAGTTTTATTTTAAATTTTAACTACGCTACATCAATGTTCAACACACAAGGAACCTCGATGAGGGACAGACCATTGTCAATGATTTTTTACATAACCTTATGGAAACCATACATTTTAGCAAACAGTAAAAGCCATATACGGCCAATTATCTAATTAAAGTTTTTCAAATTATTTGTCACGTTTTAACTGAACAGAATCATTTTGTAGCCTAAGATTTAAAATAGAGTTTACCATTATCAAATGTTTTAGACAAAAAAGACTGGTCTGGATATACATGTACATTGACCTATATTCCATATTTTGGCCTTTACCCAAACCCAAATAAGCCGGCCATATTAGCATTTAATTGTTATTTTTACTTGATGATCGATCGCAAACATGTGCCGATGATCCAGTAATTTTTTGGGTTCCAATTCCTAACACTACTAGTGATCGAGTATCAAATATCTTGGATCCTGACAAGACATGGAGTTACTCGACGTCTCAACTGGATCCAAATTAATTGCAAATGACACACAGCTAGCAAATAATATGATAACAGTTAACAATATAAATATATACATGTACTGTATACATATGTCTTAACCCTTTACCTCATAGGCTATTTTTAGATCCAACCTCTTTGAATAAATCTACCGAAAAAGAGCATTTACTAGAGAAAAGTAAATTTTTTGAATTTTGTAGATTGAAACCATTGTGATAAATAGAGCATTTGCTCCTATAGGAGCAAATGCTATAGGAGCAAATGCTCTATTTATCACAATGGTTTCACAAAGCGACTTTTACAGAGTCGTCAAAAGTCGTCGATATGAGGGAATGGGTTATAGTCTACAGACAAATGTACCCAGACAATTCTGGTACAATGTATTTTACTATTAATTGATAATATTTACAGAGAACAAGAGAGTCGTCACGGGTGACAAATGCCCCCAACTTAGTGTTTGACACCGAAATGCATTTTGGCGGAAAAACAATACAATGTAATGCAGGTGTAACATGAAATTTTGATGCTGTTAAAAATGACACAGGAGTCTGTTCTTAACATTAGAAACAGAACTTTTGACGATTATGATAGCTAAGAAAAGAGCCAAGGGTCAAAACTTAGTTAAAAAGGACCTTAAGTCATTCTCAACGTTAAAAAGGACCCTGGGTTGATTGTCAACGTTAAAAACAGATCCTGGGTAAATTCTTAACGTTTTAAAAAAAAGACACAGGGTCAAATTTCAATATTAAACAAGAGGGCCAGAATGGCCCTGAAGCGCTCACCAGACAATCAGAGGAGAAGATTTTCAAAGTTTTGACTATATGTTTCTATAGAAAACTAGCCTGCCCTGGGGCGGGGCTAATTTTGACTCAAGAGGCACAATTTATATAACTTTTGTAGAGGACCTGAACATGATGCTATGTGCCAAATATGAAAGCTGAGAACCTTCCAGTTTAAGACGAGAAGATTTTCAAAGTTTTCACTATATGTTTCTATTAAAAACTGGCTACCCCTGGGGCAGGGCCAATTTTGACCCCAGGGCCATAATTTATATGACTTTGTAGAGGACCTGAACATGATGCTCTGTGCAAAATATGAAAGCTGAGAGCCATCAAGTTTCAGAGAAGGAGAATTTCAAAGTTTTCACTATTTGTTTCTATTTAAAACTCCCCACCCCTGGGGCGGGGCCAATTTTGACCCCAGGGCCATAATTTATACAACTTTTGTAGAGCACCTGAACATGATGCTATGTGTCAAATATGAAAGCTGAGAGCCTTCCAGTTTCAGAGAAGAAGATTTTCAAAGTTTTCACTATTTGTTTCTATTGAAAACTGCCCACCCCTGGGGCGGGGCCAATTTTTACCCCAGGGCCATAATTTATATAACTTTTGTAGAGCACCTAAACATGATGCTATGTGCCAAATATGAAAGCTGAGAGACTTCCCGTTTCAGATAAGAAGATTTTCAAAGATTTCACTATTTGTTTCTATTGAAAACTGCCCAACCCTGGGGCGGGGCCAATTTTGACCCCAGGGCCATAATTTATATAACTTTTGTAGAGGACCTGAACATGATGCTATGTGCCAAATATGAAAGCTGAGAAACTTCTGGTTTCAGAGGAGAAGATTTTCAAAGTTTTACTATATGTTTCTATTGAAAACAAGGCACCCCTGGGGCGGGGCCAATTTTGACCCCAGGGCCATAATTTATATAACTTTTGTAGAGGAACTGAACATGATGCTCTGTGCCAAATATGAAAGCTGAGAGACTTCCAGTTTCAGAGAAGAAGATTTTCAAAGATTTCACTATTCGTTTCTATTTAAAACTCCCCACCCCTGGGGCAGGGCCAATTTTGACCCCAGGGCCATAATTTATATGACTTTTGTAGAGCACCTGAACATGATGCTCTGTGCCAAATATGAAAGCTGAGAGCCTTCCAGTTTCAGAGAAGAAGATTTTCAAAGTTTTCACTATTTGTTTCTATTTAAAACTGCCCACCCCTGGGGCGGGGCCAATTTTGACCCCAGGGCCATTATTTATATAACTTTTGTAGAGCACCTGAACATGATGCTATGTGCCAAATATGAAAGCTGAGAAACTTCTGGTTTAAGAGGAGAAGATTTTCAAAGTTTTACTATATGTTTCTACTGAAAACAAGGCACCCCTGGGGCGGGGCCAATTTTGACCCCAGGGGCATAATTTATATAACTTTTGTAGAGGACCTAAAGATGATACTATGTGCCAAAGATGAAAGATGAGAACCCTGTAGATTCAGAGGAGAAGATTTTTAAAGTTTCAAATTGTTGACGACGGACGACGAACGACGCACGCCGACGGACGACGGACAACGGGCGATCACAAAAGCTCACCCTGAGCACAAAGTGCTCTGGTGAGCTAAAAAACATAGTGTGTTGATTGTTACTGTTAAGTTGATTCTTAACACTTAAGAAAGACCCTATGTCGATCCTTAACGTTAAAAACATACCCTCAGTCAATTCTAAACGCATGGTCAAAGTTTCATGTAATACTGGCTCTTAGACAGTTGCAACAGAAGTTACCTAATATGGATCTACATTCTTTGCATAAGCATGTATAGCATCTGATTTAGGTAGTGTTGTAAGCAAGCAATGAAGACCCAGTAGCTCCTACAGGAGCTGTCTGATATGGGTCTATATTGTTATAATGCTGTAATTCATCTGAAAGTTCTGACACTGCAAGTATTTGAACAGCATCGCCTACCCATGTATGAATAGTATTTAGAGCTCTTTATAATGTCTGATTCATGCTAATGTAGTAGAAAACAGTGTAGAACCTGTAGTTTGATTTGGGTCTACACTGTTTGCCTAAGCATACCTGTCTAATTCTTACAAATTACAAATTTGGAATCTGTAACTGATAAGGTATAGGAGATATGCTCCGGACAAGCCTCTAGTAAAATCAAGGTCAAAGGTCAAGGGCACATACGCGACACTCCGCCATCCCAAGATGAACTCACACATCAAATTTGGAATCCGTAGCTGGTAAGGTATAGGAGATATGCTCTGGACAAGCTTTTTGTATCTGGTAAGGTATAGCAGATATTTTTTTCGGACTGTAAAATTGAGGTCAAAGGTCAAGGTCAGTGATCTGAAAATGGTACACGACTCTCCGCCATCCCAAGATGAACTCACAAATCAAATTTGGAATCCGTAGCTGGTAAGGTATAGGAGAAATGCTCCGGACAAGCTTTGTGTAAAATCGAGGTCAAAGGTCAAGGTCACAGTGACCTGAAAATGGTACGCGACACACCGCCATCCCAAGATAAACTAACACATCAAATTTGGAATCCGTAGCTGGTAAGGTATAGGAGATATTCTCTTGACAACCTTTTTTGTAAAATCGAGGTCGAAGGTCAAGGTCCTTAGCTGGTAAGGTATAGTTGATATACTCCGGGCAAGCTTTTTGTAGCTGGTAAGGTATATGCTTTTTTTAAAATCGAGGTCAAAGGTCAAGGTCAAGGTCACAGTGACCTGGTAATGGTACGCGACACTCCGCCATCCCAAGATGAACTCACACACCAAATTTGGAATCTGTAGCTGGTAAGGTAAAGGAGATATGCTCCGGACAAGCTTTTTGTAAAATTGGTCAAAGGTCATGGTCAAGGTCACAGTGATCTGAAAATGGTATGCGACACTCCTCCATCCCAAGATGAACTCACACACCAAATTTGGAATCCTTAGCTGGTAAGGTATAGGAGATATACTCCGGACAAGCTTTTTGTAGCTGGTAAGGTATAAGCTTTTTTTAAAATCGAGGTCAAAGGTCAAGGTCAAGGTCACAGTGACCTGGAAATGGTACCCGACACTCTGCCATCCCAAGATGAACTCACTCACCAAATTTGGAATCTGTAGCTGGTAAGGTAAAGGAGATATGCTCCGGACAAGCTTTTTGTAAAATCAAGGTCAAAGGTCAAGGTCAAGGTCACAGTGACATGAAAATGGTACATGACACTCCGCCATCCCAAGATGAACTCACACACCAAATTTGGTATCCGTAGCTGATGTGACAAAGGAAATATACTCCGGACAAAAGGTACACCCCCCCCCCCCCAACACACACACACACACACGCACGGTGCAATCACTATATGCCGCCAAAGCCTAGCTTTGGGGGCATAAAAACATTCAATATCAGAACAAAAGTCATACGTATATGTTAACCCTTTCCTCCATAGGCTATTTCCTTGAATAAATCTACCCAAAAGGAGCATTAACTAGAGAAAAGCAAAATTTTAGAATTTTGCAGTTGGAAACCATTGTGATAAATAGAGCATTTGTTCCTATAGGAGCAAATACTCCATTTATCACAATGGTTTCATAAAGTGATTTTTACAGAGGTGTAGAAAGGCGTATTTATGGAGGAAAGGGTTAATAGTCTACAGACTACACCTCTGTAAAAGTCACTTTATGAAACAAATGAGATAAATAGAGCATTTGCTCCTATAGGAGCAAATGCTCTATTTATCACAATGGTTTCACACTACAAAATTCTAAATGTTTTTTTTGTCTAGTAAATGCTCCTTTTCAGTAGATTTATTCAAAGAGGTTGGGTCTAAAAATAGCCTATGGAGTTAAATGAGTCATTAGATATGGGTCTACACTGTTTTGCTGTCCTAAGAAAAGGGACCTTTGAAATTCATTGTTACTGTTTCTTGTTGAGGCTGGTTGAAACTAAGCAGTCTATATACCTTAACCTTTAACATGCTATTTGCAACTTTGTAATTATCATGGCCAACAGTTTGAATTCAGATGAGACACAGAGTAACTCAACGTCTTTTAGCCCTTTCCTTGTTTAATATTCATGTAAGAAATAATGACACCATGAATATTTTCATAATGGAATATTAACACGTGAGACTTTGGCAAGGTCAAAATTATTAGAATCAGATCTATATTATTCAACAAGCAAACAGAGCAGACCCTGATCAGATGGCTCCTAAAGGAGCTGTCTGATCTGGGTCTACTCTGTTTGCAAATGTGTGAAAAGTCATTTATGTGAGAGAAAGGTTTAACCCTTTCCCCGTTTATGTTTATTTCAAATTTCAATACCTTCTGCTTATTCATGGACAAAATAGTTACAATGGAATATGTAAGGTGCTATATGGTTGCCATTTTAGAAAGTAAAGAAACAGGTCTATCAAATTCCATTAGCAAACAGAGCAGACCCTGATCAGACGACTCCTATAGGAGCTGTCTGAACTGAGTCTACACTGTTTGCAAATGCGTGAAAAGTCATTTATGTGAGAGAAAGGTTTAAGGATTTAAACAAAGTGATACTTTGATTATCTATACAGTGATAAAATCATACAGTAAAACCGCTCTAAACCAGAATTCTAGTAGAGTAGAATTTAGATATGTTTAGGCAGGTGGCTGCTTAATGTAGGGCGAAAGTCATACAGAAAGCTCCTAGAGGAGCTTTCTGTATGACTTTCACCCTGCATTAAGCTGCCACCTGTCTCCAACACCGATATCATACAGTAAAACCGCTCTAAACCGAAATTCTAGTAGAGTAGAATTTAGATATGTTTAGGCAGGTGGCTCCTTAATGTAGGGCGAAATTCATACAGAAAGCTCCTAGAGGAGCTTTCTGTATGACTTTCACCCTGCATTAAGCTGCCACCTGTCTCCAACACCGATATTTACAGCAAATTCACCGTCCAGTTTAGAGAGGTTTTACTGTATTTATATTTGATGCAGACTGTATTTTCTGCAGGCAACAATTTGCTCAGTAGACTAATGTATAAACTATTGATGTGTGAGAAACTCATCAACAAGAAACCAGCCATCACCTTTGCATGGTCAATTCTCGTAGACAGCTCCCTGGAAGCAAATCCTCCAAACACAAGGGAGTGGATGGCTCCGAGTCTGGCTGCAGCGAGCATAGCAATCACTGCCTCAGGGATCATGGGCATATAGATGAGCACTCTGTCACCACGCTGCACACCATACTTCTCCAACACACCTGCAAACAGGGTCACCTGGAGAGAATTTAAGTACAGTGACAAGGCTTACACCACTGAGTCAGCATTCGCAACTATGAAACAATGGTTTAAAAACTACACAATTGTAACGTTTTCCTTTTCTCCAGTAAATGCTCATTTTCAGTAGATTTATTCATAGAGGGTGGGACTAAATAGCCTTTGAGGGAATGGGTTAAAACAATATAGGAACAATCATTACCATAATGCGGGTATTTGTGAATTTATTTATGTCATATATCTAGGAGCCCTCTGATCTAGGTCTACACTGTTTGAAAATGACTACATACACACACTCCTAAAATTGCCCAAACATACTTTTTTTCTAGATCTTAAAAAAATCAATATATATATACAAGAGCACCGCAAGCGGAAGCAACGCTTGTCTCTCGTCATTGTCAAGATGAACATGCATACCAAAAATGAAGGTTGTAAATGAAAAATTGAAGAAGTTATGGTCAATGTTAAGACTTTTTCATGTTGATACCTATTACACTTTTTGAGTAATGAGCTAATTTCAATTTTGTTAAAAAACTACATATATAAATGATTTGAGGATTATATTATGCTACCAACTTGGGCTAATGGTTGAGGACTGGGGATACGGACAGAGAAGTGTATTTCACTATAAGAACACTGCGAAAGTTTAGTACATCTTTCAACACCTTTGCAAACAGAGTAGACCCAGATCAGGCAGCTATGGCATGATATAGATGCATTTACACAGTTTCTGAAATGGTCAATATTCCCTTGCTCATGCTGCCAATATAAAAATTCAGTTAATTAATATTCATACATTCATATGTTCATTATTTGTACATGAATATTCATAAGGTAAAGCGTTAAACTTTATACTTTATACTTTATTTTATACTGTTCTATGTTAGTCACGTGTGAGATGCACTCGGCTGTCAGCATATTACAATGTGAAGTAAGAGGAGGAAAACATAAATGAATTATCAAATTTAATAAAATATTCCGCCCGCTTTGTAATATATAAGACCAAAGTGTGCCGATCAAAACAAAACACAAAGGGCAATAACTCAAACATTTTGAAATCAAGAGTTATCATATTGGTATGTGTGGATAGGCCTTGTCAAGATGAACATGCATACCAAAAATGAAGGTTGTAATGAAAAATTGAAGATGTTATGGTCAATGTTAAGATTTCGAACGACGACGACAACAAAAAAAACGACAACAACGACGCGGACGCCGGAGTTACGACAAAAGCTCGTGATTTCTTTAACACAGATAAGCTAAAAATGGATTTAATCTGAGTTTTTTTATTTTCCACACCCAATTACATGTACTCTCTTATTCAACATGTATTACAAACACACTTAACTATAGTGATGTTATCAAACATAAAAATCTATATCACAATGGTTTCAAAAATATTTATCACAATGGTTTCAAAACTACACAATTCTAAAACTTTCCTTTTCTTTAGTAAATGCTCTTTTTGGGTAGATTTCTTCAAAGAGGTTGGGTCTAAAAATAGCATATGAAGGAATGGGTTAAGCAGCCATCTGCCCTAAATACTAATTAACACAATTTAGTGGTCGTTATAGAGAGGTTTTACTGTACTCAAAAACTGTCTTACTTTCTGCCACAGTTCTGCATATGTTATCTTTTTGATCTCCTTGGTGACTGGGCTGTCATGTATTATGGCGATCTGTCCTCCATTGCCTTCCACAACATGTCTGTCTACAGCATTATAGCAGGTATTCAGCTCACCTCCAACAAACCTGCAATAACAGTTCACCGAGAATTATTAACCCTTCGCTTGCTATTCACGTCAATATACCTACCTGTAAATAGTGAAGACCCAGATGAGACAGCTCCTGCAGGAGCTGTCTCATCAGGGTCTGCACTATTTACATGTTGATTATGCAACCAGTGCACTCCACAGCAGTAATTACACAGTGAAATACTTGTACACAGAGAAGATATATGTAACTATACAACGTGGCATGGGTAAAGAAGGAGAAATGTATTTTAAAATTCAGCAAGGAAAGGGTTAACATTTTATCAAGCTTGGAAAATCTTTTCGATAGAAAATGCACTCTATCTGATTAGGGTCTGCTGTGTTTGCTTATGACTTGATATTGATCTGATTCAACAGTTTATGTCTTGACCAGACATTCTTGTGTCAGTGTTTAAAATTAACTTTTTTCCTGGTGGCAAGTACTTGCCGCCTGATTCGAAAGTTGGTGGCAAAATCCTCTTACCTGGAGGCAAAATAGGAAAATAGAAAGCAATATATGGGAATTTTCAACAAGCAAGAAAAACAAACTGTGGTCTGATAATTCTTGGAAGTATTTTTCTGATTGTTTTGAATTCCACCTAATTATTTCTGGTTGCAAGATTTTTCCACTGACATTCATATCATGTGGCAAGTTGGACATTTCTGGTAGCAAAACTGCCACTTGCCACTGTTAATTTCAAACCCTGTTTGTTCACATGCCATTAGAAAATTTAACCTAATTAATATTCATGAAATATAGAGTTAATATTCATAGTCATTACTTCTTGCAAGATAATCGGTTAAGTGTATAATATTTCCTTTTCATACCTGTAATAGAACTTAACCCTTTCCCTAATATATATGCCTTTTCATGCATTTGCAAACAGAGTAGACCCAGGAGACGTCTGATCAGGGTCTGCTCTGTTTGCTAGTGAAATTTGAAAGATATGTTTCTTTACTTTCCAGAATGGCTACAATGTTCCACCTTTCACACATTTGCAAACAGAGCAGACCCAGATCAGACGGCTCCTATAGGAGCCGTCTGATCAGGGTCTACTCTGTTTGCTAGGGGAATTTGATAGATCTTTTTTTTTACTTTCTAAAATGGCTACAATGTTCCTCCTCCCATATTTCATTATAACTATTTTGTCGTTAAATATTTAGTAGGTATTAAAATTCGGAATAAATATAGAACATGGAAAGGGTTAAATATGAACATAAATTTTTATCATAAAAGTTTACCATAGCAGAGTGGCCCATTAGTGTTTAACCCTTTCTTCCATAGGCTATTTTTAGACCCAACCTCTTTGAATGAACCTACCGAAAAGGAGCATTAACTAAAGTAAAGGATTTTTTTTTTAATTTTGTAGTTTGAAACCATTGTGATATTATAAATAGAGCATTAATTTTGCTCCTATAATTGCAAATGCTCGGTTGCTAGACGTTTCGCTACCCATACCATTTCGCTACAGTCATTTCGCTACCCACCGAGAAGTCATTTCGCTACCCTGACCATTTCGCTACCTGTACGTTTCGCTATCTATCGAATTTTATAGGAAAACCAATATTGTTGTGGAATGGTTAGTGATTTGAGAGTCGAATTTATTAACATATAATAAATATTTATATTCAGATACCAAAATTAATTGTAGGAAATATGGAAAAAAAGGAAAATAAAGTGTTATGTCAGAGTATATATTCACTGTCTACAAGTATTTCGCTGTGCAATCACTACTGTGGAGTGCACTGGTTGCACAATCAACCTGTAAATAGTGCAGACCCTGATGAGACAGCTCCTGCGAAATATGTGTACAAAATGGTGATATATGTAATTACACACGATGCTTTCGTAATTACACGTGCCAATCAATATTGTCCACCCAGAGATCACAGGTACCGCCGATAAGCCGATAACATTGGCTTGTATATCGGTATGTGGCACTGATTGGATTAACACATACTGCTAGTGGGAATAAAATAATATATGCTTCACTGTATTTAAAGACAAACGCCAATGCATTTTGATATTTATAAATGATAAAAAATACTAAATAGTTCAGACTAGAAAAAATATGTTGAATCTTTGATATGAACAGTGCATTACGATCACATGAAAAGTTGAAAACGCAATCATTATTTATGCACGTTTACTTTAAGATCGTTTACTTTAAGATCTCCTAACTATTTACCTGTGCTAAAGTTTCAAATATTTTCTTAATTTTTAGATAGAAGTGTTGTCAAGTAATTTGGATTCGGATGATATGTCGAATTACTCGGCATCTCAATCGGATCTAAGCTGTTTGGATACGGCATATGATCTAGTTATTTACTAATATACCATACCATTCGCGAATGTTTGGGCTTATTTTGAAAATATAATTACGTTTTTATGCCCCCCAGATCAAATCTGGGGGGCATATTGTTTTTGCCCTGTCTGTTTGTTTGTTTGTCTGTTTGTCTGTTTGTTTGTCAGCAACTTTAACATTGGTCATAACTTTTGAGCCAGTACAGATAGAGACTTGATATTTGGTATGCATATGTATCTCATTAAGCCGCACATTATGAGGGGTGACATGTCAAGGTCAAGGTCATCCTTCAAGGTCAGAGGTCAAATATATGGGTCAAATCACCGACTTTAACATTGGCCATAACTTTTAGACCAGTAGAGATAGAGATTTGATATTTGGCATGCTTGTGTATCTCATGAAGCCGCACATTTTGAGGGGTGACATGTCAAGGTCAAGGTCATCCTTCAGGGTCAAAGGTCAAATTGTCTGTTTATTGTCTATAACTTTAACGCAACCTTAACATTGGTCATAACATTTGAGCCAGTACAGATAGAGACTTGATATTTGGTATGCATATGTATCTCATAAAGTCACTCATTTTGAGGGGTGACATGTCAAGGTCAAGGTCATCCTTCAAGGTCAGAGGTCAAATATATGGGTCAAATCACCGACTTTAACATTGGCCATAACTTTTGGACCAGTAGAGATAGAGACTTGATATTTGGCATGCATGTGTATCTCATGAAGCTGCACATTTTGAGGGGTGAAATGTCAAGGTCAAGGTCATCTTTCAGGGTCAAAGGTCAAATTGTCTGTTTCTTTGTCTGTAAGTTTAACATTGGTCATAACTTTTGAGCCAGTATAGCTAGTGACTTGATATTTGGCGTGCATATGTATCTCATAAAGCCGCACATTTTGAGTGGTGACATGTCAAGGTCAAGGTCATTTTTAAAGGTCAGAGGTCAAACACATGGGTCAAATCACTGACTTTAACGTTGGTCATAACTTTTAAGCAAGTACAGATAGAGACTTGATATTTGGCATGCAAATGTATCTCATAAAGCCGCACATTTTGAGGGGTGACATGTCAAGGTCAAGGTCATCCTCAAAGGGTAGAGGTCAAACATGGGTCAAATCACTGACTTTAACATTGGCCATAACTTTTGAACCAGTACAGATAGAGACTTGATATGTGGCATGCTTGTGTATCTCATGAAGCTGCACAGTGTGAGGGGTGAAATGTCAAGGTCATCCTTCAGGGTCAAAGGTCACCAACTTCAAATTGGCCATAACTTTTGAACCATTAGAGATAAAGTCTTGATATTTGGTATGCATGTGTATCTCATGAAGCTGCACATTTTGGGGGTGACATTTAAAGGTCAAGGTCATCTTTCAGGGTCAAAGGTCACTGACTATAACATTTGCCATAACTTTTGAACCAGTAGAGATACAGACTTGATAGTTGGTATATGTGTGTTTCTCATTTGGCTGCACAGTTTGAGGGGAACATGAAAAGGTCAAGGTCATCCTTCATGGTCAAAGGTCACCAACTTTAACATTGGTCATAACTTTTGAACCAGTAGAGATACAGACTTGATATGTGATATGCATGTGCACCCCATGAAGCTGCACAGTTTGAGGGGTGACATGTCAAGATCAAGGTCATCCTTTAGGGTCAAATATCATACCGAGGGGGCATAGTGTTTCACAAACACATCTTGTTTTTATATATAATTACGGTTATATGGTGTGTTGTCTTATGACAACAAACAGCTCATTTACACGTGTGTATTCATTACACAGTTAACCGGATGTCTGGGTCATCGGCGCAGTGCTATTTTTATTAGATGCAGTTTGGAACTAGATGATCTCACTAGTAATTATGTGTAAACAGTCAACTAAGTTTCGGATAATACACATAGAATAGCCCTAATTGTTAGTTTTGTGATATACTTACGTTGAACATATTTCCGAACAGCTATATCTTATATGCGAATTAACTAATTTACTGTGAACGTTTCATTCGGATCCAAACTGTTTGCCTATGCTGCTACGCTCGGTATTTCAAATTGGTAAAGGTATCTTTTTCATCTGTCAAACTGTTATCGTCCAAATCAAAATAAATCTGTGAATAATTATAATTAATTGGGTGATAGGGTAGCGAAATGACTTCCCGTAAGGGTGCGAAATGACTGTAGCGAAATGGTCAGGGTAGCGAAATGGTCAGGGTAGCGAAACGCTGTGTAGCGAAATGTCCGTAAATCCAAATGCTCTATCACAATGGTTTCAACAGGTGACTTTTGCAGACACATCAAAAGGCATCAATATGAGGGAATGGGTTAAACTTCCAAGAGCATTTTGGAAGATAAAAATGTGCAGACCCTGATCAGAGACCTCCTCTAGCAACCCTCTGGCCGGGTCTACACTGTTTGCTAATAACAGTGCATGCATGGCCTGGCAGAGTTGAAACGGTTAAAAACACAACTAAACTCTTTGCACACTGAGCAAATGTTTCTACAAAAATTGTAATGTGCTTTAAATTCTGAAAGATATTATTTCTTCTATTTCTCTTGAAATATATAGTCTGTCTGTCCCTCAATCAGTCTTTCCATCTGTCACACTTCGGTTTTCCGAACTTTTTTCTAAACCCTTACAGATATTGAAGTGATATTTGGTATGAAACTTTATTATAATGCGTTGCAGATCAATTTTGAATTTTGTTTCGATACATTCGTTTTTCACGGAATTACGGCAAAATTTGACTTAATGTGTTGTTGTTGTTGTGGGCCGTTTTGGACCGGGTCGTCATGGACCGGGCCGTTCTGGAACTGGGCCGTTTTGACCCACATTCATTTTAAAGCAAAGCAACAGCAAGTGACAGTCTATTTAAAATGAAGATCGATTACCAATAATTAAGATGCATATACCATTTAGAAAACGGAGGTCTTGAGTTGTCCAACACTTTTGTCCATTTTTTCTCCCAGACAAGCTGTTCTGCTTGCTCAGCCCAAAATTCCTCGGCGTTCTCGACAGATCTCTTAAACACATCGTTGTAGTTACCAAAGCGTCTATCTCCTGTCGTTTCTTTATGTTGTTGACAACATCCACATATCCGTAAACAATTAGCAATAGATGCATGAAACTGACGAGCTGACAGTTTACCAAAACTACGAGATTTTCTCGTTAAAACTTTCGCCAACTCCATTGTTGACAACCCAGACAGAGGTCAAATGTCAAGTGGTTGAGATATTGCCGGAATGGGATAAATTGAACAAAAATAATCAATTTCTCAAATTCCTAAAATAACAGTATTGTATTTCGTTCTGTAATGTTTTCCCTCTTTTTTATTATAACTTGTTGAAAGTATGGCCATCGGTCTTTTCTAAAGCATGCAAAGTTTGAAACGTCTTTTAAACCTTATAAATAAAAGTATCATTTCGGTTATTTTAATTTCCCGCCAATGTTGATTTAAAAGTCCGTATTATAAAGTAGACCTACAGAAGCTGTCCCTGGTTATACTTATTAGTTCGTTACTTTTCTAAATCTTTTGAAATTAAAACCATATATTAAATACAAAGAAAAATAATTAATAAGTATTAATTAAGAAATTATAAATTTAGAAACATGCCTAACCAATAAAATTAAGTAGAGATATACTGATCAGAGACACATGCATAGGCCTATATGTTTCTGTGTAGACCTATTAACAAAAATGAGACCTGAGGGATTCCGTCTATAACTATCGAGACATATACATAGTGTATGTAGATATACAGTAAAACCCCTTTAAACCAGACGTTCAATTAAGCAAAGACCTATGATAACACAATGTGTTATCATAGGTCTTTGAATTAAGTATAAATATCGGTATAGCGGACAGATGGCAGCTTCATGTAGGGTGAAAGCCATGCAGAAACATCCTCTAGCCTCTAGTTCATTCTACAAGCATTTCAATCACTTCTAAGTCAAAGTGTCTAAGTGCATCATGTATTTCACATGGCAGATCTAGCTAGCAAATTATAATATATACCTGCATGCGGTTTGAAACTGTGAAGATTACACATAGAACTAGTCCAGTGGTGTGGTCAAAGACCTATGGTTATCATAGGTCTTTGGTGTGGTATAATGCTTGTCGACTCGCAAGTATCATCAGATACCTATTATTTACGCTTATATGTCTCTGGTATCATGTATCAGAGACATATACATACACATGCCTCTGCATGCATGGCATACATTTTTTTTTGTGGGTCATAATTTAGCTCTTGTAAGACAAATTTGTGTTGGACAACGTACATGTAATTGTAAGAAATGTGTGATCAACGTCTTATTTAAATAAATTTAGAAAAATGCATTGCTGTTATAAATGGTGTATTATTGTGGATGGTAATGATATGTCAAGGGAAATGATTCGGCAATAAACTAATTATTTTGTTTTGATTATCTCCCTTTCATGAACAAACTATTTATTTTGTAAACCTGTCCCGCGTATTTTCACGCCTTTGCAAACAGGGTACATCCAGATCTTGTAGAAGCCGTCTGCTAATGGTCTGCTCCGTTGCTTATGAAATCATATAAATCTAATTCTACAATTTCTGCCGTGGTAAAATATTTTCTTATTTATAATGTTTTTGTAAAATTTAAGCTATACATGTAATTAATATTCATAAAGTAAAAATACTTTTTTACTATAATTCACGAGCTAAAGAATTAACCACGCCTTTCTCTGCTTTTGTAAACAGAGTAGACCCAGATCAGACGGCTCCTGTAGGAGCGGTCTGATCAAGGTCTGCTCTATTTGCTTATTTCATAATATAGATATATGATCCATGCTAAATAATGCATGTGTCCATGTACTGTGATAAAGGTTAATCAAATTAATATTCATGATCTCAATTTTCCTTACATGAATATTCAAAAGGGATAAACGATCATACAGTATGTGATTCTCATTAACCCTTTCCCTTTTGTAAGTGCATTTTGACGCATCTACAAACACCAGCTCTGTCTGCTTATGGTTCAATATAAATCTGATTCTTCAGCTTGCCTGAGCCAAATGTCCTGTGTTCATATGTCATTATAGAAAATAATCTTATTAATATTCATGACGTCATTATTTCCTACATGAATATTCATCATGGAAAGGGTTAAAATGATGTAACAGTTGCAGAGACTAGAATTCATGGACCAGATATTGAATCCATTATTTGGTATATATTTGTCGTATATAGGGATGTTCTACTCTAGATCTAACGCCAATCGTGTTCAGGTCAATGTATCGTGGCCAGTACATGTATGTCTTTTACATGAATGGTATTTCAGTATTTAGTAAGGGTTTTCATAATCACTTAGATTAATATACTTGGAGATGTATCTGTGCAAGATGTTGAAACTTGCAAAGGCCACTATTAATTAAAACATATCTAATTCTGTATTTGTAACACTCCCCCTGTTGAATATCTATGTAAGACACACTTACATCATGAATATTTATAAGCCGAACTTTTATTTATAATGGCATGCCCACAGGAGTGTTGGTACTGGTAGAAATTGTAGAGTCAGATCTATTACAGTTTTGTAAGAAAACAGCACACCCTGGTCAGTCATCTCCTACAGGAGCCGTCTGTTATGTATCTATCGTAGACTCACCTTCTATCGAACCTCACCTGTTTATCGAACCTTTCAATTTTTTTGTGTTTTTTACGCCTGTACAAGTGCATACTACCTCATAAAATCATGAGTACCGTTGCTTTGTCTGTAAACAACACCTCGTAGCTTTAAAAACGAAATATACTTCAAAAACAGGTCAATACAGTTTATTTTTCCTTCAACTTTGCTAAACATGAGAAAACTCTTAATACGTTATAGAATATCAACATAAATTGAAAAGTGTACCACATTAAAAATGTTTGACAGCTCTGACCCCTTCAGTTTATGTAAAGGTCGCGTGCCCATGATGAAATCACGTGATTATGAGTATTATGTTACAGTAAACAGTTTCTAAAATAAAGGTTCGATAAGCAGGTGATATTTTCTGGCAGCCATTTTTGTTTTTGTTATGCGGGTGGTGGGGAACACTGGATTGTTTGGGGATTAATAGATGAGAATAAAATTACTTAATTGTTCCAAGGTATGTATAAAAGATTATTTTGAACTGCTGATTTATTTTTTTCTTCAATATTCACAGTAAACGTTTTTTGTTCCTGGTCAAAGGTTAAGAGGTTCGATAGACGGTAAGACCATGCTACATGTACTCTGTTTGAAAAGGAATAAAAGGTTGCTTGTATGAGCACAATGGTTAGGCATATATTAGCAATCGTAACTACTCGCCGTATTCCGTCAGAGTTCGGAATATAGGTTCGATAGAAATAGCTGAGGTGTTCCGAGTGATACATTTACTCTGTGAATATTAATGTAAAAAACAAATGACATCTTGAATATTAATTAGATTATTCCTTATAAGGACATATGGACACATTACATTTTGCCTCAGACAGAAACTATAGAATTATATCTATATTATAGTATAAGCAAACTGAGCAGACCCTGATCAGACGGCTCCTATAGGAACAGTCTAATCCGGGTCTACTCTGTTTGCAAAGGCATAGAAAGGCATATTTATGGAGTAAAGGTTTAATACAGGACGAATGCTATGCAGGAGGGTTCTTTTGTGTTAAGCAGTCAGCTGCATTGAGACACTTTTATATTTCCTCCATGAATATTATGTAAGAAAGGATGACGTCATGAATATTAATTAGATGGACATGGACACAGGAATTTTTTGCCGTGGCAGAAACTGTTAAAACTGTTAAGCAAACAGAGCAGACCCTGACCAGACGGCTCCTAGCCGTCTGATCTGGGACTACCCTGTTTGCAAAGGCGTAGAAAGGCGTATATATGGAGTATAGAGTTAATAATTAAGGTTTCACTGTACATAGACTGGTTCTATTGTATGAATTCTATATGCATGTTCAGATGATGAGATTGAATTAAATATAGATATCGGTACAGCAGACCCTGCATAAAACAGTTATTCATTTATTGAATACAGGAGTCTTAAAATCAGATTGTTGCTTAATTCAGGACAAAAGTAATACAGAAAGCTCCTATAGGAGCTTTCTGTATTACTTTTGACCTGCAGTAACTTACCACCTGCCTTACAAACACATACTGAGACCTTTTTGATGACCGCTTAAGCCAGGTTGTACTGTAAACAATACAAATCTTGCACATATCATTGATCCGTATCGGCTTGTAGGTTACATATTTATTAGTTACAGTAGAACGTATTGTAAGCGACAATGTATTACAGTAAAACCTCTCTATAACGGCCACTAAATTGTGTTTAGTTGGTATTTAGAGCAGGTGGCTGCTTAAAGCAAAATGTGTAAGTAAAACAGAACGCTCCCATAGGAGCGTTCTGTTTTACTTTCACATTGCTTTAACTTTAACACAAACTACTTGATGTGATTTAGTGGCCGTTATAGAGAGGTTTTACTGTATCCGTATCGGAAAAAACTTCTCTATAACGGCCACTAAATTGTGTTAATTAGTTGGTATTTAGGACAGGTGGCTGCTTAAAGCAAGGTGAAAGTAAAACAAAAACTTCCACCTTGCTTTAAGCAGCCACCCGCCTTTAACACAAACTACTTGATGTGATTTAGCGGCCGTTATAGAGAGGTTTTACTGTATCACTGATCCGTATCGAAAAAAACCCTTTCTTTAACGGCCACTAAATTGTGTTAATTAGTTGGTATGTAGGACAGGTGGCTGCTTAAAGCAAGGTGAAAGTAAAATTTTTACTTTCACATTGCTTTAAGCAGCCACCCACCTTTAACACAAACTACTTGATGTGATTTAGTGACCGTTATAGGGAGGTTTTACTGTATCATTGATCCGCATCGGAAAAAAACTTTCTATAACGGCCACTAAATTGTGTTAATTGGTTGGTATTTAGGACAGGTGGCTGCTTAAAGCAATGTGAAAGTAAAACAAAAACTTTCACATTGCTTTAAGCAGCCACCCATCTTTAATACAAACTACTTGATGTGATTTAGTGGCCGTTATAGAGAGGTTTTACTGTATCATTGATCCGTATCGAAAAAAACCTTTCTATAACGGCCACTATAGAAATGTGTACATGTATTTATGGAGTAAAGGGTATACATATGTATACACATTCACTTTTTAAAAGTCCCGTGAGTACACCCATTAGTTGATATACCGGGTATATATACACAGTAAAACCTGTCTATAACGGCCACAAAATTGTGTTAATTAGTATGTAGGGAAGGTGGCTGCTTAAAGCAAGGTGAAAGTAAAACAGAACGCTCATATGGGAGCGTTCTGTTTTACTTTCACCTTGCTTTAAGCAGCCACCTGCTTTTAACACAAAATAGTTGATGTCATTTAGTGACCGTTATAGAGTGGTTTTATTGTAGGGCCTTTGCGGACCAATGTCAAATACGAGTACACTGTCAGTGTGGATATTGGTCTGTGCTGTAACACCTATCTACAACGGTATATTAACCCTTTCCCTGATGAATATTCATGCAAAAAATAATGAAAACATGGATATGAATGAGTCAATCTATTTTGAAGAATGGTTAATAAAGAAAGTTTTAGCTGTGAAGATTCTGTGTAGAATCAGATCTCTATAATTCCATAAGCATAAACAGAGCCGATCACAATCAGGTGGCTCATACAGGAGCCGTCTGAGATGGGTCTACTCTGTGTGCAAATGCGTGAAAATGTGGCTATATAAAGGAAAGGGTTTAAACAGTAACATTTTATATCTTAGAGGCAGTTGAAAGCTAACCCTTCCCCTCATATATACGCCTTTTCACGCATTCCAAAAACAGAGAAGACCAAGATCAGACGGCTCCTACAGGAGCCGTCTGATTAGGGTCTGCCCTGTTTACTAATGAAATTATAATAGACCTGACTCTTCGGTTTCTGCCAACCTAAAACAATTCTGTATACATGCGCCATTGTAAAAAAAAAAATCAGCAAATACATATTCATGACTTTATTATTTCTGACATGAATATTCAACAGGTAAAGGGTTAATACACGACGACATCATCACTCACCAGTCTAATGCTGTATCTTTACCCTTAACGTTTTCGGCGCCAATGTCGCCTGTTGGCACCATTGAAAACAGTGCAGTCCCAGGTCAGATGCCGCCTTTTCAAGGCGGCATCTGACCTGGGATTTCACTGTTTTCTGTATTTGTTAGCCCAAGCATACAGGTTTTTAAAAACAAATGTTTTACTAATATACCTTTATTATTTAGTTTAGAATTATATTTAATATGAAATTATTATTGCAGACGACACTTTTAAATTTGGCGCCAAAAGAGTTAACTCCATAAATACACATTTCTACGCCTTTGCAAACAGAGAAGACTCAGTTCAGACAGCTTCTACCGAATCCGTCTGATCAGGGTCTGCTCTGTTTGCTTATGAAAAAATATAGATATGCCACTGTAATGGCTTCACAAAGTGACTTTTACAGTCGTCAAAGTTGTCAGTATGAGGGAATGGGTTAAGCATTCAGCCGCCGAATTTTGTAAACACCCATGTTTATTCATGTTTATTCATTAACCCTTTATTTCATATAAACGCCTTTTCACGCATCTGCAAACAGAGTAGACTCAGATCAGACGGCTCCTATTGGAGTAATTTCATAGATCTGTTTCTATACTTTCTAAACTGGTTACAATGTTCCAACTTCTACTACATTTATTTTGTCCATGCATATTCTGTAGGTATTGAACTTTGGAATAAATATAGAACATGATAAAAGGGTTAACTGACCGATGTAGAGATATGTACACAGCGATCCAATAATGGTCAATGCATATTCATAAAGCTATTTAAATCCATTGAAGCACTAAATGTAGTCTTACCAAATTTCAAAATCAATCGATACGTACTCAAGTCAAGGTGTGTTACTATATTAAACCCAATACCAACACACACGTGTTGAAAATGTTTGGATAATCTATACATGTTTTTTTTTCTCTCAATCAAATGATGGTATAACATGCAGGATTAACTTGTCTGTCTTGGATTACAATGCACGACATTGCTTGTACTTTACCTCATAATGGGAACTCGGGCCAGTATACAAGTAAGTAAACGTTTCGAGCCAAGTTACTGCTTGAGTTAGCCTCAGTCTAAATATGAACTTTTTCATGACATTGATCTGTATGACTAATGAAAACTGCTTAACTGCAACGAGATCGATCGATAAGAAACGAGAGTAAATTTTATGTTATGAAGGTATACCTTTACATGTACCTGGTATTACGAAGATGAATGTAACGGGTTCGATTCTTGACTGGGTTGTACCGAAGACTTAGATACTTTACCTGATAAATATTCATGTTTGAAATAATTACTCTATGGCTTTTTAATTAAATTGTATAATAACATATAAGCAAGGGCATTTTTTGGGTTTTGGGCTATGATAGATATTGTAGAATTCCATATGCAATTTCGAATGTATGTGCCTGTCTCTGTCAAGTAAAACGATTTAACGAATCAAGATTAACCCTTGCTTTCTGCATTCTGCATTACTTGTGACCTGCATTAAGCCACCACCTGCTGTATAACCCCATAATAAGACATATTTTTGATGGCCGCTTAAGACAGTTTCTATTGTATATTGGTTAGTATTAGAGGGCTGGTAAGGACAACAAGCATAAATGGGTGAAATAAAGGCACCAACATTAAACTTGGTTAACTGTTGGCCCATATCTAAACGCTCCAATATTTTATATATCTGATTTGTTTTACAGGTGACATACATGTATTGTTTAGTATTGTTTGTTTTTCTACACATGACTTCTAGCTTGCCACACTTTATGAGAGAAGGTCATGGAGGCATTTGTCACAGTTTGATGTCAAGTTCAGTTAACCTTTTCCTCCATAGGCTATTTTTAGACCCAACCTCTTTGAATGAATCTACCCGAAAGGAGCTTTTACTAGAGAAAAGTGAAAGTTTGGAATTTTGCAGTTTGAAACTATTGTGATAAATAGAGCATTTGCTTCTATAGGAGCAAAAGCTCTATTTATCACAACGGTTTCAAGAAGTGGCTATTACAGAGTCGTAGAAAGGCGTATTTATGGAGGAAAGGGTTAAATCCTTTTTAACCCTTTTCTCCACTAATACGCATTTTAACGTCATTGCTAACAAAGTAGACCCAGATCAGACGGCTCCTGTAGGAGCCGTCTGATCTGGGTTTGCTCTGTTTGCTTATTGAGTAGTTTAGACCTGATTTTACAGTTTACGCGATGGCCAGCATTTCATGATATTACATACCAGTATGAAATAATGATCCAATTAATATTCATGACGTCATTATTTCTTCCATCAATATTCACCAGGTAAAGGTTAAGCGACTGCTAAAAAAGACAAAAAAACAAAAACAAAAACAAACATCAACAACAACAAACGAACAAACGCGTGTCCGTAAGAAAGGTGGCAGCAACGGAATTTCCTGTACTACCTTTTCCCCTACTTCTGGTGAATATTCATAATGAATGTGTGAATTATAATTAGTTGAATATTCATAATGAATGTGTGAATTATAATTACAGTAAAACCCCGGTAAGGCGACCACCTAAAAGAGGTATAATTCTGGGTGCTATATACAGGTGGTAGCTTAATGCAGGACAAAAGTAATGCAGAAAGCTCCTAGAGGAGCTTTCTGCATTACTTTTGCCCTGCATTAAGCAACCACCTGCTTATAAAGGCAGCTATGGTTATTCATTTAGTGGTCGCATTAGAGAGGTTTTACTGTAGTTGAATTCTATATAGTGGTATCATGAACAAGGGAATTGTGATCATAGCAGAAACTATAGATTTCAAAATCAAACAAGACAGACCCTGACCAGAGCGGCTCTTACAGAAACCATCTGGCCTGGATCTACTCTGTGTGCCAATACGTTAAAATACGTCTCCTCTATCTCGGAAGGCTAAGCAGTAATATGCTTGCTTTTTAACTCTTTCGGCGCCAATGTCGCCTGTTGGAAACATTTAAAACAGTGCAGTCCCAGGTCAGATGCCGCCTTTTCAAGGCGGCATCTGACCTGGGACTTCACTGTTTTCTGTAGTTTTTTTAGCCCAAGCATACAGGTTTTTAAAACCAAATATTTTACTAATATACCTTTATTATTTAGTTTAGAATTATATTTAATATGAAATTATTATTGCAGACGACACTTTTGAATTTGGCGCCAAAAGAGTTAAGTGTCTTATCTTCATTCCATAAGTGGTCATTTACTCTTTACCTGTTCACTATCATGCAAGAAATAATTACATCATTAATATTAATTAGATTATTTTTAATATTGCTTATAAACACCGAACAGACAGAAACTGAAGAATTAGATAGAGATAGATAGATAGATTATGTCCGTATTGAAATGTACATGGCATTTAAAAATATGCACCTAGCATTCATCAAGTAAAATATCAAACCACAAATATAATGCACACTGTGCCACAGTAATATACTTGATACTTAAGTACATGTATATATATTTATCTTTAACTGATAAAGAGTAACATTTCAGCTATATTAAGTTAACACATTATGCCCTAGTGACGCATTTTTGCGCATCTATAAAAGTCACTTTATGAAACCATTGTGATAAATAGAGCATTTGCTCCTATAGGAGCAAATGCTCTATTTATCACAATGGTTTCAAGCTACAAAATTCTAAATTGTTCCTTTTCTCTAGTTAATGCTCCTTTTCGGTAGATACATTCAAAGAGGTTGGGTCTAAAAATAACCTAGGAGAGAATGAGTTAAATACATGTACAAGGATAACACACAAAAAAGGAAAAAAAAAAGGATTTACATACCGAGGACGTATTTCCGTTGTGGTCCTTAGTATATGATGCTGTTCATAGGAAGACATAAAATTAGTGCGTATTTTAAAGGAAAAATATCACAATTGAATTTACAACAAACAGAAGAATGAAATACCATTGAATGAAAATTGAATAATCGAAATAATATTCATTCCCTGGTTAGCAGGATTTTTTTTAAAAAAAAAGGATCTATATTATATCATTTAAGCAAACAGAGCAGACCCTGATCTGATCTGGGTCTGCTCTGTTTGCTAATGTGTAAAAAGGCGTTTCTATGCGGGAAATGGTTAAAATGCGATTTACTGCACTATAACGTTTCTCCGTGTCTCACCACAGTTTATACTGCGCATTTTTAACATCATGATCACTTGATAGAAATATTTTTATTTATTTTTTTTGTTGTTGTTTTAACTCATTCCCTCAGAGACTATTTTTAGACCCAACCTCTTTGAATACATTTACCGAAAAGGAGCATTGACTATAGAAAAGGAAACTTTTAGAATGTGTAGTTTGAAACCATTGTGACAAACAGAATCTACAAATATGAATATACAAAATAGAGCATTTGCTTCTATAGGAGCAAATACTCTATTTATCACAACGGTTTCAAAATGATAGTTTTACAGAGGCGCCAAAATGCGTCACAAGAAGGGAATGTGTTAAGTATTTTCCCAAATGAAACGTTTATGCTGGAATTGATCACTTCATGGATATTCATTAATTTACTTTTATAACTTAAAATTTCAAAGGGCATTGTTGGCTCTGACAAAAACTGTAGGATCATATCTATGTAGTTTTATACGCAAACCGAACAGACTCGTCTGATCTAGGTCTATCTGTTTGCAAAGGCATGAAAATGCGTTTATATGAAAGAAAGGGTTCGAGGAAGAACACTTTGCTGAATTTGCCGAGGCGAAAAAAGGTTAACTAATGAAAACAAGTTAGGTTCTTCCACAAAGTCTGTCTGCTTCCAACCCCTGACCACCTTTTCGTTTCCATTACTTTTAACCCTGTCGACGCCAAATTTCTAATTGTTGTCGGCTATCCAATTTTCGTTACATCATTCGATACAATATGGAAATGAGATAATAAATGAAAAGTTCAAGGAATAAAGCACAGAAATAGAGATTGAGACAAAAAGTGCAGTCCTTGATCAGATGCCGCCATGAAAAGGCGGCGTCTGATCTGAGACTGCACTATTTGTCGTGGTGCATTATGCGACATCAGCGGTGAAAGGGTTAACGCATTTATCAGTGTCAAGTATTTTGAATTCTATTGAGGGACCAGTATACTCTGTATACCAAACTGGTCGCAAACGTTATCAAGATGTGAAGAGATGAAAACGGTTTACATGCAACACTCGACCATTTCCTTAATATACATGTAAACTTGTTTTCACGCATCTGCAAACGGAGTAGATCCAGATCAGACCTCCTATAGGAGTCGTCTGATCAGGGTATGTTCTGTATACTAATGGATATGATCTGTTTCTTTAATTTCAAAAATGGGCACAATGCCCCACCTTCCATATGTGAATATAACTATTCTGTCCACACATATTCAGGCATTGAAATTTTTAATAAACATAGAACAGGGAAAGGGTTAATACTATATCTTCTGCAATTTCGTTTAACCGTTTTTCCTAATATGAACGCATTCGTACGCATTTGCAAACAGAGAAGATCCAGATCAGTCGACTCTTGTAGGGCCAGCGTCTGCTCTATTTGCTCATGGAATTACCGGTACATGTATAGAGATCTAACATCTACAATTTCTGTCAAGGCCAAGATTTCCTGTTAGTGTTTACATGTCATTTTAAAAATAATATTATTATTATTCATGGTGTGTTTATTTCTTACACGAATATTCACCAGGGATAGGGTTACGTAAGAGGGGAAGAGGGAAGAACACCGCAACAAAGCCATCTTATTCGATTGGCTTTCAAATACTGCCATGCACGTACATCCTGGACAAAACATAAATTATTATTATGTATAATAGAAAATGTTTAACCCTTTCAATAATGAAATAAATCAATACTTCCGTCTTCAAAAAATGTAATCTGCTTTATTTTCTAAAAATACGCAAGATATGAATGCATCGGCATACTCAAACAGTGTAGACCTAGATCAGACGGCTCCTAGATAAGCCCTCTGACCAGAGTATACACGGTTTATCATTCAATATCCTCTCACTAACTATACCCTGTCAAAATGAATGGACTCTTTCGTTAAACAATGACGGACCATTCCACTTCGAATATTTAGCAATCAAAGGCAACCCATTCCCCTGTTCTATATTTAGTCCAAATTTCAATACCTGCCCAATATTCATAGATAAAATAGTTATAATAAAACATGGAAAGTGGAACATTGTAGCCATTTTAGAAACTAAAGAATCAGACCATTAGCAAACAGAGCAGACCCTGATCAGACGGCTCCTCCAGGAGCCGTCTGATCTGAGTCTATTCTATTTGCATACGCGTGAAAAGGCGTTTATACGAGTATGATGGAAAGTGTTAAACGACCATTGTAGAAGGGTTGTTTTGTATATCATACAGCAGGAATCCAAACCCGGTCCCAATGTTATAAAACATTTTGCTTCAGTCCGAGATCATTCTCAAGCATCTTATTGGTCAGATTTTGAGCTTGCTCAAAATCTGACCAATGAGATGCTTGAAAATGAACTCAGGCTCAGATTTAGAAGTTTTATAACACTGGACACTGATCCTTCTTTATTTATTATAAGCAATCGATGGACGGGGACAAATCCAATGTCGGCGATGCTCGAAGTCATGTATACAGTCAACCTAGAGGTCAAAGGAATGCAGGCGATGCTCCAAGTATGCCCTGGCAACATTTCGCTCAACCATACACTCAACCAAAGACTCGGGTTAACCCCGACGACTGCCTGACGGACGAGGAATTCGAGTTTTACTTACAAAGCACTATGGTGAGAAATACACACAAATATATTTTAGACTTAAAGACTTTGTTTTAATTTTAAATCGGGGTATTACTCAATAATGGTTAATGACCCATACGATCTATGTTATCACTGTTTGCATAGATTACATTTGTATACAGTAAAAACCCTCTAAACTGGAATTCTAGTAGAGATGAATTTAGATCCTTTTAGGCATGTGGCTGCTTAATGCAGGATGAAAGTCATGCAGAAAGCTCCTCTAGGAGCTTTCTGCATGACTTTTACCCTGTATTAAGCTGCCATCTGTATCCAAGACCGATACTTATACTGTAAAGCTCATTTATAACAAAGTCCTCGGGACCCTCTGATTTATTTCGTTATATCCATATTTCGTTATATCAGGTCCATTTCACTATATGTTAATCAGACAGGGGGAATGAATTTTATTTTGTTATATGCAGTATTTCGTTATATCAAATTTCGTTATAAGTGAGCTTCACTGTACCACATTTAATGTCCGGTTTAGAAGGGTTTTACTGTATGCCTAGAATAAATTGATTACCCCCTTTTCTATGTAATTGGCATACCGTAGTATCCTACGTGTTCGGACACGCAGTCTCTTCTCTCCATCGGGCAAACTCCTCACCCTTATAAAAATAAGTATTATATAGAGCAGGGGTGTTCGCGAATTTTTTTAATTTTTTTTTCATTTTTTGGTTGGGTCAGAAAATAATCTTTTGGTACATGTATGTTTTAGATACTTATGACATGTGATTAAAAAATAATGTATTTGTGATGTAGTTGTTGTTGTTGCTGAGACATAGCATACGAAGGGTACCTGGTCAGAAGTAAGTAAAAATGCAACAGATCAGAGTTTTGACGGACGTAATGTTTTCAGCACGATAAGGGTTTCGTTAATTAGGGTTCATTCTGTTTGTTATCATTCAACAGATGGCGTCCCCATTGAATCGGACCATGATACGTTCGGTACGGTATGGGGATCATGTTCAACCCAAGTTGGTACACCCCGTAAAACAAGGAGATCACCTTTATCCAAGCTTGCGTCAGAGCCTGATTGATTCCAGAAAACATAGAGATCAAAGTAATCATCGCTTTAACCAGGACCCCGTGCATTCCTCAACGGAGACAAGTCAAGAACATTCCTCAACGGAGGCAAGCCAAGAACATTCCTCAACGGAGGCAAGTCAAGATCAAACTAGTAAGTACCAGCCTTTACTTCTTCATCTCCAGAAATGAGGGGTGTGCTAAATGCATTTACCCGCGTTTTCTATTTTACGCATATTTTCTACTTTATACACATGTTCTATTTTACACACATATTCTACGTTACACTCATTTTCTATTTTATTCACATGGTTGATTTTACATACATATTCTGTGTTACACGCATTTTCTATTTTACACACATTTACTTCATTTCTCTACCAAACCCATATATAGTTGTCAAAGGGACGATTCTAATGACTAATCACAAGTATAGACTTGTTGAAGAAATAAGGACTTTAACATCTGAAATACCCCCTTCCATAATCTTGAAGTTTGTATACATATGAGTGAGTCTATTCTTTATGATTCAATAGATCACGTTTTACAAACCAGCTGCAGTTGTGAAGGGTAAAGCAAGTCATAGAGGTAGAGCTTTGTAGGTCCTCATTTTTCCAATAACGTATTCTTTTTCACCCGATGATGTTTAACCTATTCCTTCATATCGGCGGATTTTGATGCCTCTGTAAAAGTCACTTTGTGAAATCATTGTGATAAATAGAGCATTTGCTCCTATAAGAGCAAATGCTGCATTTATCACAATGGTTTCAAACTACAAAATTCTTAAAAAAAATCCTTTTCTCTAGTTAATGCTCCTTTTCGGTAGATTTATTCAAAGAGGTTGTATCTAAATATAGCCTATGAGGTTATGGGTTAACTTATTCCCTTATATTGACGGCTATTGATGCCTCTGTAAAAATTACTTTTGAAACCATTGTGATAAATAGAACATTGACTACATAGGAGCAAATGCTCTTTTATCACAATGGTTTAAAAACTAAACAATTTTCTTTATTTTGCTAGTAAATGCTCTTTTTCGGTACATTGTTTCAAAGTGGTTGGATCTGAAAATAGCCCATTAGGGAAAGAGTTAACGGGATACGATGCATTGTTTTTTCAGGTTCTTCAAAGGTGACTGATGTTGACGATGATTTGAATGACGAGTGGATGTGTAAGATATGTATGGAGAAGTCAGTGCAAGTTGTGTATCTTCCCTGTAAACACGCAGTGACGTGCACGGATTGCTCAAAGATTGTTAAAGAGTGTCCTATGTGTCGAGGTGATATTCAAGACATGATGACTATTTATTTTGGCTGAATCTGCTTTATTTTCTGTAATAAATATTTCTACTGTTCAGTTTTATTTATTAACGATTGTCTTCATATACCGGTAATAGCCTTTTCATGCCTTTGCAAACAGACAATACCCTGATTAGGATCTGTTCTGTTTGCTTATGAAATAGTATATATCTGATCCTACAGTTTTTCTCTAAACCTACAATCCCCGTAACATATTTACCTAAAAAATAAGTAAATGAATATTCATGAAGTTACCAATTCAGAACATTTGTCAGTGAAAGTGTTAACCCTTTCGGCGCCAAAATTTCTAATTGTCGTCTGTAATCCACTTTTTTTTTTAAAAAAAAGATTCGGTACAATAAAGAAATGAGATAAATAAATGCAAATTTAAAATGAATAAAGCACATATATATGAATAGAGATTGAGACAAAAAGTGAAGTCCCTGATCAGACGCCGCCTTGAAATTTGTCGTGGTGCATTTATGCGACATCGGCGATGAATCTTGCTGATAACAGACAGAATTCAGCTGATTCATATTCATATTGAATACTACATATGATCCTTTCTAAAGCGATCACTTGGTAATTAATCCATTCCCTCATAGGTTATCTTTAGACCCAACCTCTTTGAATAAATCTACCGAAAAGGAGCATTAACTACAGAAAATGAAACTTTTAGAATTTTGTAGTTGTGAAACCATTGTGATAAATAGAGCATTTGCTCCTCAGGAGCAAATGCTATATTTATCACAATGGTTTCAAAAAGTAACCGTAAATTTTGAAAAATTCCGATTTTATCAAGCTTTTGAAAAAATAACCATTGACCGAGTTTTAACCAGTTTGGAACCTGACTTAGTGTTTCATCTAGATTCAGACTGTTTGCAAAGATTGTCACGGATCCGCTATATAGAGAAAATTAATTTTCTATGAGTTCATTATGTGAAAAGGAACCTGAATACTTTGTAAACACTAGCAGTGAAGACCCAGATCAGATTCGCATTGAAAGCGAGTTTGCTCAGCTTTCTGTTCACTAGTCCGGTTTATTTTGCTGACTTGTGACAGTATAGTGCCTGATCAGATCCTAAACGCTGCTGGTCAGTTCTTAAACTGTTTGCAAAGCCTATAGATTGTGGTTCGTATACATGTACATATTAGAGCTCAGTTATGAACTTGCAGTTGTGTAGAACTCACCCATCCACCTCGCTTTGAAAGCGGCACCTGGCAAAGGTGCTTGATCACCAGTCGCATCGAGCAATAAGCACAGTTGAACTTCGATACCTCGAACTCGGGTAACTCGAACTTTGGTATAACGAACAAAGGTTCAGTCAATCCCAAACTTACAAAACAGAACTGATAACTAAAATTTATCGCTACAGATATCTAGAAACACATGTTGCAGCTTAATACAGGTATAATTACTTAAGGCCTGTATTAAGATGTGAACTCGAGAAATGGTTCAGATTAGAAATCGGATAACTTGAACTTCTGCTATCTTGAACCCTTAAAGTTCGAGTTATCGAAGTTCAACTGTATTTTAATTTTACAACAGGGTTTACACTGTTTGCGAAAACCCACTCCAAGATATTTGTTAATGCCCTCTCATCTCACACCGTACATATACACGTACTGCGTTGTCCAATATATATGTACATACATGTATATAGTAAACCCTCTCTAATCCGAACCTTAAGATGTATTTAGAACTTTTAAGACAGGTGACTGTTTAATGCAACGTGAAAGACAGGTGACTACTTAATGCAGGGTGTAATTCATGCAGAAAGCTCCCATTGGAACTTTCTGTGTGACTTTCACCCTGTATTAAGTAGTCACCTGTGGAGCTTTCTACATGACTTTCACCCTGCATTAAGCTGTCACCTGTGGAGCTTTCTACATGACTTTCACCCTGCATTAAGCTGTCACCTGTGGAGCTTTCTACATGACTTTTACCCTGCATTAAGCTGTCACCTGTGGAGCTTTCTACATGACTTTTACCCTGCATTAAGCTGTCACCTGTGTTCAAATCTGATGACACTTGATTTAAGTTTTCGGATTAGCGAGATATACATGTAATACAATACACACCACTTTTGTTTATTGCACAGTGAAACCTCTATATAACGGCCACTAAATTACATCAAGTATTTTGCGTTAAAGACAGATAGTTGCTAAAAGCAAGGTGAAAGTAAAACAGATCGCTCCTATAGGAGCGTTCTGTTTTACTTTCACCTTGCTTTAAGCAGCCACCCGCCCTAAATACCAACTAATTAACACAATTTAGTGGCCGCTAAAGAGAGGTTTTACTGCATTAATAATGTGTTATGAATACTACTATGTTAGTAGTTATGTATAATATGCAGCCTCATTGGCTTATCAGTACATATGGTATGTTCTTTGTTGTTCAATAAATATTGATATATACATTTGTACTTAGTTGAGCTTTGTTCTGAGAATACCCTTTTCACTCGAGTGACATGAATTATGTACAGCTATTTTACAGATTTATATAGTCGGTCCTGTATTTGTTTTAATCCTGGTAAGCCCTGTTCAAATAGCCAATATAAAAAAAACAACAAACAACATAAAAGCGAGAATTGGGTGCTTTTTACAGACATTTCACTCCCGAATTTATTAAAGCTGCTCAATTCGTTACGCCCAATAATGGGGAAAAAGTTTGAATCTTCTTTCGCTGCCAATGCCGCACCTGTGATTACCTTTGAAAATAGTTTGGATCCATATGAGACACGGAGAAATTCGACCTCAGACTGTTTGATGAATGTGGCAATGTATTAAACCATGCAGTAAAGGGAAACAATTCAAAAATAAACATTGAAGCGGATAACACATTTTGCAGAGAACGGTAATTGGGAGCGAAATACTCGTAGTTAGACAATGTTAAATCTATAAATCTTTATGAGTGTCAGGAAGAAGAAACGTTCACTTGCATCATGTTTATTTGTTTGCTCAACTCCACATCTCTCCCTTTAAACAACATGGACCCATTTGTGAAACATTTGCATGCAGTTTGGGTGTTCATGAGACGCCGAGAAACTCGGCGTCTCACCACGATCTATACTAATTGACATGCTACTTATGTTTGTGACCCTTTCACCGCCAATGTCACAAAAATGCACCACGACAAATAGTGCAGTTCCAGATCAGACGCCGCCTTTTCAAGGCGGCGTCTGATCAGGGACTTCACTTTTTGTCTCAAACTCTATTTCTATATCTGTGCTTTATTCCTTTGAAAATTCCATTTATTTATCTTATTTACTTATTTTACGGGATGATTTAACAAACTTGGATTGCAGACGACAATTAGAAATTTGGCGCCGAAAGAGTTACAAGAACTAAAGGAACCTCAATTTGAAGCGGGTGACAATCTAAGCAGATGATGTTTTGCGGCAAAAGGGTTAACCCACCGTTGATTTACTGGTATAATTTACAATCTTTGTAGGGTTGTGTAAAATTTGAAGTGAACAGGGAACACTGGCTACATGTTTTACTTTTGAAAAAGGTAAGTTGAATAGGTTACCCTTTTGACCACATGGCACATCCACAGTTACATTTGTTAACCATTACTGTGCGGAACACGAATCACTAATGTCCTTTGCAAACAGTGTAGACCCAGAAGATGGGTCTCATAGAGGAGCCCTCTCATCAGGGTCTGCACTGTTTGTCATGTGACACTTTTCTTTAAAAAAAATCCCTTCACATTCACCATAAGCTTGACTTATTGATATTCATGTGAAAAAGGGTGGACGATTCGGCATGTTATACAGTTCGTCCTGCATTGAGCTACCATCTGCCTATATAAGTCAGCTCTGTATACCATATGGGTGCGTATTGTAGCCATGCTTTTGACATTACCTGTACTGTTTTATTTTAAATGATATCTTTAATGCCAAATGATGTCTGTTTGTGCAATGTGTTCAGTTACCTGATATACTATAACACGTTATTGTTGTATATGGGTAAACATGGTTACGGCAACATCAATATTTCGATCTTAGTCGTAGAGGCTGTTGGAAGTACGGAGGCATCGTTAGACCGACTTAATGCTACTGTGAGATGATGCACGAAGTAGTATTAAGAACCTCTTCCAATCATCATTAATACGGTACAAGCACGGAAAAGTAGGAATGTCTCCGTCTAGTAAGAGGACCTGACCCTCAATGTCCGCTAACATTACTAGATGGGGTATACAAGTCAGCTCTGTATATCATAAGGGTGCCCACTTTAGACGTGCTATAGTGTTTGAAAATGTCGTCCTCTTTAAGCTAAAACAAAATGGTATGGACCCTATTGAAACTCGAAAACTCCCTCATTGAAATCAAAATGGCAACTTTCTATAGATTATATTGGAATCTGAAAATTCCCTCCTCCTGGAAATTCCCTCCTCCCAGATCAAAATGGCTGATTTATATAGAATATATAGGGACAGTGATGACGCAATGTGGTCTATAGATACGTCCATTACTACGTCTATTTATAAAAATGTATGAATCTTGACGTTATAAACAGTAAAACATAGTTAATCCGAACTGTTAATCAAGAAAAAATCAAAATTGTTTAGGTCGGAGGCTGTTTACTGCGTGATGAAAAAGTAATGCAGAAAGATCACATGGCAGTTTTCTGCATGGTCTTTACCCTGCATTAAGCTCCCACCTGTCTTAACCCTTTACTCCACCAATACACCTTTCTATGTCATTTCACAAAGAGTAAACCCAGATCAGACGGCACCTACAGGAGGATCAGAGTCTGCTCTGTTTGCTTATGAGATATGTAGATAGGATTCTACAGCGTCTTCCATGGCCAAAACTTCCCGTGTTCATGTCGCATTTTAGCAATTAATGTAAACAATAATCAAGATGTCATTATTTCTCACATGAATATTCGTGGAGTGAATGGTTATCCCATTCCCTCATATTGGCGCTTTTTGACGCCTCTGCAAAATTCACCTGTTGAAACAATTGTGATAAATAGAGCATTTGCTCCTGTAGGAGCAAATGCTTTATTAATCACAATTGTTTCAAACTACAAGATCCTTTTTGGTAGATGTATTCAAAGAGATTGACTATAAAAATAGCTTATGAGGTAATGGGTTAAAGAGCGATAAAGATACTTGTTTTGAGTGTTCAGATAACACGTATTGTATCTATCGTTATCACCTACAAGCTATGAGCAACACCCATACCCACCCCCTCTCACACACAGAGCTAAGAAATCAGTATTTTCACATCATTCATTATGTAAAGCATAAATACTCAAATTGCTCTGATCTAATATTTCGACCACTAAGGGCCTTTTTTCAAAGATTATCATGTCAAAATACACGTCACATTTTTGTTACATGCATTCAGCCATAAAAATCAAAGAGAATAAACTTAATAGTCTCTTTGATTTTATGGCTGAATGCATGTAACAAACATTTGGCGTGTATTTGGAAATGATAATCTTTGGAAAACGGCCCTTAGTGGTCGAAATATTAGATCAGAGCAATTCAAGTATTTATGTATTATATTAATTCCCTTTTTTGGAATATTTTCTTCAATATGTAAAGGTTAAGATAAACAACCTTAGAATGCATAGGGTTCGACTGAAAAACCCCAACAACAATCAGTGACAGATACGTGAACAGTCACATCAATGTCCCCTGTTATCGCTATAGACTGATGGATGTACTATATGGTAAACACGTGTAAACTGTGTATGTTCATCGTGTATGCATTGGACACATATTTTAGGAATCTAGGAAATTAGCGCTGGTGAAGAATGTAAGTTTGTTATGAATATCTATTAGATTATTTTCATAATAGCACCAATGGGAGCCGTCTTATATGGGTCTTCTCCATTTACAAATGCGCGAAAGGGCGTTTATAGGAAGGAAATGTTTAACTTGGATCAATAGTTTTACATGTAAAATAGGACCATGCAGTAGAGGTAGATATAATAATGTGTACATGTATTAGAATACTAAAATAGACATTTCTACGCTACTCCATTCAAAAGAGTGATCACATTGGCTTTGGTGGAGAAATAACGGATTTAAACATAAAATGTTTTAAGTTACGCATCTTGTTTATTCCTCCGAGGTCAACATTTATATCTGGAGAGGGGGTGTTGACTACATTGTCACAGTGGTTTAATAAAAGGTTTGAAAAACGAAGGGAACATACACTATAAATTCTACTTAACTTACACCCAAACTTGGTATAGATCATATAGCCATACGCGTCGTTTCTGAAGATGATCATAATCTGAATAAATTAAAGGTGCTAGAGTGTTAACACGTGGTAAAATTTCTCTAATATGTAACATAATACTCTATTTGACCATAATCGAATTTGGTCAATATCTGAGGGTCATTCGCAATAATTCAGAAATAGGGTAACGATTGCCGAAATGCAAATATCCTAGATTTTAAACATGCACCATTATGCCATATTTTTTTTGTAAATCAAAGACACCTACCTCTAGACATACTGCTCCAGTTGTGCCAATTAATTCAGCTTGGCTCACCCATTATCTGTTGAATAATCATGTAAGAAATAATGGTATCATTAATATTAATTACATTGTTTCATATCATACGACCACACTGCATTTTGGCTCATGCAGGTCATATATATCATACCATAAACACACAGAGCCGATCCTATAGGAACCGTCTTATCTGGGTCTACCCTGTCTGCAATAGTAAACAAGCGTTCATATGAAGGAAATGGGTAAGATCATACACATTATTTCTGGATCCATGCTTATAAAACTTCTAGTTGAGTCTGAGTTCGTTCTCAAGCTTTTGATTGGTCAGATTTGAGCCAAAGGCTCAAATCTGACCAATCAAAAACTTGAGAACGAACTCAGACTCAACTAAAAGTTTTATAAGCATGGACCTGATTATGATGAGCATCCATGATGATCCACGAGTTCTAGTTCGTAAACTTGACTAAGCCAGTCATACAAAGAATCTAGCTTTAGTCCTATTTGTTCGATGTTGTCCATAATCTGACTTGGCCAATATCTTACGATATATAACGGTCGTATATATTTTTGAATACGACAATAATATGTTATAAAAAAAGTGCTAGAGTGGAATATGACAAGGTAAAGTATGCCATTTTCTGGTAAGTTAAGGGCACATAACTCTGGAACTACTACAAGTACTCCGAGTTTGGCCATAATTGAACGTGTCGGAGACTGTATTGACGTAGTAGAGAAAAGTTGTTAGAGAAAAGGACAAGTTTAGAATTTTCTAGTTTTGAAACCATTGTGGTACATAGAGCATTTGCTCCTATGGAGCAAATGCTTTATGTATCACAATGGTTTCAGAAAGTGACTTTTACAGAGATGTCAAAAGGCGTCAATATGAGGGAATAGGTTAAAAACACAATAAACCATCTCTATATGATCACTTAATAAACTCACATTGGGGTCTATATGAGTCTACATCTTAATTGTGAGAAGTAATTGTGGAGAAAAGACCCAAGAATTAGACATCTTGTGAGAAGTAATTGTATCCATTGCCGTATTGATTAAGATTGATGCTAGAATGTTAACGAACTGAATATAAACTGAGGGATAGATAGACGGAATACAGCAGGACGGGAGAAGTACGGACAGGCTTCGTATACATCCAACGATAATAAAAGCTTGCATTGAGTTTTTCGTGCTTATATAACCCATGCCCTCATAGGCTATTTTTAGATCCAACCTTTTTGAATAAATCTACCAAAAAGGAGCATTAACTAGAGAAAAGGAAAAATTCAGAAGGTCTGAAACCATTGTGATAAATAGAGCATTTGCTCCCTAGGAGCAAATGCTCTATTTATCACAATGGTTTCAAAAAATGACTTTTACAGAGGCGTAGAAAGGCGTATTTATGGAGGAAAAGGTTAAGCTAATAAGATTTGAAGGTAGGCTATTTATAAAAAAAAAAAAAAGATTGTGTAATTTATATATTTTTTATTTACATATGATGAGTATGGAAGAATCATATAACAATATATATCAGTTGTGATAACCCTTGCAAACCGCTCGGTATCCGCATGGGATGAGACCAAGATCTAGAATGTTTGACCAATATCTAGAATGTTTGACCAAGATCTAGAATGTTTGACGTTCTGACATAGAGGAACATTATAAAGTTAGAACTGAATCAGACAAAACAAATTAAGACACTGATTTAGTGTTGAAATGACCCCATTACACCATCAATATTTCTGATTTGATTACTTCGTGTATATGAGTTGTGGAATGCTACGAGACGAAGACTATTGTACTCTATTAATCTCATTAGTCTCATTTGTATCACAGGTACCCTTCGCATGCTATTTCAACAACAACAATATGAACTCCACCACAAATACATTATTTTTTAATCACATGTCATAAGTATTTAAAACATATAGCCTAATACCAAAGCTAGTTTTCTACAGTAAATATCTGTAATGTGACCAAAATACAGATATATAAATCCAGATCTAAATAGCAGATGGTAGTTTAATGCAGTATGAACGTTATGCCGAAAGCTCCCATATAAGGAGCTTGTATTTTACAAGACTGTCTGACACGGACACTGAATTGAAGGTTTGTGATTAAGAAACTCTACCTTTAATCCTTGACCCTTTACCTGATAAAGACGTCACGTGACGCATGTATAAATATAGTACACCCATATCAGTACACCCATATCAAACGTTACATGAGCCGACTGATCAGACTCTGCTCTATTATACTGTTTCGGCAATGACTAAAATCATCATGTGTCCACCATATACATGTACAGTAAAACCCCTCTAACGCGACCACTAAAAAGGGGCATAATTCCTATAGGAGCTTTCTGCATAACTTTCGTCCTGCATTAAGCAACCACCTGGTTATGACGGCAGCCATGTTTGTTCATTGAGTGGTCGCATTAGAAGGGTTTTACTGTATCATTATAAAACTCTATTTGATTTTCATGACATCATTGTTTCTAACATGAATATCCATCAGGTAAAGAGTTGAAAGTTGAAGCAAATTGCATGTGTTTCAAATTACATTTCCTAAGAAGATGGTGCTAAATTTGTGTGACAGTATTGTCTGCCAAAGATGTCTCCAGCTTCATCGATAATACTATAATACAATGTCACACAGATTGGACAATGGTGAAACGTCGATTTTCTAGAAGTCCCATCTAGATCAGGTTAGCATGAAAGATGCTGAGAGCCATATAACAGGCACATTGAACACGATTAAGATGACACTGAGAGCCAAAGAAAAGGCACACAGAACACGATCTCGATGATGCTAAGAGTCAAATAACAGGCACATGGACCACGATATAGATGCTGCTGAAAGTCAAACAATGGACACATCAAACACGATCTCGATGATGCTACGACTAAGAGCTAAATAACAGACACATCGAACACGAGTTAGATGATGCTGAAAGTCAAATAACGGGCACATCAAACACGATATAGATGACGCCAAGAGCTAAATAACAGATACATCGAACACGATCTCGATGATGCTACGAGTAAGAGCAAAACAACAGACACATCATACACGATCTGGATGATGCTACGAGTATGAGCAAAATAACAGACACATCGTACACGATCTAGATGATGCTAGGAGCCAACTAACAGACACAACTTAAATTTGTTTTGTTATTCCTTCCACTGTACAGATGTATTAATAGCAAGACTCTATCTGGGTATGTTCATGTTTAACCCTTTCGGCACCAAGTAGCTTTCGTCTGCTAATAATATCATCGCCTGTTTCATGGTTGAGAATGTTTAAGAACACATTAGAGTAGCCTATCAAACAGATCCCGATATGACGTCGAGTTACAAATGTTTATCACAGATTTAATTACTGCCACGAAATAGTCCTCATCAGTCACTTTCGTTCAGGCAGGGCATCGGATTTGACAGTTGAAATATAAGAACTTTGTTACCGGGTTGTCCAACATATAGACAGTCTGTGTTGCCATCATAACAAAGCGAGCTAGGAGAACACAATCCATCCTCTTCTGTAAGAAGAATTCTGGCTTTCTTGCAGTCTGGTGTTATTTGGTGAATAGTATTGGAATTGTAACCACATACATATGCAATTCCTCTTTTATCAATAGCAACACACTTTGCATATTTCAGCCCGCTGTCCTGGTATATCCCCAAGACCTGACCAGACAATGCCAGTCTGGTGACTTTGTCATAGCCTGGTATGTAGATAGTACCTGTGTCCTGATCGACAGTCAACGAGTAAACATCACTAAAAAGCTGCTCGCCTTGTGCATCGTTTGCAATAGTTTGTAGCACATTTCCTTCTTTATCCAATATCGCTAGTCTTTCTGGACTTGAGAGGCTGACTACAAGTATGTCCTTGATGAACGACACGCCATAACACCCACTAGCTGTCTTGATCTCCTGGTGTTTATTTAGCTTGTCATCTCTGAGTCTGAGGAAGAGAATACTAGAGCGTTCCGGCAGAGTGAGAGCAATCTCACTAGACTCCTCTGTTACTGTTACATCCGAAGGTACACATGGTAACTGGTACTTAGATATAAATTTTGACTGGTTTATGTCAACCAACTTTACCGCTTTGTTATTCGCATCAACAACCACCAGTTTACCACTGGCGATCATTGACAATCCTTCGAGTTCACACATTGATTCTTTGGGTAGCTTTACACTGACTGTTCTCAACTTTTCAGCGTTGGTTTTGATTCCATCTATTCTGCAGACTTGTGCAAGGTTACTACTCTGCTTCAGAAAATTTTCCAGTTGTATACTGGGGTGAAACAGATAGTTACTGACCGAAATAGCCTTGGAAACTTCATCCAGTGGTTGAATAAGTGACTTTATATTTTTGTTGCTGCTTTTCATAGCAACAAACAAGTCACAGTGCTGTCGTTTCTGTTTCATTCTTTTCAACTTTGATGTCAAATTGTTTGTTTTATTTTGTAAAGTGTTACATGTTTTGATGTTTTCATCCATTTTTCGCATATCTATTATTTTCATTTCTCCAGCCTCCGTCACTATTTCCTTTTCAAGTCTGTCAAGAGTTTCATTAATATCTTTTCTCACTTGTTTTACACGACCCAATGCTTTGTCGAAGCTGTCCTGAGACCTTAGTTTGTTTCTTTGTGATGTTTCAACCAGAATGTTAGTCTGTAACAAAACCATGTCTAGCTGTCTTATCAAATTAGAAAAGTCGTCTCCATTTCCTGTTTCTTTGGCAATTTCAGGAATGTATTGAACATTTTGACAGTTTCTGTGATTCAGAATAATACATACTCCACATCCAAGACTGTCATGGTTCACGCAGAAGTACTTGATGACTTCACCGCTATGTTGATGACATGTTTCTGTGCAAATGTCCGGACAGTCTGAGATACTTGTGTCCTTCTTCGCCTCCTCGATGTCTATGAGTTTATGGTGTCTGGTTATTGTTTGCTTTGGGTGATAGCTAAGGCATTCGTCGCAGAGAAACTCCGAACAGTCAACACAAAACCTAACCGCTTCAACGATTTCGTTGTCTTCACTGCATGGCTGGCAAATGACGTCAGATGTCTCATCGGAACCAGTTAATAAAGCTCCACCTAAACTCCTGTGTACTTTTAAATATTCAGCCATTTTCGTCAATAATACTGAGATAAAACCATATTATCTTCCTGTACTACTTCTAAATGTGTCTCGCTGAACCTTACATCCTGTACGTTTTAAATATTTTCTCTGATAACCACCAATCCTACCTAGTTCGTATGAAATGAACACCCACATATTTAACCAACTGTGTAATCGCCGCGACTTAACACAATACACAGCTGGGGAAAAGTCATCTGCTTGATTTTCACATATAATCAGACCATTTTGAATACGAGAAACTAGTGAGTATTCCTTTGCAAACAGTGTAGATCAGATCAGAAGTTTCCCAGAGAAGCCCTCTGATCGAGGTCTGCACTGTTTACCATGCAGAACACATTTAACGTTCATACCGAACACTCTCTATCGATAAACAACACTGGACTATTACATTCGTATAATTCAGCGTTGTACGGGTTAATTGTTTGGTTCCTGAGGTGTATGGTCATTCGATTTCTTATCTGGATCTAAACGGTTTGATACATGTTATCATAACTTCGCCACTAACATGCAAAGAGTTTATCTTTTGATGTCAATATATCGCTGTAATAACTTATGTCAATTCAGACTCAATGACAGATAACAATAGTGTTGTTGTTTGTATTTTACAAATTACAAATTCATTCTTCAGCCGGTTACTTCATAAAGACGCCGTTGTAAGCAGAGTTCAGTAGAACCGGTCCTAAACGGCATTTCTTTACACAATTTAGGGGTCTTAACCCTTTGCTTGCTGAATTTTAAAATACATTTCTCCTTCTTTACCCATGCCCTGTTGTATAATTACATACATCTTCACTGTGTACCCGTATTTCGCTGTGCAATCACTGCTGTGGGGTGCACTGGTTGCACAATCAACTTGTAAATAGTGCAGGCCCTGATGAGACAGCTCCTGGAGCTGTCTCATCTGGGTCTTCACTATTTACAGGTAGATATATTGACGTGAAAAGCAAGCCAATGGTTAAAAGTAGGTGGTTGTTTAATACAGGTCAAAAGTAATTCAGAAATCTCCTTAAGGAGCTTTCTGCATTACTTTTGACCCGCATTAAGTTACTATCTGCCCAACAGACCAGTGGTTAGACATGTTTTATTGTCGTTAAGACATGTTCTGCTTTCGACTCAGACCAGAAACTCCTCTCCGTCTTTGCTTATTGAATTATATAGATCTACAATATCAGTCATAACCAAATCTCTGTGTCCAATAGAATTCATTTAATTAATATACATTATGTCATTATTTCATGAGATGAATAGTTAACTTTGTTCTTTATTTAACAACGAACTTTATTTACCGTACTCTGTTCACCAACATATTACACAATGTTATGTGGTTAATTCTTTTGTTGTCAAATATTGTCGTCTGAAAACTTTGTGGCCTGCTATATTATTCCTGTAGGAGCCGTCTAATTAGGGTCTGCTATATTTGCTTATGATATAATTCAGATAATTATGGTTCTACTGTTTCTTCCATAGCCAAAACTTTCCAGTGTCCATGTACTGTTTTAACAATTAATCTAATTAATATTCATGATGTCAATATTTCTTACATGAATATTCACTGAGTAAAGGGTTAACACAGTAAACACACTGTCACTGTTTTTCGTTTAAAAACAAAACAAATAAAAAAAATTTGAGAAAAAAACTGAAGCAGACGGCAACTTTTGCAGACGAAAATTGCAAATAGTTGACGCATAATAAATGCTTTGGTGGTATTCATATAGAAGATCGATATATTCGTAGATCTATATACAAAACACCATACCGTACAATGTCTTTTGTGTTTATGTTCTTTAAAATGATCTACAATAGAAACTGCCTTAACCCATTATCTCATAGGCTATTTTTAGATCCAACAAATTTGAATAAATCTACCGAAAAGGAGCATTAACTACAGAAAAGGAAAAAATTAGAATTTAGTAGTTTGAAACCAGTGTGATAAATAGAGCAAATGCTCTATTTATCACAATGGTTTCAACAGGTGACTTTTGCAGAGGCGTCAATATGAGAGATTAAGCGGCCATCAAAAAGAGGTCTAATTGTAGGTCTGTAAGAAATGGGTTTTTCAAAAGCCCTTTGTCTGAAAAGTGCATGACCGCTTTTAAAAGTATTTTGTGTTAAAGGCAGGTGGCTGCTTAAAGCAAGGTGAAAGTAAAACAGAACGCTCCTTATAGGAGCGTTCTGTTTTACTTTCACCATGCTTTAAGCAGTCACCTGCCCTAAATACCAACTAATTAACACAATTTAGTGGCCGTTATAGAGAGGTTTTACTGTATATGCTTATTACCACAGGAAATTCACCTGCCCTAAATACCAACTAATTAACACAATTTAGTGGCCGTTAAAGAGAGGATTTACTGTATATGCTTATTACTTGTCTGTATAACCACAGGTTACTCCGGAACAAATACATGGTTTGTGACGCGTTTACCTCTACGGGTGGACTCGTCCTAAAGGTCACAGCTCACGGGTCAAAATCGAATTATACGATTCTACAGTTTCTGCCATGACCAGAATTTCCTGTGTTCTCACGTCATTATAAACACGAGCTTAGCCAACAATCACGATTCATTATTTCTTACATGCATTCATGGAGTAAAGTGTTCAATCGCTATATGACAAAGCTTTACCTATATACGTTTAGCATGCTACTAGCGTATTAAATGAAGCAATTAGGTGGCTGCATCATCTATTGTCACATTGGTTTGCCGATTGTTTGACATGCGTGTTGCATTATTGTTAATAATAAGAAAAAAGTTGTGTGTATAAGATTGAAGCAAACGAAATATTCGCAAGGGAACAATGTCCCCAAGCACGCCAACGGTTGTGATCAGGGCTTTGATCGATCTCTGCTGAACGAGGAAGGTAATTCATAATCAGCGATTTATTTTCAAATTCATTTCCAACTAAGGTTAGGATTTTACCATGAAACGATGTTTATATGCATATATGTGTTCAGCCAGTAGGTGTGTGAACTGTTCTGGTGTTTTGGGACATTTCAAGTATAATGGGCTCGTCATCAAGTGTAAAGCAGGTGAGACTTTACCATATCACCTTCCTTCATATAAACACATTTTCACACCTTTGCAAACAGAGAAGATCCTGGTAAGACGGCTCCTATAGGAGCCGTCTGATCAGGGTCTATTCTGTCTTATGAAAAGACCAGATAATAAGCATTCAATGGGTCATTATTTCTCATATAAATATTGAGCAGGTAAACGGTTAACCGAAATATGACTTATTTTCCATATAAGGGACTATAGATAAACAGAGAGATCCCGAAAGAGCTCTCTGCCAAGTGTCTGCAGTAATTGATAGTTTTGCAAAATAATTCCTGCACAAACACCGCTTCAAATGAAGATGATATGTTATTTGTTATATGTTATATATATGATACGTATTTTGGCAAGTGCAATCTTTAGTAGAGCAATATAGCGACCAGCCTGTTGTTTGCTTAACACGTAAATTGCTTTCATTTTCAAACATCTTACACCACTCCGGACTGTATGTACACATCAAGGACTCAGAGCAAAAGTGTTGTAACGGTTTTCTTTAATATCTATATGTCATTGGGTGTTATTCTCATTAAAGGGAAATAACCGTGTTACTATGCTAACACTAACATCACGTGTTGCACGGGTCATCCGTCGATTTAAAAGAATTCAATATGGCCGCCTTATATTTGGCATTGAAACATAACTATTGAATAAACTGAATATTTATCCAGGTAGTTAGTCTTTTTGATATATCTTTAATTACAGATATAATTAAGTAAGTTATTGTATGTTTCATTAAACTCTTCTCATGTTTGTTAAATGTTTTACTTAGGCATTTGTACTTGGCCGGGTTATGTTTAGCTACGCCTACACCGTGCCATTGTTATTTGTGTACGATGTTTATGTTTTGAAAATTCATTTCGTCAGAAAATGTTTTGAAAATGTTTATGTTTTGAAAATTCATTTCGTCTTCGGTATAGATCCCCACTGTTGGCTGGTTACTCCAGACACCCAATACTCTACGAAATACAGTTGAACTTCGATACCTCAAACTTCAAGGGACTATGTAAATTAGTTCGAGATAACAGAAGTTCGAGTTATCCGATTTCTAATATGGACAATTTCTCAAGTTCACAGCTTAATGCAGGTCTACAGTAATGCTTAAAGCTCCTGTGCGAAATGTGTTTCTAGGTATGCGTAGTGATATATTTTAGAGCAGGTCTGTATTGTAAGATTTTAGAAGGACCGAACTTTTACTTCGAGTTATCCCGTAGTTCGAGTTATCCGAGTTCGAGATATCGAAATTTTACTTACATATAGTTATTTTTCGGTTTGTGCGCACATGCAATTCGCCCTTTGCAAATTGTCATTTTCTTTATTCTGAAAACAATGTTTTCTTCCATTTCTTTCCCAATTCACCCTCATAGTGTCAAACAGTTTGGATCCTGATGAGACACCGAGTTACATGGTGTACAATCTGGATCCAACCTGTTTGCACAGAGTCTGGAGCTGAGATCACTTTCAAGTATCTGATTGGTCAGATTCTGATTGGTCAGATACTTGAGAATGATCTCAGACTCAAGTATCATTGGGACCATGACTGTTTCGCACACTATATTGTAGTTTCAATAGTTTTGCACTCAATTTTAGAAATGCTATCCATAGTTTGTCATCGTACTGTTCTATACATTTTATTGTCAAGGAGACACTTTCATCCCCCACGACATATTTAATCCATTCCCTCATAGACTGTTTTAGATACAACCTCTTTGAATAAATGTACCGAAAAGGAGCATTAACTAGAGAAAAGGACACTTTTAGAATTTTGTAGTTTGAAACCATTGTGATATATAAAGCATTTGCTCCTAGGAGCAAATGCTCTATTTATTACAATGGTTTCAATAGGTGATTTTACAGAGGCGTAGAAAGGCGTATTTATGGAGGAAATGGTAAACTCTCACTACCAATCGCCAATATGTGAGCTTTGAAAACAGATCCAAAGGAACATGGCGTAACATTGGGATTCAATATTTTTGACTCTGCAATATGTTTTATTAATAGAAAAATAATTTAAGCTAACGATAACTTTACAGACGACTATGTTTGGTAGCAGAAGAGCTACTAAATCAACAGACCAATGGACATTTAATTAGCCATAACCCTTATCAGGCTCTCCGCGACCTAAGTACAAATATGAGTCATGCAGGAAACACCACATACAGAACAAACAGCCGCCCGAACAGCAACACAAGAAAACACAGCAAATGCACATAACTAGCAAAAACATAAGGAGACGCACAAAGACAAAACAAACAAGAGGGAGAGGATTGAAGTACCGCATTGGAAAGCATTTGAAAATATTTTGAGTGCAGAGGAAATGCCGAGCAACTCGGTGTCTCATCAGGACCCAAACTGTTTGATACTTAGTCAATTGTTTAAAAAAAAGCGTCACTGAATCTGTATCGCGACCACTTGAAACTCACGAATCCTACTGTACAGCTAGTTCAGCTATACTGTGACAATCTTCACATAAAACGTAAACAGGAACATTAACCCTTTCCTTCATATAAACGCATTTTCACGCCCATACAAACAGAGCTATACGAGCCGTCTGACCAGGTCCGCTCTACTTGCTCATGAGGTAATATAGATCTGGGTTTACAAACTTTACAGTTTCTGTCCTCATTTGTAATGCCATTATGTCATACATCCATTATTTCTTAACCCTTTCACTGCCATTGCCGGATCTGTGATTACCTATGCAAACAGTTTGGATCCAGATGAGACGCCGAGTAACTCGGCGTCTCATCAGGATCCAAACTGTTTGTTACTGTTACTTTGTTTTTGAAGAAAATCAATAGAATGAAAATTTGTAGCAGACGACAAAGTTAGCAGACGACAGAGTTTGGCAGCGAAACGGTTAATGAAAATTCATGAGTGAAAGGGTTAAACAACTTCAATACACTTTACAGAAGTAAACACCTGACCTATTTCGGGCATAGTAGAAACCAAACGGTGTCGTTTGTATTTGCGCACCGGGTAATTCAGTCCTACAGATAACAGTGCCTACTCAAATACTAAAATCGCCATTTCTCCACCAAACCCTATACTGTGACCACTCGAAGAGACGATTCTAAAGAGTGGTCACAGTATAGGGTTTGGTAGAGAAATAAAGGAGTTACTCTTAAAAATGGTTACATATACGCATCTTATCTGGGCCTCTGGGGTATTCCCGGTAGAGGGGTCTACCGAAAGTACCCGATACTCAAAACGAAAGTTATAATTACACTTGTTAATACAGTACAAATTAACCCTTCTCTTGCTGAATTTTAAATTACATTTCTCCTTCTTAAAGTTTAGAAGGAGAAATGTCTTTTAGAATTCAGCAAGAGAAGGATTAACACACACCCATCAAATGGGTCTAATTATGGGTGTATATTAACCCTTCTCTTGCTGAATTTTAAAATACATTTCTCCTTCTTTACCCATGCCCAGTTGTATAATTACATATATCTTCACTGTCTACAAGTATTGCACTGTGCAATCACTGCTGTGGAGTGTACTGGTTACACAATCAACTTGTAAATAGTGCAGACCCTGATGAGACAGCTCCTGCAGGAGCTGTCTCATCTGGGTCTTCACTATTTGCAGGTAGGTATATTGACGTGAATAGCAAGCGAAGGGTTAAGATGTGGGTTTATTACCCAAATGTAACTGAAGATCAATTTTAAGTAGGATATTTAACAGGGAACTGTTGGCAATAACAGTTAATTGAGCGGGTGAATATCTTTGAAATCAGTGTAGAGCTAATGTAAACTAAAACGACTGAATTATTTTTTACTAGCTTCAGATTCGTACTCTGGGCGTCTCACCAGGATCCAAACTGTTTTACCCTGGGTTGACCGTACATGTTTCATATCAAAATTGCAACATTAAATCATAACTTTTTAACAGCATGATAAGGTTTAAGTGTCGAATATTGGAATACAAGTATCGTGCTGGCTTGAATTGTTGAATGTGTCATTCAAAAGCACGTAATCAGTACTATAAAATATATACTTTAGTTAACATTAGGGTTAAGTATATTTACAGCCAAAACTTCTATCAATCGGACGTTCAATTAGGTATAAATATCGGTCTTCGGACAGGTGAGGGCTTAATGCAGGGTGAAGGTCGTGCAGAAAGCTCCACTATGAGTTTTCTGTATGACTTTCACCCTGCATTAAGCAGCCACCTTTCTAAAAAGCATTTAAATTCTTCTCTACTAGAGTTCCGGTTTAAAGAGTTTTTACTGTACTGCAAGTTGATCGATCATGTTTGGTTTATTCAAGTCTATACCTATCATTCTATATTAGCCCTGTACCCCATAGAGACGACTGTGCGTACCTTTGCAAACAGAGAAGAACCAGACCAGTCGTTTGATCTGGTCTGCTCTGTTTTGCTTAGGGTATAATTTAGATACTATTCTGTAGTTACCAACACGGAAAATGATTCCTTTGTTCATAATGTCTAACTTTTAGCCAGACATATTCATGAAGAAAAGGATTAACCTTTAGCCTGCTGAGCAAAATTTATTTTACAGAAAATGTCATCGATTTCAGCTGTCACTGTACATTTATGTTGCATTTCTTTTCAACAGCACGGTCAAAGTAGCAAATAGTTTAGATGCTGCTGAGATGCCGAGTTACTCGGCATCTCATCTGGATCGAAACTGTTTGTAAAGGTAATCACTCATCCGCCCGGAGCAGGCTAAAGGTTAACATACTGATCACAAATATAATGCGTTTTAAATTTACAATTTACCCTTTTTTAGATCCAAACTTTACTGACAAGGACGATTTAGGGGGGGGGGGGGAGTAGAATTGGTCAGTTTTTGATATTGTAATAAACTGAGCATTTGCTGCTGTGGAGCAAATGCTCTGTTTATCACAATTGTTTCAAAAGTGGAGAAATAATTGAGTTATTATCTGGACCACTGATAAGTCTAGTCATATGCAGTCAAACCCGTCTTAACCCATTACCTCATAGGCTTTTTTTTAGATACAACCTCGTTGAATAAACCTACCGAAAAGGAGCATTAACTAGAGAAAAGGAAAACAATAGAATTGTGTAGGTAGAATCCATCGTGATAAATAGAGCATTTGCTCCTGTAGGAGCTAATGCTCTATTTATCACAATGGTTTCACAAAGTGACTTTTACAGAGTCGTAAATATGAGGGAATGGGTTAACTAGACATTCAAGCTTGTAACAATGCTTGTCTTTAACCCTTTCCTTAATGGACAATTGTGCATGAACTGATCACCTCATAATACTTCATTATTTTTTATATGGTTTATTTGTCAAGAGAATGTTTGGTTTAGACAATAGCTGATGAATAAAAATGTTGGATCCTGACGCTACTTCGAGACGATTCTAAAGAGTGGTTACATAGGGTTTGGTGGAGAAATGACGATTTTAGTATTTGGGTACGCGCTTTTATATGTAACTCTGTGCCTATTATTTATTAGAGTGTATAGATCTGGAGTACAGAAAAACCTCTCTATAACAGCCATGAAATGACATGAATAATTTTGTGTTAAAAGCAGGTGACTGCTTAAAGCAAAGTGAAAGTAAAACAGAACGCTCCTATAGGAGCGTTCTGTTTTACTTTCACCTTGCTTTAAGAAGCCACCTGCCCTCAATACCAACTAATTAACACAATTTAGGGACCCTTATAGAGAGGTTTTACTGTACACAGTGTGTGTGCTATTCGGGAGTATCTTACAAAGGATAGACAAATCGAATAACTTGTTGACTTTCAGAAAGAAGACGACAGTACTGTTAAGAGTTCTGGCAGAAATGACAACGAAACAATAACCAGAGAAAAATCCGAAAGACTAGAGGATAACACCGATGATACTCACGATTCTCCGCGCAGATTAATCGAAGAACCCGAGGAGCAGCATCTATCTTTGGAGAATACTGAAAACAAAGAATCAGAAAAACTAGAGGAAAGCAACGATGATACTCATAATTCTTCACATGAAGATAACGAAGAAATCGAAGAACCAGAAGAGCAACAACTACCTGTAGAGAAAACAGAAACAAAAGACGCATATAACTCCAAGCATGTACACTTTAACGACGCTAGAGATATAGCTGAAGAAAGTGTGGCAAACACAGACAAGGTAGCTTCCAAAAAGTTACGAGATTTATTGTAAAAGAAAAGTAAAAAAGAGGCTGTTTTATTCATATTTGTTTATATGAAGCTGTTCTGTAGGATAGTTTTACCATGTGAATGGTGAATATTAAAAGTGGAATGACCTATTACGGTAAAATCACGCTAATACGACCACCTAAAACCCCGCTAATGCGACCACCTAAAAGAGATATAGCTCTGGGTGCTAGATGCAGGTGGTAGCTTAATACAGGACAAAAATAATGCAGAAAGCTCCAAGAGGAGCTTTCTGCATTACTGTTGTCCTGCATTAAGCAACCACCTGCTTATAAAGACACCCGTGTTTAATCATTTTAGTGGTCGCATTATAGGGGTTCTACTATAGTATAAAAGGTAAACCTTTGTCAAATGGTTTTGAATGATACATCGTGTAGATCCTTTTATACATAGGTCGTAAATGCTTCTAAACCGACGCTCAATTTAAAATAAATATCCGTTCTTCGAGACAGATGGCAGCTGAATGCATGGTGAAAGTTGCGAAGAAAGCTCATCCATGAGCTTTCTGCATGACTTTCACCCTGCATTAAGCTATCACGTGTCTAAAAGTATCTAAACTTCTTCGTAACTTGAATTCCGGTTTAGAGAGGTTTTACTATTATATTCTTTTCTTGCATTCAAAGGGTTAGAATTAATTAGGTTTATCAACTATTTCTGCAATATATGCATAATATCTATAACAAATGAATAGCAATAACTTTAAATAGTTAGCGACTTAATATAGAACGAATAGGATATAGAAAGCTTCCATACCACTGGCACTTGATCGAAATAGTCTATATTTGTGTAATATAATAGTTATAGCATATAGTGTATTAATGTACTAGTTGCTATAAATAAACTATAGTCTTTTTCGAACAAGTGCCAGTGTCCCATACCTTCTGTAATTACAAATGTGATATTGGCAGCGAAAGGGTTAATAGCTGACTTAAATAAATATGACACGCGGCAAACCTCGTATCATATTATTTTAGTCAACACGTTTCGTAAAAAATAGAAAATGAATACTTATGTAAGAGGAATATCAATCATAACGCTGGTGGTTTTTTTTCTTTCTAATAACGCATTGGTACACAGGAAAGCACTGATATGCCTACTAAAAAGGGTAAGCGTGTGAAAGCGAAATTCAAAGAGGAAACAGGAAAAACAAAAACATCAACATTTGAATTAACCAACCCAGATAAAAAGCATGCTTTGCCTGAAGCCGTTGCCTCTACCAGCAATGGACGGAAGCTAAGAGCTGAAATTAGTGAAGACAAAGAGGAAAGAAATCGGGTAATCTATCATCTTTATTTCTTAGCAATTTCCCTGTTGAATATTCATATAACAAATAATGATATCATGGATATTTATTAGCTGAACGTTTATAATGGTATATGCACACCGGACTGTTTTTACATCGGCAGAAACGGAAGAATCCGATCTATATTATTTCATAAGCAAACAGACCAGATCCTGGTCAGATGGCCACAGGAGCCGTTTTATCTGGGTCTACTCTGATTGTAAGGGCGTGGAAATACGTTTATATGAAGGACAAGGTTAACTGATATGCATTAATCATGTTTAACAACTTTACCTCACGAATAAACATATCGAGGACTTGGTGCAAAACTAGTGTAACTCCTTCACTTTGTGAAGGAGTTACAATAGTTTTGCAACAAGTCCTCGATATGCAGTAAAAAACTCTATAACGACCACGAAATTACATCAAATATTTTGTGTTAAAGGCAGGTGGCTACTTAAAGCAAGGTGAAAGTAAAACAAAACGCTCCTATAGGAGCGTTCTGTTTTACTTTCACCTTGCTTTAAGCAGCCACCTGTCCTAAATACCAACTAATTAACACAATTTCGTGATCGTTATAGAGAGGTTTTACTGTTCTGCATTTATAATGTGAGACCATATTATTAGCATGCAGTAAAACCTCTACATAACGGCCACTAAATTGTGTTAATTAGTTGGTATTTACGACAGGTGGCCGCTTAAAGCAAGGTGAAAGTAAAAACAGAACGCTCCTACTATCACCTTGCTTTAAGCAGCCATCTGCCTTTAACACAAAATACTTGATGTAATTTAATGGCCGTTATAGAGAGGTTTTACTGTACTTGTATTAGTTGGAATGCGTTTTTATAATTTACGGCCATTTCAATTAATTATAGGTTGTTGTCAGAAACACGATACGCTATGCGACGTTGTGGCGCGTTCGTGCCGAACGTCACATTTATGAAAAACAGTTTATATACATGTATGTGACGTCATGTCGTTGTTTGGAAAGTAATAATTGAGAAAAAATCATGTTGTTGTTTTTCTGACAGTGTGTAGCATAATACATGTATTATATACTTTACACTTGTTATTCAATGCACGTATGTGTAAACAAATATTTGAAATTAACTTACAGGTAGAATATCGGGGAAATCCAAATCATTTCTTTTAATTGTGAGTTACTGCTAACTTGTATACTGGTACAGGGGAGATAATCTGCTCGTGAGAACCCTTGGTGTTTTTTAAGGAAGGTTAAATAACACAGAACAGATATGCAATTGGTTTAAAATGCAGAGCATTTCTAGTGGTTCTGTAAACAAAACTCACAAGTAATGCTTTTGTTGCTTACATTTACATTCATTTACATTTATCTTTAGTTATTCCCGATAGTATAATTATGTGTAGCTTGTTAGATTCCATATGATCTTTTTCCCAGGAAAATTTCCCTGTCATTTCATTTAATCGTGTTTCATTGTCTTGTATTTGTTTTTCTTTTTCTCTCTTTTCTTTTCTTTCTTAGTCCCTTTTTCGTCTCTCATATTTCCTTCTTAGTACATGATCAGAGGACTTCACCTAGCTGTGGACCAGACTTTATGGAGATATTGAATTATATATTGAGCTTATTACCCAATGGGTAACGACCTACAGACTTGGAGATACTCCATTGGTCTGTTCCACAGCGGGAGATATAGTTTTTTCAGTAAGACAAAAGTCAAGTTAAATATTTCATTTGAACTGTTCAGTATCTTACAGAATGCATTTATCTTGTTATGGAAGCTGTTGCTTTGTATTAGAGAATATTATGTTGACTTTCACTTTTTATTCATTGTACTACTTTTGCTATTACAAGCTGGAGATATTGAATCTAATCCTGGGCCCGAGATTGTTCATACAACTGCACCAAGTTGCCTATCTATTTTGCATAGTAACATAAGGAGCATCAGACATAAATTGGATTTCATCAGGGACAATTTCGCTGATTTTGACATTTTATGTTTTACTGAAACTCATTTGGATATGTCTGTCTCTGATGAATCATTATTTTTGTCTGAATTATATGATACGCCATATAGAAAAGATAGAAATAATCACGGAGGGGGTTACTTGTTTATGCATCTTCTAATCTGATTTGCGAAAGAATAGCTGACTTAGAACAATTTTGTATTGAATCTCTTTGGATCAGCGTTAAAATTAAGAAGAAGACATTTTTGATTGGAACATTTTATAGCCCCAAAACGTCGGATGCAGATTTCTTTGCTAATTTTAACCGTAATATTGAAAAAGCTTATGAAATATCGTCGAACATTATTCTAGTTGGAGATTTTAATGAAGATTTATTGAATTCAAATAACAGAACGCTTAAAGATATTATTATTACAAACTATATGGTTAATACCATCACAACTCCTACACGACTAAATGCTTTGTTAGACCCTATCTTGATACCCACCGATATGAAATACCATGACGCTGGCATCCTATCAATCCCACCTGAGATAAGTGACCATTGTGCAACTTTTATTATATTGCCATTTCCTTATGAACTGAGAGGCACTTTTGAAAGAAAGGTTTATTTATATAAAAGAGCGGACTTTGATCTGTTAAATGCAAAAGTAGCGGCTTTTGATTGGCAATGTTTAAATGAAGGTTCGATAGACGATGCTTGCACACTATTTACAGAAACATTTCTTCATTTTGTTAATTTGTGTATTCCGTCTAGAAATATTACCATACGGTATGATGATAAACCATGGTTTGACTCTAAGCTACGTAAATATTGCAGAATAAGAGTTAGACTTAAACGCATAGCTTTAAAGTCATTAAAACAACACGATTTTGATAAATATAAACACATGCGGAATAAAGTCAATAACATGAAAAAATATGCAAAACAAACATTCTTTAGTTCTTTAGAACATAATTTAGAAGACCTAAGAACAAATGATAAAAAAGGCTTCTGGAATACTATTCGTCACTTCATAAAAAATAATGACTGTACTGCTAACATACCACCTTTGTGTGAAACTTCTTCAGATGGAGATATTTCTTGTTTTTATACAGACGACGAAAAATCAAATTGTTTAAATAATTTCTTTGCAGCTATATCTACAGTAGATGACACAGGTGCTACCCTCCCCCCGTTCTCTCCAAAAACACTGAATAGTCTGACTACCATTATTATTAATGATACTGAGGTAGAAGAAACAATAATTTCACTCGTCTTGAATAAAGCATCTGGCCCTGACTGTATATCTCATAGAATGCTTAAAGGATCAGTCAAAACTATATCTAAACCGCTTGCTATTATTTATAATAGATCATTGAATGAAGGCGTTTTTCCGAATGCTTGGAAAATTGCAAATGTAATACCACTTTTTAAAAAGGGGGATACATCCATACCGTCAAACTACAGACCTGTCTCTCTGCTCAGTTGCTGTGGTAAATTGTTCGAACGAATCGTTTTTAAACATATGTACAACTTTTTTTTAGGAAATAACTTGATATACAAGTACCAATCAGGGTTTCTTCCTAATCACTGTACTGTTTATCAGTTAATTGATATTGTTCATCACATCTGCCAATCATTTGATAACAAACAACATTCTTGCATGGTGTTTTGTGATATTTCCAAAGCCTTTGATCGAGTATGGCATAACGGTCTTACTTTTAAACTGCAGGAAAATGGCATCAATGGGCGTCTTTTAATATGGCTGACTAATTACCTAAGCAATAGGTGCCAAAGAGTTGTTCTTCGTTCTTCTGTCTCTGCTGTAAGAACAATATCGGCTGGTGTTCCACAGGGATCTGTGTTGGGACCTCTTTTATTTTTAATTTACGTTAATGACATATCTGACTCGCTACTGAGCTTAACAAGATTGTTTGCAGACGATAGCTCTCTTTACATATCTGCTACCTCTTTAAATGACATTGAAGGTATTTTAAACCACGATCTTAAATTAGTTTCCGCTTGGGCTAAGACCTGGCTTGTTAATTTCAACCCCGCTAAAACTGAGGCAATGATGTTTTCGCTTAGAAATCATGACACGCGGCCTAATCTATTTTTTGAAGGCACTGCTATACAATTTGTTAATTCTCCTAAACACTTGGGTGTCACCCTAAATGCAAATGGTCAGTGGAATGATCACATCGATAGCATACTTAAATCTGCTTCCAAAACAATTGGAATAATGAAAAACATTAAATTCACCTTAAACAGAAGGGCCTTAAATCAAATTTACATTTCTTACGTACGGCCAATACTAGAGTATGCTTCTATTGTTTGGGATGGTTGTTCCGAAACTGGTGCAGATACATTAGAAAAACTACAGAACGAAGCAGCCCGTATCGTAACTGGCTTAACCAGATCGGTATCGCTAGATAATCTATATCAGGAATGTGGATGGGAATCACTAGCCAGTCGACGAAAGTTACAAAAGCTCTGTTTCGTTTATAATGCCTCTCATAACATGGTTCCATCTTATATTAGTGATTTGATACCACCCTATGTAAGGGAGCTATCCCACTATCCATTAAGAAATAGCAATGATATCGAAGTGCCTTTCTCACGTACGTCAGTCTCCAAGAAATCATGCATTCCGTCTTCAATAGCACTATGGAACAACATCAGCCCAGATAGCAGAAATTTAAATACATTAAGCTCATTCAAAAACTCATTGCGGAACAATTTTAGCAATTATAACGTTCCATCTTACTACTATTTTGGAGATAGGTATTTGTCAGCTATACACGCCAGAATTAGGAACAACTGTAGCAATCTGAATAGTGATCTTTTTAAAAACCACCTTAATCAAAATCCTTTATGCGAATGTTCACATGAAATTGAAAATGCCGAACATTACTTTTTTCAATGTAGTCTTTTTCAAAATCAGAGACTTAACTTATTTCGTACAACACAAAGTTACCATCCTCTAAATACCGAAATGCTGTTGTTTGGCAAACAAAATCTAAATGATGAAGACAATAAAATCATATTTGCTGCCGTGCATTGTTATATAAAGCAATCACGGAGGTTTTAGCCTCACGTATTGTACAACTATCGATGTACTAACTCTTAGTTTGATATTATATTTTTTTAAGATTATGCTAAGATGTCTTACTTATAACGGTATGTTCTTATGCTAAGATGTCTAAGTGTCCTCTGATCGTACTACTATAGTTAGGATATATGTCGCCACATGACTCTCTCTCTCTCTCTCTCTCTCTCTCTCTCTCTCTCTCTATCTCTCTCTCATCTACTATCTCTCTCACTCTATATCTTTCACAAACATTGTATTAAGTTTCATATTTTGTTTGCCATTACATGTATATATGAATGCTTTGTATGGGGAGGGTCAAATCTAATGTTGTAAGAACTTGTGACCCGACCCAATTTCCTCTAATATGGAAATAAAATATGTTTAAACTAACAAATATTTGCAGAAATCAAATTTTCCAAAATAGAATTGCCAGACACAGATTTAAGTATTTAAATTCAATTCAAATTGTTTTATCCCGGGGCCATACACAATGCATTTAGTATAAGGCTTACTAACTCTGACACATAGTGTAACTAATAAAGCTCAAGTTATTATCTGAAACGCTTTAGAATGAGAATAGACGTATTCCATCAAACCAAACTACCACAGAACATACCGCTAACGGAAGGCACGAACGAGGTTCAAGAGAAGGGCCGCCTATAGGTGGGAGTATGCAACTGAGTGCTAGATCTACCGGTAGGCCTACGCCAACAACTGGATCGTTCGGACCGTCGAATGTATCTAAGAACAAAACAAAACCGCACACAGTTAATCAGCAAAGACCAGCATCGCAGACCGGCATGAAGAACAAGGTGAGAAATAGTGCATGAGTTCATTACCACCGCTATCTTTTCTGTAATGTGAACTATTCATGATTTAGATTAACCCTTTTGCTCCCACGATCCCATATATTGGACGTATGCAAACAGTGTAGATTCCGATCAGACGCCGCATGATGCGGCGTCTGATCAGAGTCTACACTGTTTGCTGATTGTAAATTCAATATAAAACAAAACGAAAATGAAAATTTAGGCCATGCACCTCTTAGATAAAAAAATGGTGTAATCAAATATATAAGCATGGAAAAATCCACTGGGAGCAAATGGGTTCAACCCTTTCAACCCGAGACACGCATCCCTTGTCATTTGTAAACAGTGTAGATCTAGACGCACTATTTGTCATTTAAAATCCTCTAGTTTGACCATTTTCTCCATAAATACGATTTCTACACCTTTGCAAACAGAGTAGACCCAGAATAGGGTCTGCTCTGTTTGCTTATTGATTTAGACTTGATTCCACAGTTTCAGCCACGGCCAAATTACCAGGGCTATTTCTTACGTATATATCCTGTTTTTCTATGTAGAGTGTCCTCATCAACTTTTATAATGGTATATGAACACAGGATTGTTTGGCCTCGATAGAAACTGTAGAATCAGAATGATATAATTCCTTAAGCAAACAGAGCAGCCCCATATCAGACGGCTCCAATAGGAGTCGTCTGATCTGGGTCTACTATGTTTGCAAAGGCGTAAAAATCGCTGTCGATATTAGGTTAATATTGCACAGCTATAAATACAGCTACCAGTGCTTGTTTTAGGAAAAAACAACTATTTTACCATTGCATTTCAGCGGCCACCAGCATCTAGACATCGCCAAAATGTGGAGTTTTATTTGAATAGAATACATTCATTACCATATCCAGGTAGGTGATTTATATGATTATCCCGAGATAGGATCTACTCATATTTGGCGTATTACATGTATTTTAATTTAACATATTTGCAGAGGTAATTATCATTTATTCGGTATTGACAGTGAATTCTTTATTTGGTAATTGTTTTATTCATTCAGGTCACAAAATCGAGGAAATGCTACGATGGAAAGGCAAATACAGACAACTTGAAGTTAACCATCGTTATATCCAGTGGTTCGTGATTGTTTTTCAGTTATTTCAACATTTTCCTTCATATAAACGCATTTTCAAACATAGTAGACCCAGATAAAACGGCTCCTATAGGTGCCGTTTGATCAGGATCTGCTCTGTTTCTTATGGAAATTGATAGACATGTTTCTTTAATTTCTAAAATGGCTACAGTGTTCAATCTTCCATATTTTATTAGAATCTGTAGCTTTTTTTGTCTACGAATATTCAGTAAGTATTGAAATTTGGACTACATATAGATTAGGGGAAAGGGTTAAGCTATCTTACATTCATCCCATATATGGGACGTATGCAAACACTGTAGACTCTGATCAGACGCCGCATAATGCGGCGTCTGATCAGAGTCTACACTGTTTGCTGATAGAAAATTCAGTATAAAACAAAATAAAAATGAAAATTTAGACCAGACATCCCTTAGATAAAAGATAGACTAATCCAATATATAAGCATGGAAGAATCCACTGGGAGCAAATGGGCTAACCATTTGAATACCGAATATTCAAAGTGGAATTGCAGACATCGGGATTTGATGTTGCAAAATTACTAATACATGTATTCATGAAACGCAAAAGAATGCCAACGTATTACCATTACCACTTTGCCTTTAACCCTTTCGGCGCCAAATTTCTAATTGTCGTCTGCAATCTGGGACTGCACTATTTGTCGTGGTGCATTTATGCGACTGTGGCGGTGAAAGGGTTAATTATGAATGAGTGAGTTAGGTTTAACGGCATACCGCGGCACAAAAAGATCATATTCTTGGTAATAATCTTCACACCATTATTTGACTATTTTATATATTTCCATCGCCGGGGAAATCTTTCTAGAAACTAATTCATTACCTATATAGTCAATTGCGAATTTCCCGCCAGAATTTAATGCAAAAACTAAAGATCCTAACATTAATATGACCGTATATTTTATTCTAGTATACAGTTGGACCATCAAAAAGAGGACTTTTTATGGGTCTGTAAGGCAGGTGGTAACGTAATACAGGTCAAAAGTAATGCATAAAGCTCATATGAGAGCTTTCTGCATTACGTTTGCCATGTACATGTATTAAGCAACCACCTGTTTTTTTAAGATTCTGGTTTGCTTAACCCATTTGCTCCGATCCCATATATGGGACGTAGGCAAACAGTGTAGACTCTGATCAGACGCCGCATAATGCGGCGTCTGATCAGAGTCTACATTGTTTGCTGATAGGAATTTCAATATAAAACAAAACGAAATTGAAAATTTAGGCAAGGCGCCCCTTAGATAAAAAATGGACTAATCCAATATATAAACATGGAAAATCCACTGGGCGCAAATGGGTTAAAACAGGTTCTACTGTATTCTAAATGCTCTTATTTATATTAGTTATATTGCAGCATGCTTATGTATTTCGTGATTGTATTTTATTAACTCATTTACCTCACGAACATTTAGTAAGAAATACTGACTCCATTAATATTAATTTGCTGGATTTTCTTAATGACATTATGATCAGGGAAATATTTCATTATGGCAGACACTAGAATAGTTATTTATACCATTCCTTAAGCAAACAAAGTAGACCCTAGTTAGATGGTTATACAGTAAAACCTCTCTATAACGGTCACTACATTGTGTTTATTAGTTGGTATTTACTATTCAGGGCAGGTGACTGCTTAAAGCAATGTGAAAGTAAAACAGAACGCTCCTATAGGAGCGTTCTGTTTCACTTTCATCTTGCTTTAAGCAGCCACCTGCTTTTATTACAAAATACTGGATGCAATTTAGTGGCCGTTATAGAGGGTTTTTTACTGTAATTGGATTTTGTCTGCATCAATTGAAAAAAAAATCCTGGGTGTCAAACAGTCTGTATCATAATGAGAAATCGGGGTTTTGGCGTCTTGTCTACATGTAGTTCCTAACTTTTAGCGAAGGTTATCAATATTTCGATTGTGTTACGGAGAGTATTATCCACATATATATGTCGCTGTCGATATGACAGAATATTCTTATTTGCAATATTGTAGGCTGTTTCCCACTCCTGAAAGCAGTGCATTTAATTCCGAAGCCCAGCCATTACATGAGCATGAAATGGAGGTATTCACAAAATATATTTTTATAAAGCAACGAATTCTCTATTCTTTAACATTTGCACGTGAAATAACTATCGTCCGCAAACCAAAACTGTCGTCTGCGTCAATGCACAACGTTTAGTTGTTTTCTTCTTTTTCTTCTTTAGATACCTTAATTGTGGCATACAGCCCTGTATTCTAATGAGTTCTGAACCATGGACCCTGCTTATATAAAATAAAAATATTTACTCATATTCGGCTAGTTCAACAGCTGTCTGTTACCATATAAGGGAGATAACTTGTCTTATATTAACTGTAGAGTCATAGGGAGTCAAACCCTTCTAATCAAGAGTGAAAAAAAAAATATAAGTCTCTTTGGGCAAGTGGCTGTATAACAAAAAGTGAAAATCATCCAGAAAGTTTCTTTGTGAACATTAAGTTACCACCTGACTGAAAGACCATCATTGACTCTACTGATTTTTTTACTGTATATGAAGAAAGATATTTGAATGTCGTTATACATGTAAATGCACGGAACGTGAATTGATTTCAGTTTATAAAAGGATCGAACCGCGTCTAAACCCTTTCACCGCCAAATAAACCGCCAAATAAACTTCGTCTCTTCAGATTGTCGTCTGCTTCGGGTTTCAATTCTTTTTAAAACATACTTAGAGGGCTAAACAGTTTGGATCCTGATGACTCTCCGAGTTACTCGGCGTTTCATCTGGATCTAAATATTTGCAAATGTCACCACGGTTCCGCCTATGGCGGCGAAAGAATTAAGTTAGTGTATCTGTGATACTTTCCCAGTGAGCGATAGTGCTCAGCAACAATTATATCCCTTGACAGATGAACACGGTTGTATAACAATTGATACGTAGGTCCTTCCATTTGGATTACTCGGTTATTTCTCTGGATGTTGTAGTTAACTGATTTATTATTTAAACCAATATCGTTTTCCTTAAACTCTACACATTAAATAATTCGATTGAGTTTTAGTCAAGTAGAGTATATAATGAATGTAATAATCATTTGATAATTCTTATGTAAAATATTTAAAACTAGCAGTGCAAAGAGATCAACGATAAAATCTGAGGAAATCGACCAGTAAGACATGGAGTTTTTGGGAGAGTATTCAAGGGAAATAACTGAACAATTCTTGTTCTAGGCTGTGAGGGGGTCCAGCGAATGTAGCAACCGATTTATACAGGCCTATGAGATGATGCTAGACTTCTACGGTATACAACTTGAAAACAGAAACACGGGAGAAGTGAAACGATGTCAGAAAAACTGGAAGAAGAGATTTGCTCATCTAAATAAGTACGGTAAACCCCTCTAAAGAGATCACTTTTTGAATAAACATAGATACCTTTAAATATAGGTGGTTGCTTAATGTAAAACGAAAGTTATGCGGAAAGCTCCTTTCTGCATAACTTTCGTCCTGCATTAAGCTATCACCTGCATTTTACCCCCAGATTTATTCCTCTTTTTGGAGGTTGCATTATAAGGCGTTTACTGTAAGTACATGCTATTAAGAATGTTTCACAATTTTCAACTTTACCATTACCAATTTTCATGAGAACTTCAGTGAAAGAATGTAATTGAAATGGCATAAATATAATTCAAAGCCAACACAATAAAGTACCTAGTTATAGTCTACTTTCAGTCCGAATGACCGTTCGGCCGACTGTACATTTACTCCCCTGGTCATTGAGTTATTTGCCTACAATATTGAGCACTGCTAACGTATGACACAATCATGCAGACGCAGTACAGGCCAGTGACCCTCACAGTTAACCATTTAACCCCCGGGTGGAGAGGAGGTGCGGATGGGAGACACTGAAAAGCGTCTCTGAAATTTCCGGGGGGACCGGGAATTGAACCTCGGACCTCCGGACTGATAGTCAAGCTTGTTATAACTTGACCACCGCACACCATAATACACCTCACGTGGTCCAGCAAACAGCGTAGATCCGATGTCGCTTTGAGAAACCTGGCATCTCATTAGACTCCATTCTGAATGAGTTTCTTTGGATATTTTCTCAAAAGCTTGAAGGAATATGAAGTAAGTAAATTTGAGTTTGATTGAAGATGGAGAAGACATCATTTTATAAGATATTCATGTTAAAACAGTAGAACCCGTCTAAACCCATTCCCTCATAGGCTATTTTTAGATAAAGGAGCATTAACTAGAGAAAAGTAAAAGTAAATTTTTAGAATGTTGTAGTTTGAAACCATTGTGATAAATAGAGCAATTGCTCCTATACATGTAGGAGCAAATGCTCTATTTATTACAATGGTTTCACCAAGTGACTTTTACAGAGTCGTCAGAATCGTTAATATGAGGGAATGGGTTAAGCGATCATTCATTTATTGAAAATAGGAGACTTAAACAGGAGGCGGTTAGTTAATGCAGGGCAAATGTAATGTAGAAAACTCCTACAGGAACATTTTGCATATTTTAATAATTTTGGACATGCATTGAGCGACCACCTGCCTTACAGACCCATATTTACCTGATGGCCGCTTATGACAGGTTTTACTGTATTTACAGGTCTGGTCACAACTACCTCCGCATTACACGGATTATATTAGCTCTTTCCTGTTTGGGATTCGGTCATTTCCAAAGACCATTAATAGACTTCTTTCTGAACGAAATATTAGTGACAAAGGAACTGTCAGGCATTCGACATGGTGCAGTTATACGCTGGATAGAAAGCATAGAAAATGAGAGAGAACGGTATGAATGTTTACAATACTTCGAAGAGCTTCATGCTAATTGCAGAGGTAGCTTTGAACAGAGGCAATTTGATGTAGCAACAGCAGATTCAGGTTCGGCGACAGAGAGTGATGATGAGGGTGAAGATATTGGGGAAGAACCAGCAAATACCAAGTACATGGTTAGAAGAACAGCCAGTCAGAATGGTATGGCCATTGGCAAAATCAACTTCAGCGAGGAAGAGTCAGAAGCTACTCAATCAAACTCGGTAACTTAACATATGGGAGAAGATAATGCGAAAATACTAGTGTATTTAATTATTTATTTGTTGAATATTGTTACATGCATACAGCCATAAAGACAAAATCTTATTGCTGAATGCATGTAACAAAAATGTGACGTGTATTTTGAGATGATAATGTTTGAAAAAGGCCTAGTGGTCGAAATATTCAAGTATTTATGTATCATATTAATTCCCTTTCATGAATATTTTATTCATTGTATAATTACATATATACACAGAATTTTTGGTATTGGTAGAAACTGTAGTCTTTTATAATTTCATTTATCAATCAGGACAAACCCTGGTGAGACGACCCTTTAAGGAGCTGTCTGACTTGGGCCTACTCTGTTTGCAAGGGTGTGAAAAAAGGGTTTGTATGAGGGAAATATTTGCACCAGACTGCTGCTATATGCAGAACGGAATTAACCCAATCACTCATATTGACGCCTTTTGACGCCTCTGCAAAAGTCACATGTTGAAACCATTTTGATAAATAGAGTATTTGCTCCTTTAGGAACACATGCTCTATTTATCACAATGGTTTCAAATTACAAATTTCTGAAATTTTCATTTTCTCTAGTTAATGCTCCTTTTGGGTAGATATATTCCATGTGGTTGGATCTAAAATAGCCTATGAGGTAACGTGTTAAGAGAAAATGGTCTTGTATTGATTTTTTTCTTCATCACTTTCGCCCCACAATAAGGTACTACATGTCTGAAATACCGATATCTTTTAAGACGTCGCATTATAGTGGGTTATTATACATTATTAATATAGTTTATATTATTACATAAGCAGTAGTTATCTTAAAAACACCTTTAACTCTTTCCACGCCATTTTCGCACCTTTGCAAACATAGTAGGCCCAGATCGGATGGCTCCTGTTTGAGCCGTATAATAAGGGTCTTCTCTAGTTGTCTATTTTTTTTTCTACCAAATCCAATAATCCTGTATTCATTCACAATTATGAAAATGAAAATGTGTATATAGTAATGCTATCAGCAACATATTGAACCGTCTTCCGAAGACAATTCTCTAAAAAGAAAAAGCAATGTTGTATGGAAACTGATTATATTATCTTTGCATGTATGTTGTATTGCTATTAACTGTAACTATTAACATTTAGTCTGCTATGGGCGGATCCGTGGTTATCTCTGCAAACTGTCTGCATCCAGATGAGACATTGAGTAACTGGGCGTCTAGTCTGGATCTCAAACTGTTTGACGTTATGGTAGTGTTTTGAAAACAAATGCCAAATAAACCAATACTGAACAGGGCAACAGATAAACGTGCGCACTCAAGTAGTAAAATCGTCATTTCTCCACCACACCCTATTATGTGACCACTCTTTGGAATCGTCTCGAAGATTCTAAAGAGTGGTCACAATATACGGTGATGTCACAATATACGGTGTGGTTTAGAAATAAAGAAGGTATTCTTGAAAATGTGTTAATTTACAATATTTTCTGGACTTCTGTTGAAGAGGCAACATTTCCTGCAACATTTTTCTAGTAAACTAATTTACTCAGCAGGGTAAATGTTAAATCATTTTCCTGTTTTACTCTAAATCAATAAACACTAATTACCTGTTCAAATGTAGCATAAGTTTGTATTACACTGATGTTTTAAATTGATGAACAAGTTAAATGATCATAATGGCCCAGTTTATGCAAGCTGTAATGTAACTCATTTCACCAAGTTAACCCTTTCATTGCCAATGTCGCACAAATGTTCCACGATAAATAGTGCAGTCCCAGATCACACGCTGACTTTTCGAGGCGGCTTCTAATCAAGAACCTCACTATTTGTCTCGATCTCTAGTTCTATATCTGTGGTTTTTTCCTCAGGAATTTGCATTTATTTATCTCATTACCTTATCTTACCGAATGGTTTAAACAATTGGCTTACAGACTGCAATTAGAAATTTGGCGCCAAAATGGTTAAAAGTTGTTTCGACTTTTCACATGTAGGGATCAGGCACTGTGAGAAAGGATAAAGACACATATAATAGCCCGGAGACAGAGCAGCAGTTAAACACTTCTACCATGAAAGGGTCTAAAAACAAGACAGCGAGGGAGAAAAGACGACAAAAGAATGCAACGGTGCGTATGAGCATGCCTTCTGTTAGGAGCATTACCTTAGACCTGCATAAAGCCGGTATTAAAGACCTGTGTTTAGACCCTTTTTCATGTTTGCTTAAGACGAACTGTACTGTACATTGTAATAGGTATCTTTATATGTTTATTATTACTTTAGCCACCAATGTTTCCTGGAGTTCTGAACAATACGGTCTGATTTGGGTCTGCCCTGTTTACAAAGGCGCGAAAAAGCGTTTATATAAGAGAAAGGGTTAATATTAAACAAATCATAACACAATAATACTGTACGTCCTTGGTGTAATTCATTTTAAACCTTTTAAGTTATAATCTGAGTTCCTTCTGACGTCTCGGTAGTGTCACTATCTAGTTTACTCAAACTATGGCCAGTCAGATGCTTAAGTATGGAATCAGAGACGATCAAAAAGTTAAATAACCACTGGGCATTGAAGAACATAATTCAAATTTAGCGAGCGATTTGTGTTTGTCGTGGGTTACCCATGCGCTCATATATTCATGTAAATCGATAAATGTTACGATATGGATTTAAATACAGTGCTCCTTCTCTACAACGACACCCTTTGGGATACGATGATTGTATGCGTTGTTCAGAGGGAGTTGTTACAGGGAGGGAAAATCAAACATAATTAGCTTGTTTGCAGATTCCCAGATAAGGTTATTTCGAAAACTAAAACCGTTATGCCTCAATCAAACCCTATGTTGTGACCACCCTTTAGAATCGTCACAAAGTGACGATTCTAAAGAGTGGTCACACCATAGGGTTTGATGGAGGCATAAATAAAATACGATGGAAAAAAGTTGTTTCTAGAGCCTTGTTGTTTCGGAAACAGTGACATGCGTTGTTGTAAGGAGGGAATCGTTATTTGGAGCACTGTATTACTAAATAATCTTGAGCAATTCACCAGAGGCCAAGGTAAGATGGTCACAACATAGTGTTTTATGGAGAAATGACGATTTTAGTATTTGAATACACATCCTGTATCTGTTGTTCTGATTCTTTCAATAGTATGTCTGTAATACGAATCATTCATTTAGGAAAACGAAACAGATGAACCGTCGCAAAACTTGGAGTTTTACAGAAATAAGCTGAAGTCCAAACCTGACCCTGGTATGTAGTGGTACTATTATCAAAAGTGTAAAGAGAAACACTATCGTACAGAGCGGTGTAATGAACTTTAACAATTTACTCCATCAATACGTCTTTCAAACTGCAAACAGAGCAGACCCATATCTGATGGCTCCCATAGGAGCCGTCTGATCAGGGTCTGCTCTGTTTGCTTATGGAATAATATAAATAGGATTCTACAGTTTCTGCCATGGCCAAAAGGTCTTATGTCCAATTGTTATGATAAAATAATTCTAAATAATATTCATGATGTAATTAAGGGTTAAAAGACTTAACATTACAAATTTCGTTTACATTGACACAGTTGACCAGGCATCCATTACGAGACCAATCGCGGGATATAGAGTTCCCTAATTAAAGTTTCATGTCACAAAATATGTTTGTTTGTATCGTGGTCTTTTAAACAGTATTTCAGTAATTTAAATGGTTTCTAGTTCGAAATAGACCTAAAATGATTCCTTGGTAAATATAACATTCATGAATTAAGAACTTGGACAAATTACGTACAAATTCAACACGATTTTCTTCGAAACGATTTGGCGCGAAATGATATGACGCGTAAATGACGTCATATTTTATCAACCGTTCAATAGAATAGTACTAAGTACTGAGTCAATGTTTTAAGCTGTCAGAAACGATAGTTAGCCAATCAAATTTTCTTCGCAAAAAAGGAAACACTGAATAACCAACTCTGATTGGCCATCGCCACAGAGATTTCAAAAACTGCGGTTTAATAGAATAAAAAACGAAACAATGGACTAGCTCCACTGGCATAAGCTAAAATAGAAATATTTTATTTATAGCAAATAGTACATTAATACGTATATGGTGTGAATATTATATTATAACTACATGTATAGTCTTTTTCGATCAAGTGCCAGTGACTCGCTCGTAGACGTTGGTGTGAAACTAGATCTACTGTCGATTTCAATTTACTTTGTCACTGAATTTGAATCGAGATTTGTTTTCATTTCGAGTCAGACTGACCTTAAATCTACTTTCTTTGATCGCATCGTTTTTTCAGGAACTCCCGTGCTAAATATCCCTCAATATCATGTAGTAACAAGGAAGAAAACGCCGAAAATGCATTTTCTACATGCTAATTAGATCAGCTGTTTCTTTGCAAATGGCCGACGAATGTATGGATAGAGGACCGTATCATTTTTCAACAGGGGTGAATTGAATACCAGTATGAAATAAATGACGTAATTCCGTGTATGACGTCAACTTTTAAGAGCTATAATTACCCTCAGTTAAATTCGAAAGTTCCACTCGACGCCAATCGTCCGCCATTTGCAATTTGAAATGAACAATGGGAAAATATTGTTTTTACGCATAAAATATTTTTTTTTAAAGATGGGTTCAGAGGAAACTCGGACACAGAGTTCCTGAAAAATAAGTGGTTTAAATTTTCTCAATCCGGTAAGAAAGGAAAACACAATCTCGATTAAAATTCAGTGACAAAGTAAATTGAAATGGACAGTAGTTCAGAACCAGAGACAACCGATGTCAAGAGATCCGAACCCCAGTTGGTTCTGGAAAGAGATGGGTTTTATAACAGAAGTTGCATGATTGACGGCTTAAAATCCTATGTGGGGCTATTTAAAGCGCCTTTAAAAGATTTCAGAAAACAGGCCGCGGTTTTGGATCGGCCCACGATTTTCGAACCGGCCCTCGATCTGGGACCGACCCACGAGTTGAGTCTTACACATATCTTGTTATTTGCAGGTTGGAAAATTGTGACAATTCTAGGATGGGAAAACGATTTTTACAAACTGCAGGATCATCCCCATGTCATCCAATGGTATAGTTTCCAAGTAGCAAAATACTGTAAAACCTATCTACAACATTCTCTATAGAGCATTCGAATTGCGAATCTTGAAGGCAGGTGGTAGATCAATTCTGGACGAAAGTTATGAAGAAATGGGCTGTCTGTATAGTTTCGTTCTGAATTAAGCCATCGTCTGCTTTTAACGATACCGATGTTTAATTATTACTTGACGAAGAAAGAGATTCTCAAGTATATTAATCTGAAATACATAAGGTAAATGCACGCAGAACAGACTAGTCAGTATCTCGGAGAACAGAGACACACCACTATTAATCTTTTTCCTGTTCAATATTCATGTAAGTAGTAATGCCATCATAAATATTAATTAGATTAATATTATAGTGGCGTATGGACACGGGCTATTTTGGACCAGGTAGAAACTATATAATTAGATCTACATACTTTCATAAGTAACCATAGCAGACCTGATATGGATCTCCTCTATTTGCAAATGTCTGAAAAGGCGTTTACATAAAGGAAAGGGTTGGTTACATTACATTCATATTGTTTCATACTTTGGTTGTTTTATTTCTAAAAACATAGAACATAGACATTTTGCTGAGCAAGCTAAAGGTGGACAATATAACGACGAATTTATAGAGTGGAATAGCCCATCATTGTTTATTGGTAGAGTCCATACAGTATAAAAGCTAATTTGCGAGAGAATTTTGAATGACAAACCATGCATGCCTTGATCAGAGGTCTCCTATAGGCACCCTCTGATCTATGTTTACGCTGTTTTCAAATGACAGTGCAATCGTTTCCCGCATTCAAAACGTTAAGAAAATCTTTAGTTGCGTATCATTGGTAAAGTGTCGTGGTCTAGAACAATGGAATAAACATGCACCAGCATTTGTATTCCCTTTTCTCTTTTTTAGGTTGTTCCCAATATTAGACTCTGTCGGCAAAAATCCCGAGGCACAGCCACTTCAGATTCATGAAATAGAGGTAAAACATTAAGCATTAGGTTCAGGGCAGGATTTAAATATTTCGCTGCCTGGGTAGTATCTGCAAACTCTTTTGGCCCAGACGGAGGTCGAGTAACTTTCTGTTGCTGTGATTCTCAAATAAAAACTGAAATAAGCGACAGATTTTACAGAATAAAATCCACACAAGGCTACGTTATTAATCTATTCAAATTCTAAGTTTATACTACAGAGCGCCTGCAAGAGGGATATGCACTTTTGGTTGGTCTCGGTCGGAGATCTTCGGTTTGAGTTATGGTGGTTAATTCGTAACTTCTTATTTAAGAGGTCATTGACAAAAAGGAAATGACATTAATCAACACAAACAAATAAACAAAAAGGAAATTAATAATTCTGTGTTCGTACTTTGTATTTTCATTATAATGTGTGAATTTAAATAGACATCCAATCAGAGGAATTAATAGGATACCCAAACATTTTTTCTCAATATAATGCATGTATATACATTTTTGTAACATAACTCGTGGCTTAAGCGTGACGTAACGCTATCATATATATTTTGATATTCACGGGCATATATTCACTAGTGTATAACATTCGAACAACCTAACTGTATTCAAACGCTCTGTCAAAACAAACTGGCGGACGGTGGCCTGCAAAAGACTGTTAATTGGCACTTGCGCCTTAATTTCGATAAAATAATACAAATCATAATCGCTGTCAGTAAATATCTACTTCCATTTCAGTTTACTTTGTCACTGAATTTGAATCAAGTTGTTTTTCATTTCGATTCAGTCTGACCTTAAATCTACTTCATTTGATCGCATCGTTTTTCAGGAACTCCCATGCTGAATATCCCTCAATATCATGCAGTAAGAAGGAAGAAAATGCCGAAAATGCATTTTCTACATGCTAATTCGATCAGCAGTTTCTTTGCAAATGGCCGCCGTATGTATGGAGCGTATCAGTTTTCAAAAGGGGTGAATTCCACACTGATATGAAATAAATGACGTAATTTCGTGTATGACGTCAACTTTTAAGAGCTATAAGTACCCTCAGTTAAAATCGAACGTTCCACTCGACGTCAATCGTTCGCCATTTGCAATTTGAAATGAAAATGTTAATACAATGGGAAAACATTGTTTTTATGCATAAAATCATTATTTAAAGATAAATTCAAGGGAAACTCGGACACAGAGTTCCTGAAAAACGATAACACAAATGGTTTAAATTTGATCTCAATCCGGTAAGAAATGAAAAAATAATCTATTCAAATTCAGAGACAAAGTAAATTAAAATGGACAGTACAGAGTATATGCCAAAAAGACTGACCACCTACTCTGACCCAAACCATCGATCATTCTACATTGCCGCCACAACTTCAAACCTCCTTCACTGCATGTCATTTTGTTTAAAAGGAATTCTGTAGGAATCAATAAATTATCTTCTACGCTGTTACGCATGGTCCAGAAAACAGGTCTCAGTCCAAACAAGAAGCAAACCACAGTGAACGTAAATACATGATTCAAAGGCTGAACAACAATTTAACGCCCCGGCAAATCAGATAATGCAGATTTCTACTCATAAAATATGTTTTCAATCAACCATTATAGTCATCTGAATCCAGCACAGAACAAACATATTCCAAATATGTTATACTCGGAAACAGGTGACCGCGAAAATCTTCCCCTTGTTCCTAGTTTTATGCAGCAGTTCGTACTGACTCTTTTGTCAATTTCAATAAACTTTTTCACTGAATTTGAATCGAGACTTTTTTCACGTCGAACATGTCTATGTCTATTTGTATACAACACTGATGAAGGGCTTAATCAACCAAAACGAAGGCGCATTTTGAATTCCATTGACAGTGAGTAACGTTTAGGCGAACTGTATGTGGGTCTTCATTTAAACTATGAGCAAATGGCACACTTTACATAGACACATGTTGTGTACAGTGACGTCATAATGTGAAGGGTTTGTATGTGGAAACTGTAACTCAAAATTTATTTTGACGTGTTTCTGTAGGTTTTTCTATCACAGTTATATTGAATATCAGAGAGATCTAAATTAGATATGACAGTAAGTCAATAAACAGTTGGAAATTTTGGACCTACTTTGTCCCAATCACTTAGCGAAACCTAATAACACATTTCATTCATCGTTTCTATATTCAAGGAGAGTTTATAACAATCCACGTTACTGCTGAAATATTGGCTGCAAAAACATGTATGTTTGTTATGTTATAAATAGAATTTTGCATTCATGTTCATGATTATTGGATTTATTAAATTCGACTTTTTAAAACGATAAAACAAACTCGCTAAAGCTGGTTTTTTATAGTTTTAATAAGACTCATTTAATAAATCCAATAATCAAGAACAATCATGTAAGATCCTCTATTTATTGTTTTTCTTCTTATTCTTGTTTTATTCCTTTGAACCAGGAAATAAGAAAAGACAAAACCCTGTCCAAACGGTTTCTAAAATCATACAAAATGATGCTGGGATTTTATGGAATGAAACTGACATCAGACAAAACAGGCGAGGTCACATATAGTAAGAAGTGGAAAACACAATTTGAGTTTCTGAGCAGGTACGTAAAATGGCCATCTCAACTAACTATGGGTTATCACATGACCCTTTAAACCTTATCAGAGTGGAATATCTCATCAGATGCCACTCTTTGTGAATGACATAAACTTGCTAGAGGATTCTGAATGATAAATAGTGCAAACCACGATCTGATGGTTCATCTAGGAGCTCTCTGATCTGAATCTATACTGTTTACAGCAAAAGTCAGTGCATGCGTGCCCCGGGTTGGAAGGGTTAATGTAGACTCTGATAAGACATTGTTATCGTTTACCGTGGTAGGTGATCTATGCAAATGCCATTTTACGTAGGGATACGAAGTGCTCAAGTTTCAAACCAACTTCGGTGCTGAACTCCAATTTACGAGCATATTTTGTTGTACCGATTTTAATACCAAAATATACAGCTGTCAGGCAGTTTTGCTGCTGAACTTCAATTTATACCCAACACCAATGTACGATGCGGTCAAAAACTATGGATGCCTGTAAAGTGATGAAAATGCAATTGCAAAAGAATTAGGTTACTACTCTTAAAGGGTCCTGGAGGACAAAGTGCCAGGTGAACTGTTGGAATCGCACCGTGTCCAACTTCAGGTGTCCGTCGTAAGTAATGCTTAAACGACATATCTTTCTAAACCACTGACCGTATTTTTACCACATTTTACAGGAATTACCCTTTATTAGATTACAATGTAACCAGCTGCTTCAAACAGTCAGGGTAATCAGCTGTAATTAAATGTGCCAATAATGAGTACTAACCGGCTGTTTCAGACAGTCGGGGAAATCAGCTGTATTAAATGTGCCAATAATGAGCACTAATCGGCTGCCTAAGACCGTCAGGGTAATCAGCTGTTGTTAAATGTGCCAATAATGAGAACTAACAGGCTGCTTCAGACAGTTAGGGTAATCAGATGTTGTTAAATGTGTCAATAATGAGCACTAACCGACTGCTTCAGACAGTCAGGGTAATCAGATGGTGTTAAATGTGTCAATAATGAGCACTAACCGACTGCTTCAGACAGTCAGGGTAATCAGATGTTGTTAAATGTGTCAATAATGAGCACTAACAGACTGCTTCAGACAGTCAGGGTAATCAGTTGTTGTTAAATGTGCCAATAATGAGCACTAACCGACTGCTTCGAACAGCCAGGGTAATCAGCTGCAGTTCAATGTACACTGACCGGCTGCATCTTAACGACAGCTATTCTTAAACTGCTGAATGAATTATATTATTTCGTTGAAATGAATACAGCGGTCCGAAAAAAGTTTTGTAGATGCAAATAGATCACTTGCGCTATTAAGTAAGCAGATGAGAGATACAAGACCTTCAGCTCTCTTAAAATTAAATAGATCGTCGTAAATGTTTGTAACTAGTTATATTTCAAAGTGTTCATAACGTTGAATAAAGTCCATATTAAAATTTATTAATGTGTATTTACAAAATGAAATTGTTCAGTTGCGTTTATATGGACAAGACAAGGCAATATGTTACACGACTCATTATAGTTATAAATCGCTTTCTATTCCTATTTTCTTATTTGTAATGTTGATAAGTTAGGAATATAACACCTATTAACCACGCTGTTTTTTTTTAAAAATAACTGAAACGTATTTGCTTGTAGTGAAACCTATTACAGTTTAAACACGTGACTTAAAAAAAGAAATAACTGCTTGACACAGGCCAATCGTAATATGGTAACTTTGTGCGTAAAATAATACATACAACATGTACATCTGTTGTGTTAAACCATTCCTTCATATTGAAGCTTTTTGACTCATCTGTGAAAGTTACGTTTTGAAATCATTGTGATAAACAGGAGCATTGTGTCCTGTTTATCACAATTGTTACAAATTACATAATTCTAAAAGTTTTCTTTTTCCTAGTAAATGCTCTTTTTCATTACATGTATTAAAATGAGGGAATAGCTTAAGAGAGGTTTTATTGTATTGTATCTTTTTCAAAGAGCTATTTTTGTTTCTGTGTAGGTCTGTGCAAGACCACATGCGTATAACACGCATCCTACAATCTCTGGAGTGTTTTGGATTCTGGTACTGTCAGTATCCTTTCATCAGTTTTATGCTGAATGAAATAGTTTATCACAAACATTTGAGAATATCGCATGAGACTGTTAAGTACTGGATTGAAGTAATGACAGATGAAGCTGACAGGCAGGCGTGCTATATGATACTTAACGAACTCAGTGCATGTAGAACGGTTGACGCGGACTGGGACCACGCCGAGGATGACACTTGCAATTCTGGAGGAGCAGTGTCGGCTAATACGTTGGCACAACATAAGCCCGAGAGGCAATCTATATCAAAGTCCCACCCAAACACAGAGTTCTAAATCTGTTTTATTCTTTGTGGATTTTATCAAACCTTTTGTGGTATTTCTCTGTTTGGTGTTTGTAAGTACATTGCAAAGGATGGCACAGTTCATGAAATGGATACGATAACCCTACCATATATCATCTGGCACAATGATGTCTGGGAAAATATAGTTCAGATCCCTGTAAAGGTACCTTAAAGGGAAATAGCTATTACATGCCGTTCCAGGAGAGAATGAAAATCATATGAAGGAAAAAGTAAAACAACAACAGCAAAAAAACTTTACACAATGTTATCCTAAAGTCATTGTAGTGATTTCAGAGTGTATGTTATCTATACATGTATTAGCCCTTTCCTTCATATAAACGTGTTTTCACACATTTGCAAAAATAGTAGACCCAGATCAGACGGTTCCTATAGGAACCGTCTGATCAGTGTCTGCTATGTTTCCTTACGGAATTTTATTGATCGGATTTTGCAGTTTCTACCATAGTGAACAAAATCATTTTCCATGTTCCATTTCATTGCTTCTGTCCATGAATATTAATGAGGTGATAAAATCTTGAATAAATACTAAACGGGGAAATGGTTAACCCTTTCGGCGCCAAATTTCTAATTGTCGTCTGCAATCCAAATTTTGTTAAATCATTCGGTACAATAAGGAAACGAGATAAATAAATGCAAATTTCAAAAGAATAAAGCACATATATAGAAATAGAGAATGAGACAAAAAGTGAAGTCCCTGATCAGACGCCGCCTTGAAAAGGCGGCGTCTGATCTTGGACTGCACTATATGCCGTGGTGTGGTGCATTTTAATACCAACCCTCTGGTCAATGTTGAAAGAGATAGTAACACATACACATTAGTACACATGTGTGCTTTTAACCCTTTGAATATGGGAAAAGCATGCACTAGCATTTGCAAACAGTGTAGATCCAGGGTCAGCATTATTTGTCATTCAAAATTAGCATCAAGCAAATGTAAAGTTTTGGTAATGTATTAGTAGGGTGGGGCTTAAGCATCAATCTAAAATAGAACGGATTCTGGGTTTAGGTAAAACTTGACAACGCACACATTGATAACAAACAAATAAAAAGTCTTCAAAATAAAATCAGAGCCTCAGATACGATGAGTAAATTAAAACATTTTCACGAATAACCACATCCACCACATTATTTCTTCGTCTCGAATAGACAATTCTAAATTGGACATAGGGTTTGATGAAAACACACTATTTATTATCTGAATACGTACATTAATCTGTCGTTCTGTTTTGTAACCATAGTATACTCATAGAATATTCCAACACTATATCAAGAGAACGATATAATTAGTTACAATATTTGGAAAAAAATACCGAAACATTATAATCCATGTCCTGACAATGATATTATAACACAAAATAATGTATTTGAATTAGAGAGTGAAATTTAACAACCATATTATTGAAAAGCAAAAGGAGTCCATATTCATTGCAGGATTTATTATTTAGATGAAGGTGAAAGAAGTCCAAATGAGTTTAACTTAAAAATACACAACAAAACAGAAAACGGTTATCTTGTTGGAGATTGGAAATGAGGTAGTACCATCCCCGGGGGAAATCTGAAAAAGAAGAAGCAGGTTTTTCAAAGCGTTATATTCAACAACGATCACAGATATAATCTGGTTTAAAGTAGGTCTATGTGAAGGACATAAAGCAAAAGATAAAGAGAATTTTGCTGTTTATAGCACGAAATTATCAGGCACCAGACTTTTATTCAATATTAAGGGATTTTATGATATTTGGAAAAGAGTTAAGAAAATAATATATCTAACATGTGAAGAAATTTCCAATTGAATATATTAAAGAAATGTAGATTTTGTAGCACTTGTCCACGGATTTTGGCTATCCCCTCGTTCTGTTGCATTCATAGGGAAAATTGGAATAAGACAGCTTTTAACAGGAGCAAACTTTAAAAGTTTATAAAAAAAGTTTACTTATCAAGGAGTCGAAGGCATGGTATAGTTGCACTGACCTGTGAAAAGTCGGGCCCCACAGCAATGTAAATGTAGAGACCATTATCATTACTCTAATTTGATTAAAACCGCATCCAGAGGTTTAGCTTGAATATTTCAGTAGGTTCTCTGCAACATTGGCAGTCTCGATCAACAAGGTTTGTTAAACATATTTTCAATGGTTTTATCAAAAGTCAAATATGATCGACTATTGTGGAATGCTAGATAAAGGCTTGTATTTTGTTTTTAAAGTTTTAGACTTTTATTTCAAAGGTAGCTTTTTAAGGAATTTTATTTTCAAAGATAAATTGTGTTACGTTTAGGTACGGTTTATATTTTGTTTACAATATGATCATGCGACCGTGATCGAACTCAAACATTTTAAGTGATAGTAGCCACACTTAACATGCATTCATCTCGCACGTAGGGAATTCTTCCAATATTATTTAATGGTAAGCTTTTCCATATTGTTCCATTGCATCGTCCATCACATTATTTTGTTGATGAAGCTATACGTATACAAGTCATAACTACAATACCTATCCAGTAGTGGCACTAAGCGATCACATCATGGTAGTAGTTTAGTTTTTCGACTTGAGCGTCACGTTCTTCTTTATGCGATATTTGTTTTAAATTGAAAATTCATTTTTTAGTTTTTTTAGTACGCAAATATGCACTGTAAATACGTACATTATGTAATATTTTATGAATGAAACTCGACACGGTATTGACAAGGGGTCGAACATATCGTTAGTAACCTTGTCTATTGTATACATGCAGAATAGCCGTCGTCTCTACGAGCGTTCAGTACCTTTGATCGGTGCAAATGTTTGGCTTCATGACGGATATTCTAGCAAATAATATTAGATAATGCTATAGATCATTGAATTACCACATACTCAGAAGTAACAACACATACAATATAAACAATACCCGAGCTAGCAAAAGCACAGTATTTTTGTCTTCATATATATATATACGATTACGTAAACGCACTCGGGGCATGTAACAAAAACATTGTTCAGAAGAATGTCGAATGATAAAAGTAAAACATTTGTTAATCAACAGAATCGCAGAAAACGTATCTTCGGGGTCATATGAGAATGATCAATTCTGAAATTCACATAACTTTTGCAATCTACTGACACTTCATGTATCATCATCAAATGGTTAAATACAATATACTTTAAGTTTATTAAGAACAAAACTAGAAAATGTTAATCAGGCAGGACATGCTTCATCTGAAATTTGACATTTATAGTCGACAAGAAATGTCGTCATTCAGAAATAACGGTCTTTGATCTTTACCAAACAACTCTCATGATCAGCTGGATAAAGCAGCTAACAAACAAATTGCTACCTGGAACTTAAATCCGCAATAATTTTAAACCTGTTTGCATACATAACTAATATTTAGTTTAAACATAGATAACTTGAAATCCTTCCAAAGCACAACATTGTTTAACAACATTTCATTATCGGGGATATGGTCTAATAAACGATAAACTAGTAATGAAAATAAAATACATGTAGGTCTAAACCGCGCTCTCATTCCAAATTTCGGGATGAAAGTGTGTTTTAAAACTATTTTTGTTACATCATTCCTTCCGTTATGAGAACTTACTGTTATATTATATGATATTGAAAACATACAGAAAAGCAAAATGCACCAGTAGTTTAAACATATTATATTTCCATTCTATACATATATTGGAAATGGGGTTGGGTCACAAGTTCTGACAACGTTAGTTTCGACCCCCCTACAAAATTGTGTACAATCAAAATACAATGGCGATTTTTACATGACATACAGTTAGTAAATGCACCAGTGTCATGATAAGGCTGATGGATTACACAAGAAACAAATTGGCCTGTCGACAAAATAGGTCTGTCTGAACGGATTAATTTTCAATCAATTACATTTGAAATCAGTTAAACATACTCGTACTTATTTGTTGTCTGTCACATGACGGCTTGTTTGCATGTAACCATTCCAGTTTCACGTGCATGATGTTATTCTAATGAAACATGATGTTCAAACTGGAATAACCATGGAGTCAAAATTCGTTGCTGTTATTTAACCCTTTCCTCCATAGGCTATTCTAATACCCACCCTCTTTGAATGAATCTCCCGAAAAGGAGCATTTTCTAGAAAAAAGGAAAATGTTATAATTGTGTAGTATAGAAACCACTGTGATTAATTGAGCATAAATGGAGCAAACGCTCTATTTATCACAATGGTTTCAAGAAGCGACTATTACAGTGGCGTATTTAGGCCTACTTATGGCGGAAAGGGTTAAAGATTGAATTTTAATAGACACGTAGAAGTATATGCTTGCAATGTAATTATTTTTATAAGAATATAACCAATGAATTATGGTCCATGGTAACAAAAACAATCTTGCTATGAAATAAAGCGTCGGAATACTGGTTAACCACAGGAAAGACAACACGACATGACATTCCTAGAAGAGTGTGGACGAGGGTTAACTACCTTGGGTTGCGCCGGTCCAACATGGATACAATTTAACCCTTTATTGTCAGCATTGTCGTCTGCTGGACAAAGTTTCGTCTGTTTCATGTTATAGAGTGGGTGCTTGGTCAAATTCTTTATAAAATGATAAATAAAGTGTCAAACAGTTTGGATCCTGATAAGACACAGTGTTACTCTTCGTCTGATCTGGGTCAAAACTGTTTGCATATGATATCACACACCCGTCTGCATGACACTGAAGGGGTTAAATTTAAAGTTAAAGCTCCAGGCTCTAGTTTCGACTTAAATTACATGTGTGTGTCTTTTGGTATATTTGTGGAAATTTCAGGTGTTAGAAAACATAATTTGTGATTGTAAAAAGACTTGTTACAAGTTTTCTAAGGCAAATATAAAGATACTTCTAAAACGGGTTTAGTCTTCTCTGTTATTAAGTGTCATTCAACTGGTTATATAAGAAATAGCCCACACTGTGGCCTTAGTGAAGAATCATTTTACAGAATTCCGCGTTTATAAACAGAAAACGTTATGGATATTTTTTGTCGGCAATGTTTACAAGTATCAAGCGTGAATGTCCTTTACATGCAGAGAGATACAAGATTGTCTTGAACACAATTTGATATTGTTACGAATGCAACATCAGAATATATTTCGACATTTTCGTATGACAACAGACCACCAAGGTTTTTCATTTATCTAAATATAAGCATATGAAAGACAACACTATCTAACCCGAAGTATGAGAAACGCTACCTGAGAAATATGCAAACCGTGTAGACACTGGCGTACAGTTATAAGATTCAAATTATTATTTTACTCCGGTCAAAGGATGCAAGAAAGTATTGTCAGTATAATACGTAATCAGACGTTCTGTCTAACGCATAGACTGGTCTAGATCAGCACTGTTAGATCTTAACCCATTCCCTCATATTTACGCCTTTTGACACCCCTGTGAAAGTTATTTCTGAAACCACTGTGATAAATATAGCGTTTGCTCGATAGGAGCAAATGCTCTGTTTATCACAATGGTTTCAACACTACATCATTTTGAAAGTTTCCTTTTCTCTAGTTAATGCTCCCTTTCGGTTGGAATATGGATCTAAAAATAGCCTATGGGAGAATGGGTTAAATGGTTTCCTTAAATTGTATTGTATATTATATATATATGTTTGTCCTAAACATTGTTTGGTAATACATTGATCGCTGTCCATGAATTAAAGAAATAATGTAATATGCTTGATCTAATACTGTCAAAGTATAACGTACTCCAAATAGTTATTTCACGAAGGTAATTTTACTTTGATTGATGAGACAAAACAGATATAACTAGTAGACTGTATATTCGTGGACAATTTACGCAGGATTACTAGCAAGACCACAGACGACAGTAATGAACGCCCATGTCGTCTTTCTCTGTGATACAGAATATTGCTTTATATCGAACGAATGCTGCAACAAGCTCACAACCCAAAGTTAGAAAAGAGTAATGAAAACACAATACTGTCCACAGATATATATTTAAACTGTTTACTTACATATTATTTAGGCTTATCTCGTACAAATTAATTTTTGGGATCAGTCCTTTCTTCATGCTGCGCAATGAACTATATACAGGTACGGTAAAAACATTGACATTTGTTAAACAAATAGTGTATACCTTGATCATAAGGTTCCTCAAAGCGTCATCTAATCTGGATCAAGACTGTTTGCCAATGAGATTGTGAGAGTAAACAGTTTAAAAGCCCGAATAAGTGTTTAAACCTATCTGTCTTGAATATTCATGTTTGGGGACAATATTTATCCAAACAATTTTCACATTAGGTTACAAACAGTCTACGTATACCATCCCTTCGATACACGTCCATATGGAACAAATACAGTTAACCTCCATCTAACCCGGATGTTAAATTTAGTATAAATATCGGCCTTGAAGACAGGTGACAGCTTAAGGCAGAGTGGAAGTCATGCAGTAAGCTCCTCTAGGAGCTTTCTGCATGACTTTCACTCTGCATTAAGCAGCTATCTGCCTAAAAGTATCTAAATTCTTCTCTACTAATTCCGGTTTAGAGGGTTTATATTGTACCTAGTAAATACTGAGTCTCGTGTGAATTTACAGTAAAACCTCTCTAATACGGCCGCTTAATGGTGTTAAATAGTTGGTATTTAGGGCAGGTGGCTGCTTAAGGCAAGGTGAAAGTAATTCAACGCTGCCTTTAACACAAACTACTTGATGTAATTTAGTGGCCGTTTTAGAGAGGTTTTACTGTAATTAGTTCACTTGTTCAGACAAGGTATATATAGCACATGTATTAAACTTCCAAACTAACAGTGATTACTTTGACCCAATTACTAATAACAAATTAAGATGAAATCTCAAAACTCGTTTTACGGCATGTAATGGTCAGTTATTATTCGGGTTTCTCTAGGAGTGATATATCATCACTTCTTCGCTCATCGGGATATTGATGATTATAAACATCATCATTTACCATTTGCTATTGTTTGTCAAAACAGGTAGCCCTTTAACAATTTCCCTGTTCTATATTTAGTCCAAATTTCAATAACTGCTGAATATTCATAGACAAAACAGTTATAATGAAATATGGAAGATGGAACATTTTAGCCATTTTAGAAACTAAAGAAACAGTCCTATCAAATTCCCAAACACAGACCCTGATCAGACGGCTCCTATAGACCATGTTTGCAGATGCGTGAAAAGGCGATTATATGAAGGACAGGGTTAATTTCATACTTGTTATCCTGGATATTGTGGACAACATGAACATATCGCCAAACTATTTGTCTGATTCTGAAAACAATACGAGCGTACATCTTTACAAATGATTCTTGCGCATAGAGTTCCCACAACCGATTTTAGACCTTTGTATCATATTCATTATGAAACAGCTAGTCAACCATTTACCGAATGAATATTCATGTCAGAAATAATGACACCATTAATATTCTTTAGCTGAGCTCTTATGATGGCATATGAAAACATGTTTTATTTGGTCATGGCAAAAAAACTGTAAAATGAGATCTACAGTAGAACTCGTCTTAAGCGGTCGTTTATTTAGTGAGTCTTAAAAAATCAGGTGGTTGCTTAATGCAGGGTACAGGTGATACAGAAAGTTCCGATAGGAGCTTTGTGTATCACTTCTATCCTGCTTTAAGCTACCACTTGTTTCAATAATCCAGATTTAGCCTTCTTATTAATGGCCGCTTAACCCATTACCTCAAAGGCTATTTTAGATACAATCTCTTTGTATAATTCTACCGAAAAGGAGCATTAACTAGAGAAAAGTAAACTTATAGAATTTCGTAATTTGAAATCATTGTGTTAAATAGAGCATTTGCTCCTATAGGAGCAAATGCTCTATTTACCACAATGGTTTCAAGAAGTGGTTATTACAGAGGCGAAGAAAGGCGTATTTATGGAGGAAAGGGTTCTGTTGTATATAATCCCATAAGTATATTAGGTAAATGGCTAAAAAGAAAGTGATTAAAAACAATCGCTGACTGATTCCGGATAGTGAGCTGAAACTCGATTAAACAACCCGGATGTGGACAATTTGTAAGCATTTCCAATTAGGGCCGCTTATGATTACAAACATACATGTAAGATCACGATCTTCTTTAAGAATCATGCCAAAAAAGTTCATTTCACTCGCTAATTTCCGCTATCACTGACACGGGTTGTTTCTGTTTAACCCTTACAGTTCGGGATATGAGTCACCAAAGTCATTTGCGAACAGTGTAGACCCAGATGAGAGGGATCGTAGAGGAGCCCTCTCATTTGGGTATATACTGTGCGGCATGTTGCACTTCTCTCTAGAAATATCCCTAAATATTTACCATAATATTTGATCTGTTTGAGTCAAGGAATAGTCAATTTGAAAGTTCAGCTTTGTAAGGGTTATTGTTCAACATGTGACCATTCATGAGAATAAAGGACGTGATCCGAAAATTCATTCCTGACATTATTTAGAACTATTTAATTAATTGTCTAATGAACTGTCCACTCCAAACCTTTGTTTAATATAATAGTGATTTACAAACGACCATGAAAATCTCCGGAAAAAAAAGAAATAAACATCCCTGTTAAATTATTAACCATTTAGATACAGGTCACGCATGCAATGTCATTTTCAAACGTTGTAGACCCAGATCAGAGGGCTTTCTAGAGGAGGCATGTCATCAAGCTCTGCACTGTTTGTCATTCAAAATCCTCTAGCATATTTAAGCTTTCATACTGAGTGGATTCCATAGTTACACATTGATAGGCTATTGAATTTTGAAAGGTTAAAACTCCGCTGTTATACACGTGCATTTAAAGCATTTTCCAAAACATACCAACATAGATCCAGCAAAATCGAAACAATAGACCGGGACTTTGTACGTTTTATCGAATCTGCATATAATAAATGGAAAAGTAGTAAAGTCAAGCAGGCAAAGCCACATACAAGACGCAACCACCACCAATACACCGATAGACAGCATGACACATATACACACACACACACACACACACACACACAACTACACACCCAAACGCACACTCACATACGAGATGAACACAGAAAACACCAAAAGACACACAAGAACCAGAGACAAACGTTCCACACATGAACAAAATCACAAGCACAAAGATGCAAGGCAAACAAAAGGAAGGGTGACAAAGAGAGTACCGCCTTGGCACGGTCAGTAGCAAAAACACCACTGGGGGTTAAACCAAATACAGCAATAAGCTCCACAAAGGGACTATCGAGATTAGGTCTATTCTGGGTCTTAGTGGCAGGTGGTACGGTAATGCAGGATGGCAGTTATGCGGAAAAGTTCCTGTGTTTCGCAACCATCTGCTATTAACCCGTTCCTTGTTTAATATTCGTTTAAGGAATAATGACACCTTAAAGAAAATGTGTTGATATGAAGGAAAGAGTTAATACATCTATGTTTATTCGTAAAGTGTTCAAATTATAGGGGTTTTACTATACAGTAAAACCCCTCTAATAAGACCACCAAAGAGGGGTATAATTCACAGCGGCAAAGACAGGTGGTAGCTTAATGCAGGACGAAAGTTATGCAGAAAGCTCTTATAGGAGCTTTCTGCATAACTTTCGTCCTGCATTAAGCATCCACCTGCTTATGAAGACAGTCATGTATGTTCATTAAGTGGTCGCATTAGAGAGGTTTAGCTGTATTTGGTTAAATGATTTTTCAGTTCAGTAAAACATTAGTTACTGTCGGTGCATGCTTCAAAATACTACAACTGACCTTGAAATGCACGTGCGTGTATCGAAACTTCTTTAGCCATATTAGCAATAATGCATTTTGGTTATTTATGCATTTTCATTCGATGTTTTAAAGTGATAATCTCCACAACAACGCATATTCTAATAAAACTATAAATTATGATGTTGGTTATATTCAATTACTTTTATGAAAATTGTCAGTTTGAAATTATATCGGCGATCTAAATTTTTTAACCCTTTCGCTGCCGGATCGGTGAATACCTATGCAAACAGTTTGGAACCAGATGAGACGCCGAGTAACTCGGCGTCTCATCAGGATCCAAACTGTTTGTTATTGTTACTGTGTTTTGAAACAAAAATGTAGAAAATCAAAAGAATGAAAATTTGTAGCAGACGACAAAGTTAGCAGACGACAGAGTTTGGCAGCGAAAGGGTTAAAGCGCGTTTCAAATAGAGATTATCATTTTATCTCGCCGTGTAACCATACTCCCAAGATGTTTAACCCATTACCTCATAGGCTATTTTTAGATCCAACTTCTTTGAATAAATCTAGAGAAAAGGAAATGTAGTTTGAAACCATTGTGATAAATAGAGCATTTGCTCCTGTAGGAGCAAATGCTCTATTTATCACAATGGTTTCACAAAGTGACTTTTTACAGAGTCGTCAAAAGTCGTCAATATGAGGGAATGGGTTAATACCATTAATACACACTGCGTTTTTGATAAATAAGTGAACGAAAATGAATACATGCCAAACTTTTCCCATCATGCTCAAAGTTAACCCTTCCAGGGCCAGCATTGTCTTCTGCAGGACATTAATTTCGTGTTTCAAGTTTTAGAGTGGTGATTGTTCAATTTTCTTTATAAAACTAATAAACAGATTGCCAAACAATTTAGAGTCTAATGAGACGCCGAGTTCTACCAGCGTCTCATCTGGATCCAAACTGTTTGCATGATATCACAGACCCCGTTTTCATGATATTGACAGGCTTTATCAACATCAGTTTCCACTGTTAGATACACTTTACAACTAAGATTTCCATAACGGGCGCTTAGTGCAACAAACGTGAAAAAAGCAAAAAACCAAATGTTCCAATCGTATTAATGCCATGTCATAGTGTTACTGGATGCATGCAACAACTGATAAACACAACAGATGCACTTCTCCTATAAACAGATAAGAAGAGTGTTTTTTGCACAGAGCAGTACATGTGGAGATCTCGGCTGTTTTCGTTTAGATAAAGCACGAGCAATCAGAAACTGAGTGATGCCTGTATTTGAAAAAAAGAAACAATACTGCTGGCAGTTTTACCATATAAATTGCAATTAGAACCAGTTGCCATAACAGGCCGTTTTAGTGTTTTAACCCTTACCCTGCTGTTCTTATCCTGACTCGTGTTTGCAAACATCTCGGAGTAACTCAGCATATTATCTGGATCCAAGGTGTTTTCGCACCCAGTTAATAGTTTCTCAAATCTCGTTCGGATCAAAGTACAATAAACCCCCTCTAATGCGACCTCTTAATGAACAGACATGACTGTCTTCATAAGCAGGTGGTTACTTAATGCAGGACGAAAGTTATACAGAAAGCTCTTATAGGAGCTTTCTGTATAACTTTCGTCCTGCATTAACCTACTCCCTGCCTTTGCCACTGTGAATTATGCACCTTTTTGGTGGTCTTATTAGAGGAGTGTTACTGTAGTCAAAACTGCCCCCGATACAGATTTGAACAGGCACTATTTGTCACAGCGGAGTAATTGTTAAAGTAAACGTCCTTTAGTTTTGCTTTGGAATAAATCTCTAGGATATTTGAGCATTATTATTATGCTGCATATAATAGGTCATCAAATTAATACAAAAATGTATTCGCTGTATTAACCCTTTCAACTGGACTATTTCCAAATTCAAACAGGTCAAGTTTATCGTGAATATTCTGAGATTTATCTTTTTAAGAAAAGTGTAACATGGCAAGCAGTGCATACCCTGATAAGAGGACTCCTATAAGACCCCTCTCATATTGCATGGACAATAGTGACTCATTTCCCGCAATTAAAGGACTGACTCTTTACTCCAGGAATATTCGTGTCGGAAATAATAATGAATATTGACCCTTTACCTGTTCTATGTTTATTTCAAATTTCAATACCTACTGAATATTCATTTACAAAATAGCTATAAAGAAATATGCAAGGTGCAACATTGTAGACATTTTAGAAAGCAAGGAAACAGATATATCATATTCTGTTAGCAAACAGAGCAGACCCTGATCAGACGGCTACTCTAGGAGCCGTCTGATCTGGGTCTACTCTGTTTGCCAATGCGTGAAAACATGTTTATATGAGGGAAAAGGTTAAATAAATATGTTTGGATATTAAATAGCAGAGTTTCACGATTGCATCATTAACAAGGGAACTTTTATTATAATACAGTAAAACCTCTCTATAACGGCCACTAAATTCACATCAAGTATTTTGTGTTAAAGGCATGTTGCTACTTAAAGCAAGGTGAAAGTAAAACAGAACGCTCCTATAGGAGCGTTCTGTTTTACTTCCACCTTGCTTTAAACAGCCATCTGCCCTAGATACCAACTAACTAAAACAATTTAGTGGCCGTTATAGAGAGGTTTTACTGTAGTACAAACTGTAGAAAATGATTTATGTCAAATTGATAAACAAATAGTGCAGACCCTGGTCAGACGGCTCCTAAAGAGGGCCTTCGTCTACTCTGTTGGCACATGATATCAATTGGTATAACTGTTTTCCGGAAAACTTCCTGATCTTTTTTAACTCATACAGACACCTAGTGACACATTTGAAAACAGAATACACCCATATCAGACTACTCGTGTACTCGGCATTCTTCTGGGAATAAGCAGACCATGTCTTAAGCGATCATTAAAAAAGGAGATCTAATTCAGGATCATTAAGACAGGTGGTTGCTTAACCCTTTCCTCCATAAATACGACTTTCTACGCCTCTTTAATAGTCCCAATATTAAAACCGTTGTGATAAATAGAGCATTTGCTCCTATGGAGCAAATGCTCTTTTTATTACAATGGTTTTAATATTACACAATTCTAACACTTTCCTTTTCTCTAGTAAATGCATCTTTTCGGTAGAAAGCGATTGGGTCTTAAATAGTCTATGAGGGAATGGGTTAATGCTCTGCATTGCTTTTGACCTGCATTGTGCTGATCGCACCTATTCCTCCGTATTTCTTATTTCCCGCTGTGCCATGGTTCTCCTCTTAACAGTGTTGACTGGGTCTGGTACACGAGCCCTCTCTTCCTATGTTGGTTGAGCATACCATGGTGCATGATACTGTACTCTGTTAGCTCAACTGCTTGGTGTGCAGACCATTTACTTCCTGCCTGTTCTGACTTGGATCCCTGCACCGCATTTTTCTTGCCCTTTAAATGTCTAAAGGCTAGCAGCAACCTTTCCTCCATAAATACGCCTTTCTAAGCCTCTGTAAAGGCCACTTTATGAAACCATTGTGATAAATAGAGCATTTGCTCCTATATGAGCAAATGCTCTATATATCAGAATGGTTTCAAAACTATACAGTTCTAAACTTTTCCTTTTCTCTAGTAAATACTCCTTTTCGGTAGATTGATTCAAAGAGATTGTGTCTAAAATAGCCTAGGATGTAATGGTTTAACCACCTTGATCTTTTCTACAAGAGAGTTCATGTGCACCCGTAATTTTGAGGAATAGTTATAGATGTCCATGCTAGAGAAAGATGGCAATAACCCGAACCATCTTTGCAGGTGCTTGCTGACAAGCTGCCCCACCTTCTATACTGTGGTGATGGGGATTTCGTTGAACGCCAGTGGCCAAGCGAGTCTTGGAAGGAGACCATGCTGGAAAAAAACACACTCTGAATTTCCCTGGGATATATGAGTTTCTCAATTCTTCGGAGATCCTCTTGTGCCTGTCGTCGAAGTCTTCCTTGACAGTGTGTGTCTGATAGAGATGAATCGATCCATTTCCCTAGGTATCAATATGTGTACAACTTTTGGTGTTGATTTATTTATTAATGAAAAATCAACAGAATAATATACTTCTAAGCGTAAATAAAATACTGAACGGTGTAGAAAGTTTCAACGCGGCGCTTGGTCTTTAGATTAGTTTGTTTAACCCTTTCACCGCCGATGTCGCATAAATGCACCACGACAAATAGTACAGTCCTAGATCAGACACAGCCTTTTCAAGGTGGCGTCTGATCAGGGACTTCACTTTTTGTCTCAAACTCTTCTTCTATATCTGCACTTTATTCCTTTGAAATTTGCATTTATTTATCCCATTAATTACCTGCATTAAGCTACCACCTGTTTTAAAAACCTAGAAATTAATTTTCTTTTTAGAGAGACTACTGTATACAAAACATCCATTCTACAACCATCGCAAAAAAGGAGCCGAATTAAAGGGTCTGCATTTGTTTTGTCCTGCACAGTGCTGCCGCCTGCTTTTGAGACTCATAGTTAGAATCCTTGTTAATGATCTCTTCGACTCATATAAGGTTTAACGCTTTTTCACGCCTTTACTAACAGAGTAGACCCAGCTAACACGGCTCGTCCAGAAACCCGTCTGATTGGGATCTGCTCTGTTTGCTTATGAACTTATATTGATTTGACTCTACACTAAAAAGTCGCCCTGTGCTTCATTCTTAGTGTTGCTAAATTTTCTGGTCCTTCGGGATCTTTAGTTTTGATGTTGATCGTTTTGAAAATTGAATACTGCTTAAGCCGGTGCTAGGGGGCGTGAGTAGTGTTGAACTTTTAATTACTACTCATGAACAGACTCAATAAAACCGAGTCTGCAATTTTCTCTTTTTGCATTTCTGCTTTTGCTTTCGAAGGATCACCCATTTTCAGAATATATCTACAATTTCTATCAATACCAGGAAATCCTGTGTACATGTGCAATTAAAAAGTGCAATTTATGACGTCATTATTTTTTCATGAATATTCAATAGGGAAATGGTTGACATGGTTTATTGTGCATGTATCTAAAATTGCTCTAGTCTACTTCTAATTGCAACACATCAAAGCCTCTTCAACCCTTTCCCTGTTCTATGTTTATTCCAAATTTCAAAATATTTATAATGGAGCATGGAAGCTGGAATGTCGTAGTCATTTTAGGAACTAAAGAAACAGATCTACCTAATTCCATTAGCAAACAGAGCAGACCCTGATCAGACGGCTCTGTAGGAGCCGTCTGATCTGAGTCTACTATGTTCGCAGATGCGTAAAAACGCGTTTATATGAGGGAAAGGGTTAAGCTGAAAGTTTACTAAAAAGAATTTAGATCGTTTTATGCAGGTTGATGCTTAATGCATTGTCCTCCATAAATACGCCTTTCTACGCCTCTGTAAAGGTCACTTTTTTGAAACCATTGTGATAAATAGAGCATTTGCTCTTAACCCTTTCGTTCTCAAGCGCGCTTCTATATGTTCGTTGGATCTATTACCATAGCGAACAATATTTTAACGAGCAAATTGGTACTACGACACCGTGTAAGCGGAAGTAAATGTATGTGTAAACAAACGTATCAAAAACGAAACAAAAAATCAACTTTTTGAGGGTTTTTTGAAGGTGAATAATGACCCAAAGGGTGCGATTTTCTGCCGAGGAAGCTCGGCGAACCATTTCATCAATGCCCAATGGTTCTGATAGCGAGTATACTGATTTTTTTCAGCATAAAAGGTGACTTAGAAGATGGGTCTGTTTCGGAAACCGTTCTTTAGTGATTCGAACAGCTCTGAAACAGATGACACTGTATATTCAACCCCCTCTCTTCTGCCTCAGGGGTAGGGGTTGCGAGTGGGCGTGGTCTTGGTTGTAGTAGAAAAGTGTGAGATCGCCGTAGAAGACGATTACTCGGCAGAAATGATCGAATCGGATCCAGAACCCAGCAAATGCATTTCAACCCCCCTCAGACCCAAAATCCTGACTATCAATGGGGTGATGTAGATCACTGGACAGTTGTAAACAACCCCGTCCTTGGTGGCAACCATGAACAAACTGTTCCATTAGGATCTATATATCCGTTTTCATTTTCAAAACAAAGCCCCCAAACTACAAATAACTTGACATTTGT